>JARQOD010000002.1:107030855-107091973 GCA_033576555.1 Oophaga sylvatica
AACAGTGGTAACATCAGGACAGGTACTTGTATAATACTAAGGAAATCCTGAAAATATAATTTGTTGGTGGGCCTTGAGGACTGGAGTATTGCAGTAAATGACTAACAACAATCAACGTGTATATAATCAGTGTTTATTTAATAGCCTGAAATCAGTTCATGCAAATGCAAGATAAATGTATCTCAGTATTTATGGCCCTTCTTTTAAGTTAGCTCAAGTTTATACTTTTTGTAAAACCGGCCCAGACTACAGTGCACTTCTTAATGAGAGGGTAGGCAATCCTGGGAAAAGCGGGGTGACTAAAATTTTTAAATTTTTTAAAACTTTTTTTTATTCCTACTTTATTTTTTAGCCCTTTTTGGGGCGTTTCCAGAAAAAGAATGAGCATGCTGCGTTTTTTTCCGGGATGCGTTTTTTTTTAGGAAAAAACGCAGCATGCGCACAAAAATTGAGGAATGCATTCTATTCATAGGATGGTTAATGCATGCATTTCTTCAGCATTTTCCGCAGCAAAAATGCTCAAAAAAACGCGAAAAATCCTGAACGTGTGCACATAGCCTGAAAGGTAAAACTGGCCTGCCAATATGATTCTCCAGGTCATTACAAGTTCATAGACACCAAACATGTCTAGGTTCTTTTTTATCTAAGTGATGAAAAAAAATTCTAAACTTTGTTAAGAAAAAAAATTGTGCCATTTTCTGAAACCCGTAGCGTCTGCATTTTTTCATGATCTCAGGTTGGTTGAGTGCTTATTTTTTGCGTGCCGAGCTGACGTAATACCCGCTCATTAAGGTCATGTAATATGGATGCAATGCCACTCCCATGGGCGTGGCCTCCATATTCATGGCCTTAATGAGCGGTATTACGTCACATCTCAGCGCTGGAGAGCTGCATGAAGCCGGGGAGAACGCAGGATTGCCGGCCGGGACGTTCAGCGATGGCACGGGGAGGGTGAGTATGATGGAGGAGGATGGGGGGAGCATGGAGGAGGACAAGGAGCACGGAGCAGGACGGAGGGAGGACGGAGAGCATGGAGCAGAACGGGGGAGGACAGAGAGCACGGAGCAGAACGGGGAGGACTGTTATGATTTGGTAGCTGAGGAGAGCAGGCAAAAACGGCAATACACCAGAGAGGTTGGAATCTACTGGATTGCAGTACCCTGACTAACCACCACAACTAAAGGCAGCCGTGGAGCGTTCCTAAGTTGGTCCTAGACGCCTCGTCACAGCCTGAGAGGTTAACTACACCTAAAGATAGAAAGAGGAAAGCTAACTGCCCCGGAGCAGATCCCCAAAGAACATAGAAATCCCCCAAACATGTAATGGCGGTTAGACAAGAGGAAATACAGACAAGACAGAAAATAGTATGAGCAAAGTTGGGGCCCAATCTTCCTAGAAAGAAAAGGATAGGAAGGACACTTACTGCAATCCCAAAAACTCTAACAAAATACCAACTCTACTAATTCCAAAAACACCTGAGATCACACGACCTCTACCACCTAAATTAGTTCTCTGGTGTAACAAAACTAAGCCGCAGCCACTGAAAAAACTGGAAAAGGCAAATGAACAAATAACAGTGGCTCAGATAAACTGAGAGGAGCACAAGCCCCCGGAGGGGACCTGGCTGACCTCCACAGAAGAGCAGGAAAAAATGCAAAAAGCAAGTACAAAAATAAAAGCAGAAAATGTCTTATCTGTTAGCAGAAGATGCAGGCAAGAATCAGCAATCTTCCAAGTGAACCAGGAACCACAGTTGAGACAAGAACAATTGATCACCGGCAACCTTGATGGGAGGGAACCTCCCTTATATAAGACCAGTCTGTAACTCCTGATTGCCAATCTTCATTGAATAGTTCAGTACTGTTTGTAACCACCAGAGGGAGCTTCTGCTCAGAATTCATTTCTAACACATTCACAACAGTACCCCCCCTTGAGGAGGGGTCACCGAACCCTCATTTGGGCAACCAGGTCGGTCAGGATGACCTCTGTGATACGCACGGATCAGTCTCCTAGCATGGATGTCCGAAGCAAATACCCAAGAATTGTCCTCCTGACCATAACCTCTCCACTTAACCACATACTGGAGTTTCCGTCTAGAAAAACGAGAATTCAATATTTTCTCAACCACATACTCCAGATTGCCCTCAACCAAAACAGGATCAGGAGGCGCAGTCATAGGAACCACTGGCTTGACAAACTTCTTCAATAAGGACTTGTGGAACACGTTATGGATCTTAAATGTCCCTGGAAGAAGTAAACGAAAGGAAACAGGATTAAGAATCTCCATGATCTTATAAGGTCCAATGAACCTAGGCTTAATCTTAGGAGATGCAACTCTCATAGGAATATTTCTTGAGGACAACCAGACCAAGTCCCCCACTTCAAACCGAGGACCATCATTCCTATGCCGGTTGGCAAACCGCTGGGCCCTCCTGAGAGAGGGACAACCTCTCCACTACCTGGTCCCAAATCTGCTGCATACGCTCCACAACAGAGTCAACACCCGGACAGACAGAAGCCTCCGCCTGTCCCGAAGAAAATCGAGGGTGAAACCCAAAATTGCAGAAAAATGGAGACATCAAGGTGGCAGAGCTAGCCCTATTATTAAGAGCAAACTCAGCCAAAGGCAAAAAAGAGACCCAGTCATCTTGATCAGCAGACACAAAGCATCTCAGATAAGTCTCCAATGTCTGGTTTGTTCTCTCAGTTTGTCCATTGGTCTGAGGATGAAAAGCCGAGGAGAAAGATAACTGAACACCAAGTTTAGAACAAAAAGTCCTCCAAAATCTGGAAACAAACTGGACTCCTCTGTCAGACACAATGTTCTCAGGAATGCCGTGTAACCGAACCACGTGCTGAAGGAACAAAGGCACCAATTCGGAGGAGGAAGGCAACTTAGGTAATGGCACAAGATGTATCATTTTGGAAAACCTATCACAAATCACCCAGATAACGGTCATTCTCTGAGAAACAGGGAGGTCGGAAATGAAATCCATAGAGATATGGGTCCATGGTCTCTTGGGCACAGGCAATGGCATCAACAAACCACTAGAGCGAGAGCAAGGCTTGGAGCGAGAGCAAGTCCCGCAGGACTGCACAAATTCCCTGACGTCACGAGACAAAGTAGGCCACCAAAAGGACCAACTAACCAAGTCTCTGGTACCAAAAATTCCGGGATGACCGGCCAACGCGGAACAATGAATCTCAGACATCACACTCTTTTTCCACCGGTCTGGGACAAACAATTTCCCAATAGGGCAGCGCTCGGGTTTATCCTCCTGACACCCTTCCAGAGCCAGTCTCAAATTGGGCGAGATGGCGGAAAGAACTACACCCTCTTTCAAAATAACAGCAGGATCAGATAACTCAGGAGAGTCCGCAAGGAAACTCCTCGAGAGGGCATCCGTCTTAACATTCTTAGTGCCAGGAAGAAAGGAAACCACAAAATTAAAACATGTGAAAAACAAGGCCCACCTGGCCTGTCTAGGATTAAGTCGCTTGGCTGATTCCAGATAGACCAGATTCTTATGGTCCGTGAGGACCACTGTTATGTTTCGGTAGCTGAGGAGTGCAGGTAAAAAAGGCAATACACCAGAGAAGTTGGAATCTATGAGATTGCAGTACCCTGACTAACCACCACAACTAGAGGCAGCCGTGGAGCGTTCCTACGTTGGTCCTAGACGCCTCGTCACAGCCTGAGAAACTAACTACACCTAAAGATAGAAAGAGGAAAGCTATCTGCCCCGGAGCAGATCCCCAAAGAACATAGAAAGCCCCCAAACATGTAATGGCGGTTAGACAAGATGAAATACTGACACAGACAGAAAATAGTATGAGCAAACGTTGGGGCCCAAACTACCTAAAGAGAAAAGGATAGGAAGGGCACTTACTGCAATCCCAAAAAAACCTGAAAAGCACCAACTCTACTAATTTCAAAATCACCTGAGATCACACGACCTCTACCACCTAAATTAGTTCTCTGGTGTAACAAAATCAAAACAGCAGCCACTGAAAAAACTGGAAAAAGCAAAAGTACAAACATCAGTGGCTGAACTAAACTGAGAGGGCAAAAGCCCCCGGAGGGGACCCTGAAGGCCCCCACAGAAGTGCAGGACAAAATGCAAAAATCAAGCACAAAAACAAAAAGAAGAAAATGTCTTATCTGTTAGCAGGAGATGCAGACACGACACAGCAGGCTACAAGGGAAACAGGAATCAAGGATAGAGACCAGAACAATTGATCACCGGCAACCCTGATGGGAAGGCGACTCCCTTATATAAGACCAGTCAGTAACACTGATTCCCACTCCTCACAATCTTCACTGGACAGTCCAGTACCGCTTGTAACCACCAGAGGGAGCCTCTGCTCAGAACTCATTTCAAGTCCAATCACAACAGTACCCCCCCTTGAGGAGGGGTCACCGAACCCTCACTTGAGCAACCAGGTCGGTCAGGATGAGTTCTATGATACGCACGGATGAGTCTCCTAGCATGGATGTCCGAAGCAAACACCCAAGAATTGTCTTCCTGACCATAACCTCTCCATTTAACCAAATACTGGAGTTTCCGTCTAGAAAAACGAGAATTCAATATTTTCTCAACCACAAACTCCATATTGCCCTCAACCAGAACAGGGTCAGGAGGCAAAGCAGTAGGAACCACTGGCTCAACAAACCTCTTCAACAAGGACTTGTGGAACACGTTATGGATCTTAAATGTCCCTGGAAGAAGCAAACGAAAAGAAACAGGATTAAGAATCTCCATGATCTTATAAGGTCCAATGAACCTAGGCTTAAATTTAGGAGATGCCACTCTCATAGGAATATTTCTTGAGGACAACCAGACCAAGTCCCCCACTTTAAACCGAGGACCATCAGTCCTATGCCGGTTAGCAAACCGCTGGGCCCTCTCCTGAGAGAGGGACAATCTCTCCACTACCTGGTCCCAAATCTGTTGCATACGCTCCACAACAGAGTCAACACCTGGACAGACAGAAGCCTCCGTCTGTCCTGAAGAAAATCGAGGGTGAAACCCAGAATTACAGAAAAATGGAGACATCAAAGTGGCAGAGCTAGCCCTATTATTAAGAGCAAACTCAGCCAAAGGCAAAAAAGAGACCCAGTCATCCTGATCAGCAGACACAAAGCATCTTAGATAAGTCTCCAATGTCTGGTTTGTTCTCTCAGTTTGACCATTGGTCTGAGGATGAAACGCCGAGGAGAAAGACAATTGAACACCAAGTTTAGAACAAAAGGTCCTCCAAAATCTGGAAACAAACTGGACTCCTCTGTCAGACACAATGTTCTCAGGAATGCCGTGTAAACGAACCACGTGCTGAAGGAACAAAGGCACCAATTCAGAGGAGGAAGGCAACTTAGGTAATGGCACAAGATGTATCATCTTGGAAAACCTATCACAAATCACCCAGATGACGGTCATTCTCTGAGAAACAGGGAGGTCGGAAATGAAATCCATAGAGATATGGGTCCATGGTCTCTTGGGCACAGGCAATGGCATCAACAAACCACTAGAGCGAGAGCAAGGCTTGGAGCGAGAGCAAGTCCCGCAGGACTGCACAAATTCCCTGACATCACGAGACAAGGTAGGCCACCAAAAGGACCGACTAACCAAGTCTCTGGTACCAAAAATTCCGGGATGCCCAGCCAACGCGGAACAATGAATCTCAGACATCACACTCTTTTTCCACTGGTCCGGGACAAACAATTTTCCAACAGGGCAGCGCTCGGGCCTATCCTCCTGACACCCCTCCAGAGCAAGTCTCAAATTGGGTGAGATGGCGGAAAGAACTACACCCTCTTTCAAAATAACAGAAGGATCAGATAACTCAGGAGAGTCCGCAAGGAAACTCCTCGAGAGGGCATCCGCCTTAACATTCTTAGTGCCAGGAAGAAAGGAAACCACAAAATTAAAACGTGTGAAAAACAAGGCCCACCTGGCCTGTCTAGGATTGAGTCGCTTGGCAGATTCCAGAAAAACCAGATTCTTATGGTCCGTAAGGACCACCACCTGATGTTTGGCTCCCTCCAGCCAATGTCTCCACTCTTCAAAAGCCCACTTCATGGCCAGTAACTCCCGATTACCCACGTCATAATTACGTTCAGTAGGAGAAAATTTTCGAGAGAAAAAGGCACAAGGGTTACTTTTAGAGGTCTCTGGATCTTTTTGGGACAAAACGGCACCTGCCCCAATTTCAGAGGCATCAACCTCCACCTGAAATGGCAGAGAAACATCAGGCTGCCGTAGAACAGGAGCAGAAGTGAATCTCTGCTTAAGTTCCTGAAATGCAGAGACTGCCTCAGGAGGCCAATTCACCACATCAGAACCCTTTCTGGTCAAATCAGTCAATGGTTTAACAATAACCGAGAAATTACCAATAAATTTACGATAAAAATTGGCAAAACCCAAAAATCTTTGAAGAGCCTTTAATGAAGTAGGTTGGACCCAATCACAGATGGCCTGAACCTTGACCGGGTCCATTTCAATAACAGATGGGGACAAAATGAATCCCAGAAATGAGATCCTCTGTACGCCAAAAAGACACTTTGATCCCTTCACATACAGAGCATTCTCTCTCAAAATCTGGAATACAGTTCGAACATGTTTCACATGAGAGTAACAGTCATTAGAAAAAATCAAGATATCATCCAAATAAACAATCAGAAATTTATCCACAAAATCCCTGAAAATGTCATTCATGAAGGACTGGAAGACAGAAGGAGCATTAGTGAGCCCAAAGGGCATCACAAGGTACTCAAAATGCCCCTCAGGGGTATTGAATGCCGTCTTCCATTCATCCCCGTGCTTAATGCGAATAAGGTTATATGCCCCCCTGAGGTCAAGCTTGGTAAACCAAGTAGCGTTTTTCACCCTGGAAAACAGGTCAGAAATCAAAGGTAACGGGTATTGATATTTTACAGTAATATTGTTCAAAAGATGATAATCAATACACGGCCTTAATGAACCATCCTTTTTGGCCACAAAGAAAAAACCGGCACCTAAGGGTGAAGAGGATGGTCTGATATGACCCTTCTCCAATGATTCCTTGATATAAGACCGCATAGCGTCATGTTCAGGTACAGACAAGTTAAAAAGGCGACCTTTAGGGAATTTACTACCAGGCACTAATTCAATAGCGCAGTCATAGCTCCTATGGGGAGGCAAGGATGCAGATTTACTTTCGCTAAACACATCAGAAAAATCAACCAAAAAGTCAGGAACATCCTGAGCCTGGGGGGAGGCAGAAAAAACAGGAGTGTTGGTATTAACACATTGGCAGCCCCAACTGGTTACAGACACAGATTTCCAATCCAAAACAGGATTATGAGACTGCAACCAAGGGAAGCCCAGTACAATAATATCATGCAGATTATACAGAACCAAAAATTTACAGCACTCCTGATGATCAGGTTCAACCCTCATTATCACCTGAGTAGAGAACTGAGGTTTATTCTCAGCCAAAGGGGTAGAATCGATCCCTAGTAGGGGAATAGACTTCTGTAGGGGTATCAAGGGAAACCCACAACGTTTAGCAAAATCATAATCCATCAGGTTAATAGCTGCTCCAGAATCAATGAAAGCCTGAGCAGAAAATGAGGACAGAGAGCATATCAGAGTGACAGTTAATAAAAACTTAGTCTGAACACTACCCAAGACAACTGAGCGTGCAAAACGTCTTCCCCGCTTAGGGCAGACTGAAATAGCATGAGAGGCATCACCACAGTAGAAACATAACCCATTGCGCTTTCGAAACTCATGACGCTGTGCCCCAGACACCACTCTATCACACTGCATGGGTTCAGAAGCAGGTTCACAAGGCAACACCATTCCACGCATACTTCTCCGCTCACGCAAACGTCTGTCAATTTGAATCGCTAATGACATAGAATCATTGAGACCAGAGGGGACAGAGAATCCCACCATAACATCTGTAGCCTTTCAGGGGGTTTTAGCTCTGAGATCGCTGTCTGGGTAGACAGAATGGCACGGAAACAGTTCATTCAGACAGCAATTATGGTAAAAACTGGCCGCAACCAGTTTTATTAAAGTCCACAGCAAACAGATAAAACAAAGCATAAACAAAAGACCTAGGCTTGTCTAGCCACTAATTACACTTATGTAATGTCCCTTTCTATCAGGAACCCAGACTCTATCAGTCTGTGCCCAAAACAACACATATGATATATGTTACCAGTATGGAGTCTCCCAGATACTCCTCCTTATGTCTGGAGGTCCACCCGACGTCCAGACTTGAGAAAGATCCACTCCTATTCAGTAGTCATTATCCTGGAGGTTCACAGAGACACTCCTGTGTCCGGGGTACCTCTAACCCAGACTGAGACGGCTCCCCTCCTCTTCAGTAATCATCAGCATGGAGGTTCACAGAGACACTCCTGTGTCCGGGGTATATCTAACCCAGACTGAGACGGCTCTCCTCCTCTTCAGTAGCTTATCCGCATGCATTCTCACAGAGACTGCTTCCTTGTGCCAGGACACCTCTCTGTGTCCAGGCTGAAGACAGCTCTAACACTCTTGGAGACTGTTTCTTGTGCCAGGACACCTCCCTGTGTCCAGGCTAAACTAGCTCTCAGATTGTGTTTCCAAACACCTACTTCTGGTCTCCTAATTAAGACCTGAGTAGTTTCAGGCTTGTGCTGCAAGTGTGTGCTGAATGTGAGGTGTAGTGACCTTTCTCTACCACTAGGTTTACAAAGCCACACATTTCCCTTATACCTAGGTGAAATGTACACCCCATTCATCACATATTCACTCACTGTCTCACATATCCCCTCCCTCTTCTCCAGACCGGAGGGTTGGTCATCCAGCCCGGGAGGGCTGGTCAACAATCCAACAGAGACAGTGAACTCCGGACCAGTCATGGCCCTCATCAGCTTCATCCTCACTACCCTGTACCCTCCCAGGCCTATACTCCCTGCGGGCCTCGGGTATCCTGCACGGTTTCATCTTGACCTTAGGGCCGGGCTCAGATTCAATATAGTGCCTGGCCAAAGTAGTACGACCAGACACATCAGAACACTTCTGCTGACTCTTCCTCAGAAACTCATGTACCTCCTGTCCCTGGTGCACTGACCATGTGTCACCAACTATCACAGAAGGTATAGGGGATTTTTCACTTTTCTCCAGTTCCCCACTTTCAGGCTCTTCTGGCAAGACATGCCCAGAAGCCCCACCGTCCGTCCCACACTCTACTTCCTCAGTCACATCTGGCTCACTGTCAGGGCTATACCCTTCATTTTCATTCATATCCTGCTCACCGTCAGGGCTATATAATTCATTTTCATTCACATCTTGATCTGGAACCTTAGTTAACATGTCATCCACAACATTAACTGCACCATCTGGTCCCTCAAGTATGTGACTATGTGACAACCCCAGCACTATACTTCTATATAGTTCAGGTACTAGGAGCTGACTCACGACCTCTCCCTGGACTTCAGTGTTTATGGCAACATGAGAAAACCTCTCCTCAGAGTCAGGCTCCTGGGAAACCTCATTTAGAGCATCTATATTTTCGTGGGCCGTTTTAAGAGAGGGTTCTCGCCACTGCTCACTCTCAAAACCGTCACAGGACACAGGCAAGTCAGGGACACTCGGTTCCCGAGAACCACCATCCTCGTCTCCCAACATCACCTGCAAAGGAATTTCATCACTATCACAGTCATCATTATTATCAACATCATTATCATGACTATGATCAGTATTATCATCACTATCATGATCATCATCATTGTCACTATCAGCATCAGCATCACCATCATGGTCATCATCATTATCATCATTATCATGGTCATCATCATTATCACATAAGTTTAACGGCCCACTAGCACTGTGTTCCGCCCCTCGGGACTGCGCACCCTCAGTAGGAGCTTCATCACACTGTCCATCAGAAACATTTCTCCCCCAGAGATCCTTAGACCGGGGAAAGTCATTACCCAATATGACGGGTGCACCAGGCTCTTCACTACCCCCACTTCATATGAAACCTCCCCGAGTTTAGGGACCAAGTCCACGGCAGTCTCTGGGTAGACTTTGGTGTCTCCATGGATGCACACCACACTCAGGTGCTTATCAGGGATGAAGTCCCTATCAATCAGGCTGTCACATACGGAAGTCACTGGACTCTCTGAGTCCAAGAGGACCTGTGCTGGGCAGTCATTTACAACCACCGGGGACACCTGTGGTCCAGTCTCTTCGGCTGCAGTGGTCACACACACCGGTTCTGTGCAGAGAGAGAGGGACCTGCCAACATCACGGCACATAGGCTCCCCCTCTAGTGAACAGCCGGCTGCAATTTCACGACATCTCCAACACTGTCCACCACAATCACCCTCCCATATGTCCCTTCGGGCCTGAACCCGCTTATCAGCATACCCCATGTCCCCAACAGCTGGAACGCTCTTACCGGGAGAGTTCAGCGTCCGGGAACTCTGAAGTGACGACCTCTCAGACGGCTGTACCTCAGGAGGACATGCTCGGGTGTAGCGGTTCACTATCACCTTTTCAACTCCATAATCAGGCCTGCTGACTGCAGACTCCCAACTGTATCTCCAGTCATGAACTCCCCTGGCCCGGGCTGTCACCGTAACACCCAGCCGGGCAAGAATCCCCACTTTCATCTTAGCATAGTCTTGGCGGTCCTGCTCGCTCAGGTCAGCATAGGCCCTTTGGGGCTCTCCAATCAGATAGGGTGCGACCATCATGGCCCATTCAGATAGGGGCAGATTCTCCTTCTCTGCCAGTCTCTCAAACCTAGTGAGATATACCTCCACATCATCACGAGGTGTCATCTTTTCCAGGGACCGTCTTACCGCCTTCTTTACAGCGGACAATGCAGGTACCTTCACAACATTACTCGGGAACAAGGTGCTGAGAGGTTTTTCTAGTGCTGCCATCTCCTCAAGAAACAACCGGTTAGCCTCCTGCTGCTGCTGCCGCCAGCTCTGCATGCTCTGCCGGATCTGCTGCAAGCTCTGCAGGTGTTTCTTAACAAGCTCCTCCATACTGCCGGACCCATCTGTCTCAACCACGGCAGTCTTATGTTGCACATTAACTTGCGCCATTTGTTCACACAGCGCCTCCATGCTGTCATCCATGCTGTCAGACTTCTCTGTCTTAACAACGGCAGTCTTCACTCAAGACATACACACTACACAGCTTTTTTCCACAGAAAATTCAGCCTTGCTGTGCAACCACCCTTTTTTTTTTTTTTTTTTTTTCTTTTGCAAAGTCTATTAGGGCTACTGTCTCTTTAAGACTGCTCCACAGACGTTTCTCTTGCTGCTGCACATTCCACAGTCATTTTCACAACAAGTTCAGCTTTGCTGTGTATACATTTTCTCTCTGCAGACCCTATCAGGGCCACTGTCTCTCCAAGACTGCTCCAAACAGACGTTTCTGCTGACACACACTTTTTTTTTTCCTCTGTTGCTATTTCAATAGACTTCACCTTTAATGCTGTCTCTTGCCACTGTGCTGCATGCACACTCCAGCACTAACTGTACCAGGCCCTGCGCTGCCCCAGCATTCTCCACCAATTGTAGCCTTTCAGGGGGTTTTAGCTCTGAGATCGCTGTCTGGGTAGACAGAATGGCACGGAAACAGTTCATTCAGACAGCAATTATGGTAAAAACTGGCCGCAACCAGTTTTATTAAAGTCCACAGCAAACAGATAAAACAAAGCATAAACAAAAGACCTAGGCTTGTCTAGCCACTAATTACACTTATGTAATGTCCCTTTCTATCAGGAACCCAGACTCTATCAGTCTGTGCCCAAAACAACACATATGATATATGTTACCAGTATGGAGTCTCCCAGATACTCCTCCTTATGTCTGGAGGTCCACCCGACGTCCAGACTTGAGAAAGATCCACTCCTATTCAGTAGTCATTATCTGGAGGTTCACAGAGACACTCCTGTGTCCGGGGTACCTCTAACCCAGACTGAGACGGCTCCCCTCCTCTTCAGTAATCATCAGCATGGAGGTTCACAGAGACACTCCTGTGTCCGGGGTACATCTAACCCAGACTGAGACGGCTCTCCTCCTCTTCAGTAGCTTATCCGCATGCATTCTCACAGAGACTGCTTCCTTGTGCCAGGACACCTCTCTGTGTCCAGGCTGAAGACAGCTCTAACACTCTTGGAGACTGTTTCTTGTGCCAGGACACCTCCCTGTGTCCAGGCTAAACTAGCTCTCAGATTGTGTTTCCAAACACCTACTTCTGGTCTCCTAATTAAGACCTGAGTAGTTTCAGGCTTGTGCTGCAAGTGTGTGCTGAATGTGAGGTGTAGTGACCTTTCTCTACCACTAGGTTTACAAAGCCACACATTTCCCTTATACCTAGGTGAAATGTACACCCCATTCATCACATATTCACTCACTGTCTCACACATCCTTTACATTATCTGACAGACCCTTCCGAAAAAGTGCCGCCAAAGCGTCGTCATTCCACTTGGTCAGGACTGCCCACCTACGGAATCTCTGACAATATAACTCAGCGTCATCAAGACCCTGATTTAATGCCAACAAGGCTTTTTCAGCTTGATCAGTGACATTAGGCTCATCGTACAATAACCCCAAAGCCTGAAAAAATGCATCAACATCACTCAAAACAGGATCCCCAGGTGTCAGGGAAAAAGCCCAATCCTGAGGATCGCCGCGCAGGAGAGAGATGACAATTTGAACCTGCTGCGCTGCGTTCCCTGAGGACTTAGATTTTAAGGCAAAAAACAATTTACAATTATTTTTGAAATTCTGAAACTTAGCTCGATCCCCTAAAAACAAATCTGGCATGGGAATCCTAGGTTCCACAACAGGCAACCTAGCAAGATAGGCAGCAATACTCCGAACCTCAGTGGCAAGCTGATCCACACGGCCAGACAACTGTGCAAACTCCATTGAGAGAGAAAAAAATCCTCCCCAGCACCCAGAGATACAGAGGGAAAAAAAAATGCAACAAACAGAAAAATATCTCTGACAACTCTGACAACCTTTTTTCTTTCACAATATTTTTTCCCTTCTGTGAGTACCATACAATTTTCAATTTTTAGGCCAGTGAGGAGTGCAGGTAAAAAAGGCAATACACCAGAGAAGTTGGAATCTATGAGATTGCAGTACCCTGACTAACCACCACAACTAGAGGCAGCCGTGGAGCATTCCTACGTCGGTCCTAGACGCCTCGTCACAGCCTGAGAAACTAACTACACCTAAAGATAGAAAGAGGAAAGCTATCTGCCCCGGAGCAGATCCCAAAGAACATAGAAAGCCCCCAAACATGTAATGGCGGTTAGACAAGATGAAATACTGACACAGACAGAAAATAGTATGAGCAAACGTTGGGGCCCAAACTACCTAAATAGAAAAGGATAGGAAGGGCACTTACTGCAATCCCAAAAAACCCTGAAAAGCACCAACTCTACTAATTTCAAAATCACCTGAGATCACACGACCTCTACCACCTAAATTAGTTTCTCTTTGGTGTAACAAAATCAAAACAGCAGCCACTGAAAAAACTGGAAAAAGCCAAAGTACAAACATCAGTGGCTGAACTAAACTGCGAGGGAAAAAGCCCCCGGAGGGGACCCTGAAGGCCCCCACAGAAGTGCAGGACAAAATGTAAAAATCAAGCACAAAAACAAAAAGAAGAAAATGTCTTATCTGTTAGCAGGAGATGCAGACACGACACAGCAGGCTACAAAGGAAACAGGACTCAAGGATTGAGACCAGAACAATTGATCACCGGAAACCCTGATGGGAAGGCGACTCCCTTATATAAGACCAGTCAGTAACACCTGATTCCCACTCCTCACAATCTTCACTGGACAGTCCAGTACCGCTTGTAACCACCAGAGGGAGCCTCTGCTCAGAACTCATTTCAAGTCCAATCACAACAGACCACCACCTGATGTTTGGCTCCCTCCAGCCAATGTCTCCACTCTTCAAAAGCCCACTTCATGGCCAATAACTCCCGATTACCCACGTCATAATTACGTTCAGTTGGAGAAAATTTGAGAGAAAAAGGCACAAGGGTTACTTTTAGAGGTCTCTGGATCTCTTTGGGACAAAACGGCACCTGCCCCAATTTCAGAGGCATCAATCTCCACCTGAAATGGCAGAGAAACATCAGGCTGCCGTAGAACAGGAGCAGAAGTGAATCTCTGCTTAAGTTCCTGAAATGCAGAGACTGCCTCAGGAGGTCAATTCACCACATCAGAACCCTTTTTGGTCAAATCAGGCAATGGTTTAACAATAACAGAGAAATTACCAATAAATTTACGATAAAAATTGGCAAAACCCAAGAATCTCTGAAGAGCCTTTAATGAAGTAGGTTGGACCCAATCACAGATGGCCTGGACCTTGACCGGGTCCATTTCAATAACAGATGAGGACAAAATGAATCCCAGAAATGAGATCCTCTGTACGCCAAAAAGACACTTTGATCCCTTCACATACAGAGCATTCTCTCTCAAAATCTGGAACACAGTCCGAACATGTTTCACATGAGAGTCCCAGTCATTGGAAAAAATCAAGATATCATCCAAATAAACAATCAGAAATTTATCCACAAAATCCCTGAAAATGTCATTCATGAAGGACTGGAAGACGGAAGGAGCATTAGTGAGCCCAAAGACCCTAACAAAATACCAACTCTACTAATTGCAAAAACACCTGAGATCACACGACCTCTACCACCTAAATTAGTTCTCTGGTGTAACAAAACTAAGCCGCAGCCACTGAAAAAACTGGAAAAGCAAATGAACAAATAACAGTGGCTCAGATAAACTGAGAGGAGCACAAGCCCCCGGAGGGGACCTGGCTGACCTCCACAGAAGTGCAGGAAAAAATGCAAAAAGCAAGTACAAAAATAAAAGCAGAAAATTTCTTATCTGTTAGCAGAAGATGCAGGCAAGAATCAGCAAGCTTCCAAGTGAACCAGGAACCACAGTTGAGACAAGAACAATTGATCACCGGCAACCTTGATGGGAGGGAACCTCCCTTATATAAGACCAGTCTGTAACTCCTGATTGCCAATCTTCACAATCTTCATTGAATAGTTCAGTACTGTTTGTAACCACCAGAGGGAGCTTCTGCTCAGAATTAATTTCTAAGACATTCACAACAGAGGACGGAGAGCAAGGAGCAGGACGGGGGGGGGGGGAGGACGGAGAGCACGGAGCAGAACGGGGAGGACGGAGAGCACGGAGCAGAACGGGGGGAGGACGGAGAGCATGGAGCAGGACGGGGGTGGGCACAGAGGAGAATGGGGGAGTGCAGAGCTGGATGGGAGAGCACGGAGTAGGACGGGGGAGGATGGAAAGCACGGAGCAGGACAGGATAATGGAGGAGGGGAGCACAGAGGAGAATGGGGGCGCACAGAGCTGGATGGGGGAGCACAGAGCAGGACGGCAACTTATACACCCGGCTTATACGCGAGTCAATAAGTTTTCCACGTTTTTTGTGGCAAAATTAGGGGGGTCGGCTTATACGTGAGTATATACGGTAGCTCCAATCCTTAGCGGAAACCATGTCGTGTTTGGAGAGCCCCTGTGTGCCTAAACTTTGGAGCTCCCCCACAAATGACCCCAGTTTGGAAACTAGACCCCTTAAGGAACTTATCTTGACGCACAGTGAGCACTTTGAACCCCCAGGTGCTTCACAGAAGTTGATAACGCAGAGCCGTGAAAATAAAAAATCATTTTTTTTCCTCAAAAAATGATTTTTTAGCCCCCTATTTTTTATTTTCACAATGGTATCAGGAGAAATTGGACCCCAAAAGTTGTTGTGCAATTTGTCCTGAGTACACCGATACCCCATATGTGGGGGGAGCCACTGTTTTGGAGCATGGGAGAGCTCAGAAGGAAGGAGCGCCATTTTGGAATGAACACTTGATGGAATGTTCTGCGGTCATCATGTTGCATTTGCAGAGAACCTGATGTGCCTAAACAGTAGAAACCCGGCACAAGTGACCCCATTTTGGAAACTAGACCCCCCAAGGAACTTTTCCAGATGTGTGGTGAGCACCTTGAACCCCCACGTGCTTCACAAAAGTTTATAACGCAGAGCCGTGAAAATAAAAAATCATTTTTTTTCCTCAAAAAAATGATTTTTTTAGCCCCCTATTTTTTATTTTCACAATGGTAACAGGAGAACTTGGACTCCAAAAGTTGTTGTCCAGTTTGTCCTGAGTACGCTGGTACCCCATATGTGGGGGGAACCACTGTTTGGGTACACGTCAGGGCTCGGAAGGGATGTAGTGACGCTTTGAAATACCGACTTGATGGAATGGTCTGCGGGCATCCTGTTACGTTTGCAGAGCCCCTGATGTGCCTAAACAGTAGAAACCCCCCACAAGTGACCCCATTTTGGAAACTAGACCCCCCAAGGAACTTATCCAGATGTGTGGTGAGCACCTTGAACCCCCATGTGCTTCACAGAAGTTTATAATGCAGAGCTGTGAAAATAAAAAATCTTTTTTTTTCCTCAAAAACTGATTTTTTAGGCCGCAATTTTTTATTTTCACAAAGGTAAAAGGAGAAATTGGACCCCAAAAGTTGTTGTACAGTTTGTCCTGAATACACTGGTACCCCCCACAAGTGACCCCATTTTGGAAACTAGACCCCCCAAGGAACTTATCTAGATGTGTGGTGAGCACTTTGAACCCCCAAGGGCTTCACAGAAGGTTATAACGCCCGGGCATGAAAATAAAAAAATCATATTTTTTCCACAAACATGATCATTTAGTCCCCAAGTTTTTTATTTTCCCAAGGGTAACAGGAGAAGTTAGACCCCAAAAGTTGTTGTACAATTTGTCTTGAGTATGCTGATATCCCATATGTGGGAGAAAACTACTGTATGGGCACACGTCGGGGCTTGGAAGGGAAGTAGTGACGTTTTCAAATGCCGACTTGATGGAATGGTCTGCGGGCGTCATGTTACGTTTGCAGAGCCCCTGATGTGCCTAAACTGTGGAAACCCCCAAGTGACCCCATTTTGAAAACTAGACCACCCAAGGAACTTATCCAGATGTGTAGTGAGCACTTTGAACCCCAAGTGCTTCACAGAAGTTTATAACCCAGAGCCATGAAAATAAAAAATCATTTTTTTTCCTCAAAAAATGATTTTTTTAGCCCCCTATTTTTTATTTTCACAAGGTTAACAGGAGAAATTGGACTCCAAAAGTTGTAGTCCTGTTTGTCCTGAGTGCACTGGTACCCCATATGTGGGGGGGAACCACTGTTTGGGCACACGTCAAGGCTCAGAAGGGAAGTAATGACGTTTTGAAATGCCAACTTGATGGAATGGTCCGAGGGCGTCATGAGCCCATGATGTGCCTAAACAGTCAAAACCCCCCAAGTGACCCCATTTTGGAAACTAGACCCCAAGGAACTCATCTAGATGTGTGGTGAGCACTTTGAATCTCCAAGTTCTTCACAGAAGTTTATAAGCGGAGCCGTGAAAATAAAAAATCATTTTTTTTTCCACAAAAATAATAATTTTAGTCCCCTTTTTTTTTTTCCCCAAGGGTAACAGGAGAAATTAGACCCCCAAAGTTGTTGTGCAATTTTTCCTGAGTACGCTGATACCCCATATGTGGGGGTAAACCACTCTTTGGGCACACGTCGGGGCTCGGAATAAAGGAAGCACTGTTTGACTTTTTGAGCGCAAAATTGGCTGGAATCAATGGTGGCGCCATGTTGCATTTGGAGACCCCCTGATGTGCCTAAATAGTCAAAACCCCTCAATTCCAACTTCAACCCTAACCCCCAACACACCCCTAACCACAACCCTAACCCCAACACACCCCTAACCCTAATCCCAACCCTAACCATTACCCTAACCCCAACACACCCCTAACCCTAATCCCAACCCTAACCATAACCCTAACCACAAGCCTAACCCTAATCCTAACCCCAACCCCAACACACCCCTAACCCTAATACCAACTCTAACCCTAACCACAAGCCTAACCCTAATCCCAACCCTAACCCTAATTCTAACCTAACCCTAACCCTAACCTTAACCCTAATTCTAATACTAATGCTAACCCTAATGCTAACCCTAACCCTACTTCTAACCCTAACCCTAATAGAAAAATAAAAAAAATATTTTCTTTATTTTATTACTTGTCCCTACCTATGGGGGTGATAAAGGGGGAGTATACGTACTTTTTTTTTTATTTTGATCACTGTGAGAGTTTATCACAGTGATCAAAATAAATGTATAGAATCTGCCGGCCGGCGGGCGCACTGCGCATACACCCGCCATTTTGCAAGATGGCGGCGCCCATGAAGAATCCCGGAGGGACACCGGGATGGCCACAGGGACGTCGCAGGTCTCGGGGGAGGTGAGTAGGGGATTGGAAGACAGGGGGAGCGGAAGCAAGAAGGAGGGGAGCAGATAGTGACAGCGGCGACCGATTGCCGCCATCAATCGGTGGGGGCGGCTCATCGCCGCCGTCACTCGGTGTGGGGGGTTCGGATCTCGGTCTCCAGCCATGGCAGATGCTATTGCAACATCGGCCATGGCTGGAAGGTAATATTTCTCCAAATTTCATTGGTGAAATATTACAAATCGCTCTGATTGGCTGTTTCACTTTTAACAGCCAATCAGAGCGATCGTAGCCACGTGGGGGTTTAGCCACCCCCCTGTGGTGAAGCACAAAGCGTCTTGTGCCTGCGGGTCGGGTGACCTTTCAGTGACCCTGGTCACCCGACCCACAGGAACGCGATTTATACTATGACGCAGCATATGCGTCACAGGTTGGATTGGCACCGACTTTCATGATGCATATGCTGTTTCAAAGGTCGGGAAGGGGTTAATGCAATGTTGCGGCGACCAAAAAAATTTACTTCTGGTGTTGTGACTTTTTTTCTAGCTATGCCATTTAGCGATCAGGTTAATCTTTTTTTATTGATAGATTGGCCAATTCTGAACACGGCGATACCTAATATGTGTATGTTTGATTTTTCTTTGTTTTATTTTGAAAGGGGTGAAAGGGGGGGGTGATTTGAACTTTTAAATTTTTTTCTTTTTTTATATATTTAAAACTTTTTATTAACTTTTGGCATGCTACAATAGCCTCCATTGGAGACTAGAAGCTGCCATAACCCGATCAGCTCTGCTACAAATAGGCGATGATCAGTTCGCCTCTATGTAGTAGAATTACTCACTTGCTATGAGCGCCGACCACCATGTGGCACTCACAGCAAGCCGGTAGTGACAACCATATAGGTCTCCAGGAGACCTCAGGTTGTCATGCCAATCCACCGGCGACCCGTGGTCACGTGACGGGAGTCATTGGTGGGTATATTTCTGGCTCATTGGCCGGAAGCGCAAGTTAAATGTCGCGGTCAGCCTTTGACAGCAGCATTTAACGGGATCGCGATTCCACCCACGGCTATGTCAAAACAGCTGATAACTGCCGGGAAAGATGTGGGCTCACCGCCAGAACCCACATCGAAGGGAGGGAGTCCGACATCAGCATAAATTTACACCCAACGTCCGAAAGGGGTTAAAAAGTTGCACAATTTGCATCAAATTTATCAATTCGGAGCAACATTTGATAAATGTGGAGTGATGGAGTTGAAGTGACTGCACTAAAGATTTGGCTGAAATTAAGCCATTTTATATAAATGTGAATCACTGTGTTTTTATATTACACCATGATATTAGCACGTACTACCACACAATTGGTGGTCTTGTATTATTTCTATGTAGCTACATAACGGGTCCCAAGAATTATTTTCTCTGGTGGGCCCAAGGTACTTCAGCAGTGGTCGGAGCCGAGTGTATTTTTGTTTAAATTGTGCAGTTGTCGGTGCCTGTATCCAAAAGTTAACAATGGTCCACCTTGTTATGTGGTTGCTAGTCACTGATGGATTACAATGGTAGCTGGGGTTTGCCATCTTTATACTTCCCACGATGAGCTTCATAGGAGACTGTGATTTTCAGTATAAATTGCAATACTGTGGTATTGTACTGTATAATATATGCAAATGTGCACAATATCAAGTCCTCCAAGGAGTCAAATAAAGTATTTAAAATATTACAAAATAAAAAAATATGAAAATTCTACAACATACCTCTCAAGAAATGCAATAAAATGCAATAAAAAAAATGTTTGTACCCAAAATTGGTATCAACAATACTGTCTGCTCACTTTGCCAAAATTAAGCCCTCACACAACTGAATCAGTAGAAAAATAAGAACATTATGGGTCTCCGGAAATGGTAACACAAATCAATTTTTTTTAAATAATTTGTTGTCACTTAAAAAAAAATCTATACAAATTTGGTATTGTCATAATCATACTCACCTGGAGAATCATGATTATGGTTTTACAGCCATAAAACTAAACCTAAAAACCTATAGCGGAATTGCAGTTTTTTCACCATTTCATCCTATTTAGAATTTTCCTCCCATTGTTCAGTAAATTTATTCAAAATTACAGCTTGTCACATAAAATACAAGCCCCATACAGCTATGTTGATGGAAAAAACAAAAAAGTTATGACGCTTGAAAAAAGGACAGACGAAAACAAAAATGAAAATTGGCTGTAGAGCAAAGGGGTTAAAAATGCAATGTTGTTATATGATGGAATCACAGACAATTTATTTTATTTTCTATTTAGGTTTTACAAAAGTTGGGCAGAACAATAGAAACCAAGGATGAGCTATTTGAACAGTGTGCATACGAATTTAATCAGCAGCAGGTAACTCCAAAGAACTAAAGCAAGTAAAAACACATAAAACAGAAGAATATAAGTTACAGTCAGCCTTCAAAATTGGCTGTGGGGAAATGAATCTGACCATCAAATCAAGATATTTATTTTAATTGTGATTTTATAGTCAGAAAAATTGTTTCTCATTGCTTATTTTGTTTCAGAATGAAGGTAACAGGTTGTATAAGGATTTAAAGGCGGGTTTCAGTGCTGTAAAAGGTAAGACATGCACACTAACACTGTAAATATTGCACTTGGTCAGGTTCACGTCACACATGCCACTAGTATCAATGGATGCTTATTTTACACTTTGCAATATTAACGAGAAGATCTTCCTTTAAAATTTTGTTCAATCCTTGTAAAAATCCCTGGACTCCTATGAATCTGATGCTTTTTTTCCATTTTGCACTGCATCATTCCAAAGTAGAGATACCGTATATACTTGAATATAAGCCGAGATTTTCAGCTCATTTTTTTAGGGCTGAAAGTCCCCCTCTCGGCTTATATTCGAGTCATATACCAGGGGGTCGGCGGGGGAGTAGAGCGCAGCTGTCCTATATACTTACCCTTCCGCCAGCGCGGTCTCTGCAGCCCTGCTCTTCTCCCATGGTCCCGGCGCCTGTGTTCAGCGGTCAGCTGGTACCGCTCATTAAAGTCATGAATATGCACCTATTCATGACTTTAATGAGCGGTAACACGTGACCGCTGAACACTGGCGCCGGGACCGTGGGAGAAGAGCAGGGCAGAGACGCGCCGGCGGAAGGGTAAGTATAAGCGATATTTACCTGTCCCGTTCCGCTGTGTCCTCGGGTCCTCTTGCTGCGATGTTCAGGCAGAGGGCGCGATGACGTAGTTACTGCTCGCAGCGCCCTCTGCCTGATCATTCACTGCTGGAGGACCCGGAAGACGGCGGCGAGCAGCGGTGACAGGTAAATGTCTCAGCTGCCGGGGCCCTGAGCGAGCGATGACACCGGCACCTGTCCCCCGTAGTGCACCGGTGTCCCCGCCTGCTCAGGACACTGGCACCTGGTTCCCAGCAATGAGAGGTGAGTATGTTTTTTATTTTTTTCGGTTGCAGCAGCAGCGGCAGCAATTGAGGCCTATACTATGGAGCATAATCTATGGGGGCACAATCTATGGAGCATCAATGGGATCACAATCTATGGAGCATCTATGGGGGCACAATCTGTGGAGCATCTATGGGGGCACAATCTGTGGAGCATCTATGGGGGCACAATCTATGGGGCATAATCTATGGATCATCTATTGGGGCACAATCTATGGAGCATCTATGGGGGCACAATCTATGGGGGCATAATCTATGGATCATCTATGGGGCACAATCTGTGGACATCTATGGGGGCACAATCTGTGGAGCATCTATGGGGGCACAATCTATGGGGGCATAATTTATGGATCACTCTATGGGGGCACAATCTATGGAGCATCTATGGGGGCACAATCTATGGGGGCATAATCTATGGATCATCTATGGGGGCACAATCTATGGAGCATCTATGGGGGCACAATCTATGGAGCATCTATGGGGGCACAATCTATGGAGCATCTATGGGGGCATAATCTATGGAGCATCTATGGGGGCATAATCTATGGAGCATCTATGGGGGCATAATCTATGGAGCATCTATGGGGGACAATCTATGGATCATCTATGGGGGCACAATCTATGGATCATCTATGGGGCACAATCTATGGAGCATCTATGGGGGCATAATACATGGGCAGCATATAGGGCATAATCTCATTTTCCACCCTAGGCTTATACTCGAGTCAGTAAGTTTTCCCAGTTTATTGTGGCAAAATTAGGGGGGGTCGGCTTATACTCGGGTCGGCTTATACTCGGGTCGGCTTATACTCAAGTATATATGGTATTTCTTTTGGAGCGCACTATGTGAAATCTCTACTTTGCAGTCCAATTTTTTCAGTCTTTTCTGAGGGTGTGCCTTTTCTATTCTTTCGTCAATGTGCAGTCAATCACAGCTCCATAGTTGATGAAGCAGTCTAGCCGTCTCAGATGATGCAGAGCTGTAACTGGCAGCATCTGTGTCACGAATGTGTCGCAACATACCAGGACCTGTGGTGCATCTGGGACCAGAAAATCACAGAGATTTGCTGATCACAGGTCTTCATTGGAGTCTATGCGAACATTAACATGAGTGGTGCAGGTTTATTGTTTTTTATGGTACGGAAGGGGTTAAGGGTTCCTTGTTTAAATCTGCTGAGATTCCATTTGGCTTTTGTCTCAGCTGATGCTCAATGGGATCAATCCCCCCTTCATTATTTAAACCCACGCCTGGCTTCCTCACTTGCCAGCAATAGAATTACTATCCTGTGCCTGACTTCTCTGGAGAAGGTGTTTTGGAGAAACTGCTGTGCTTCTTTGAAGCTTATGGATTTCTATTTGTTTGTATGTTTTTCCCCTGTCCGTCTCATTCCCCGTGTTATTTTTACGATGGTAGAAAGAATATTGTCTTGCTATCCTGCACGCTAGCCACGGCAAATTGCAAGATAAGTCAGGGCTTAGGCACGTGACAGCGCACAGGGGGAAGGACTCGTCTTGGGCGATAGGGAACACAGGTTTCAGCATAGGGTGAGTGTTGAGGGGTCACCATCTTCCCCCTGTCCCTATCATCAGGGCTTTCCTTTACCAGCTACCTCAGCCCCTCCTTTTGTGTTGCACACCCGGCATTTCCCTGCCCTTGCTTGCATGCCCGCAGAGAAGACTGTGAATAAAAACACCCAGTTGGACTGCAAAGCAGAGATTTCATGTAATGCACTCCAGTAGAAACAAATGTGAATATCTCTGCAGTGGCAGAATCAGGGTAGCTCAGGGATGTTTAAAAGGTATTTACGGTAACTCAATTTTTTAGTAAGTGACAGGTCCTCTTTAAAAACAGTATATGTTGTGTAAAATGCTTACCATTAACTGCTGAATTTATGGGGAATATAACCCATTTTCACCCATTCATTCTGACAGACATATTCCACAGGTCCCCACTTCTTGGGCATTAGGATTTTTATGTTGATACAATTTATGAAAATTGCTACTTATCGTAGAGAAGATAACTAGAACATGTGACAACCTTTTTATTTTAGCAATGCATGAAAGTTCTAAAAGATTATCAGAAACTCTTCAAGTCATTTACAGACCAGACTGGGATGGATATGAAGGCCTTCAAGCAATTGTAGAGGTAAATATGCTTGTACCCTGAGGATGTCTGCAAATAGTATTGCTTTCCTTTATGTGATTCAATCAATTCTTAAAGCTAATAATATGCAAACAATGAAAAAAATGGAAAAATTTCTAAAACATCTTGATTTATTTAGTAGTATGGAGCATGAGGCGCCACGGCCAGAAATACCCACACTTACATACCATAGACACCTTCGACTGTATATGGTTGTGCCAAACCATCTGATCAGCCTCATTAGGAACCTTTACATTGACCAGGAAGCACCAGTCAGAATGGAATACAATGACACTGCATGGTTCAAAGCAGAGCGAGGTGTCAGACAACACTGCATCCTGTCACCATTTCGCTTCAATTTATAAGAAGCTATTTTCAAGATTGTTGGACTTGCCGAAAAAGAAGAAGTAATCAAAATTGCTGGATGAATCATTAACAATCTTAAATACACAGAGGATACAACATTGATAGCAACACGCATAGATGGAATGAAGGACTTCTTACGGTTTGTCAAGATGGAAAGTTCGAACTTGGGACTGCAACTCAACACAAAGAAGACAAAGATATTGACTACTACCAGGTACGACCAGGACACATTGGGGATGGACAGAGAACTGGAAGGAGTAAAGAACTTCAACCTACTTGGATCTAGGGAGAAGACCGGGCTGTGGGTGCTGTCAGAGCACTAGGTCCGGAACTGCTGGGTCGAGCCTCTTGTTGCAGGGGGAAAGAAATTGAGTACAGAGGAGACCCATGACCTGCAGAAAGGGGGCATGGTGAGCCAAAGAATTATAAGGGGTTTTGCGTAGGAAGTGAGAGTGAGGACCTGCGTCACGCCGCGTGGAACAATATTCCACTCGGCAGCAATAAGGTCCGGGTGACGTCGTCAGGTGTGCAGCAGAGTGCACACTGAGCCGGAGATTGCTGTGAAGGACTCTTGGCTGCAGAGCAGCATAACGTACTAGGGGCTCAGTAGGTCAGACCGGTGACCGCCCGCTGCCACCAGAAGAGAGAAAAACTGATTTGTTAGGCGGGAAAGCCGGCATACCTCAGCACTGGCCACAGCTGGCATCTAGCATTCATCCTAGAGGAAGTGACAAGCATCGGACTCACACTAAATGAAACAGACATACATATAAACTGCCACCTTAAGTTGTTCCGTTCTTTTGTAATTTCTAGCATTAATCTGATTTATCCCTTGTTGCTCCCTGCGAGGAGACATCCCTGTAGCGATTAAATCAGACAACTGTTTTCCCCTGTTAACCCTTGCTCTGCGCCTCTCTGTCGCTGCATCCAATTACCTGTGTTACACAATGATGACACTGGAAGTCAATTGTAGAATAGCTATGCAAATCAACAATGAAGTCACTGGACAAGGTCTTAAAATCGAAGAACAATTCACTGGCGATGAAGACACGGCTCGTACATAGTTTGGTCTTTTCTGTGGTAGCATGAGGTTAGAAACCTGGATGATAAATAAATAAGACAGAAAAAGAATTAACGCCTTCAAAATGTGGAGCTGAAGAAGGATGTTATCAATACCATTGATGGCAAGAAGAACAAAGAAATCAATTTTGGAACAAATCAAGCCTGACATATCACTCGAAGCATGGATCATGAATCTACGACGTGCCTACTTTGGATATATCATACGAAGAGATCAATCACTTGAGAAGGACAACATGGTCAGAAAAATAGAAGAAACAAGACGAAGAGGAAGACCAGCAACTGATGGCATTATACTATCAGAGAAGACCCTAGTGGATCTATCTAGGCTTGCAGCACAAGACCAATCTTAAGTTAAAGCATTCATCCATCAAGTCGCCATGGCTTGAGATTGAGCCAAAGCTGTTAAATAATAACATGCCTTGGCTGCTGTCAATGAGGTTAATAATGGTTGTGTAAGAAGTGTTCTGCCACACCGAATGCACTTGGGCATATAAATCAAAAAGATCCGCTGCTGGCAGCTCCATTGCAAATGCCGATTAATGAAGTCCTATATGTGATTGATGGGAGACAAGTCCAGAGGCGCTGCAGGCCATGGTAGCATGTTTAGGTCATGCAGGATGCTCACAGGAGCACGAGGAACATGCGGCCTGGTGTTGTCATGTTGAAAAACTTGTTCCCCTATGTCAGAAGAGGGAACTTGTTTCAGTTTTGTTTCTGGTTTAATTATCTATTAATTAAACCAGAAATATTTTATTTCATTTGTGTAAATCCTTTCACTTTAATGAAAACTTAGCTTTTTTATGATTTGTTCTTAGAACAACGACCTTCTCTGGAATGATTATGAGGAAAAATTAGCTGACCAGGCTGTCCACATTATGGAGAATTACATGTCTCAGTTCTCTGAAATGAAGGTGATATAATACATTATTGATTAGACTGATTTGGTAGTTGCATTGTTAAAAGATAATTCTGAAAATATATCTGGACTATATTTTTTATTAGTAAATCGTACAATTACCGTAATAAGTCACATAGAAATCACATTCATGAAAATATAGGTATAGCCAACAAAATACATAGATGTATTTTTGGCCTCTGAAAAACTGCCTTTCTGCTAATAATAATAATAATCTTTATTTATATAGCGCCAACATATTCCGCAGCGCTTTACAGTTTAACAGTTTCAAAACATAAGTCATAAGTAACAACGTTAACAATACAATAATAAAAGCAAAATAAGCCGACCCTGCTCGTGAGAGCTTACAATCTACAATGAGGTGGGGGAGATACAAAGTACAGGTGTGTATATACAATGGTGCATTTACAATGATGGTCCAGCCATCTTGAGGGAGTGAGGGATGGATGGAGATAGTGAATGGGCTACACATACACACTTAAACATAGAACGACTTTGATTAGTGAATGTGATAGGCCACTCTGAACAAATGTGTTTTGAGGGGCGCCTGAGACCATGCAAATTGTGGATAGTCCTAATTTCTTGGGGTAGAGCATTCCAGAGGATTGGCGCAGCGCGGGAGAAGTCTTGGAGTCGGGAGTGGGAGGTACGGATTAGTGCAGAGGTTAGTCGAAAGTCGTTTGCAGAGCGCAGCAGTCGGTTAGGCCGATAGATAGAAATGAGGGAGGAGATGTAGGGGGGTGCTGCACTGTGGAGAGCTTTGTGGGTGAGAACCAGTACTTTGAATTGGATCCTATAATTAATGGGCAGCCAGTGTAAGGACTGGCGAAGAGCGGACGCGTCCGAGTACCGATTAGCCAGATGGATGGACTGGAGAGGGGATAGTCGAGTAATGGGGAGGCCAAGTAATAGAGCGTTGCAGTAGTCCAGGCGGGAGTGGATCAATGCTACAGTGAGGGTTTTTATTGTTTCCATGGTGAGAAAAGGGCGGATTCTAGAGATGTTCTTTAGGTGTAGACGGCAAGAGCGGGCAAGAGATTGTATATGGGAGGTGAAGGAGAGATTGGTGTCAAACATAACACCCAGACAGCGAGCCTGCTGCCGGGTGTTATTATGGTGCCGCCCACAGAGAGGGAAATGTCAGATTTAGGGAGGTTAGTAGACGGCGGGAGCAGAAGGAGTTCAGTCTTGGAGAGGTTAAGTTTCAGATAGAGAGCGGACATGATGTTGGAGACTGCAGACAGACAGTCGGTGGCGTTCTGTAGAACAGCGGGGGTAAGGTCGGGGGATGATGTGTATAGTTGTGTGTCATCAGCATAAAGATGATACTGAAAGCCAAATCTGCTGATGGTCTGTCCAATTGGGGCCGTGTAGAGAGAGAAAAGAAGGGGGCCAAGGACTGAGCCCTGGGGTACACCGACAGTGAGAGGAAGAGGAGATGATGTGGAGCCAGAGAGCGAAACACTGAAGGAGCGGTCAGAAAGATAGGAAGAGAACCAGGAGAGAACAGTGTCCTTAATACCTAGTGACTGGAGCCTAGACAGTAGGAGACAGTGGTCAACAGTGTCGAAAGCTGCAGAAAGGTCGAGTAGAATGAGCAGAGAGTGGTCGCCGTTACGTTTTGCTGTCAGAAGGTCATTGGTCACTTTGATGAGTGCAGTTTCAGTCAAATGTAGGGGGCGGAAGCCGGACTGTGAAGGGTCTAGGAGGGAGTGAGTGGAGAGGTAACTGGTAAGGCGGGAGTAGACTAGGCGCTCCAAAAGTTTAGAGATGAAGGGGAGATTGGAGATCGGTCTGTAGTTGTTTGTGCAGGAAGGGTCGAGAGCGGGTTTCTTTAGTAGCGGAGTAATGATGGAGTGTTTGAAGGAGGATGGGAAAATGCCAGAGGAGAGTGAGAGATTAAAGATTGTAGTTAGGTGAGTTGTGACAGCTGGAGAGAGAGACTGGAGGAGATGTGAGGGGATGGGGTCGGTAGTGCATGTAGTCGGACTAGAGGAAGAGAGGAATCTGGAGACTTCTTCTTCTGTGATGGGATCAAATGTGGAAAGTGAGCCAGGGGAAATGCAGGGTGGGATGGGAGTCACAGCACTTGGTGGTTGAGAGCAGATTTCCTGGCGGATAGTATCTATTTTTTCTATAAAGTGGGAGGCCAGGTCGTCAGCACAAATGTCTGTGATAGGGGCTTGTGCTTTTGGCCTGAGGAGGGAGTGAAAAGTATCAAAAAGTTTCTTGGGGTTGTTGGCTAGTGAGGAGATCAGGGTGGTGAAGTAGGTCTGTTTGGCGAGGTGAAGGGCAGCATTATAAGTTCTTAACATGAATTTAAAGTGGATGAAGTCTTCTGGTGTGCGGGTTTTTCTCCAGAGGCGTTCAGCACTCCTAGAGCATCGCTGAAGAAGTCGAGTTTGCAATGTGAGCCAGGGCTGTTTTACTGTGTGTTTGGAGGTTCTGAGGGTGAGCGGTGCTACTTGGTCAAGGGTGCTTCTAAGAATGTCATTGTAGTGATGAACAGCCAGATTAGGACAAGAAAAAGAGGAGATTGGGGACAGCGATGAGTGTAGGGAGTCTGAAAGTGTCTGAGGGTTAATGGCTTGTAGATTTCTGAATGTGTGGTAGGTAGGAGTGCGCTGGGGTGGTGGAGGATTTGTGAGCGTGAAGGAGAGAATGTTGTGGTCAGAGAGTGGAAGCGGTGAGTTATTTAGGTGGGAGATTGAACAGAGGCGGACAAAGACCAGGTCAAGGGTGTTGCCATCCTTGTGTGTCTCAGAGGTTGAAAGCTGTGAGAGGCCTAGAGAAGTGGTTAGTGATAGAAGCTGAGATGCAGATGTGGAAGTAGGGCTGTTAATGGGGATGTTGAAGTCTCCAAGGATAAGGGTTGGTAGTTCTGAGGACATGAAGTGCGGCAGCCAGGCTGAGAAGTGGTCAAGGAACTGGGTGGGTGAGCCTGGGGGCCGATATATGACCGCTACTCTGAGGGAGAGGGGATGGAAGAGCCTGATGGTGTGGACCTCAAAAGAAGGGAATGAGAGTGATGGAATTGGGGGGATGACCTGGAAAGTGCATTGTGGGGACAGGAGTATGCCAACTCCACCACCATGTCTGTTTGTGGGTCTCGGGGAATGGGAGAACTGTAAACCACCATAGGAAATGGCAGCAGGGGAGACAGTGTGAGAATCCTGAATCCAGGTTTCAGTGAGGGCCAACAGATTAAGAGAGTGGTTCAGAAAGTAGTTGTGCAGGAAGGATAGCTTGTTGCATGCAGACCGTGGATTCCAGAGGGCACAATTGAAAGAAGGAGATGAGGGAGTGCAAGTAATATTAATAAGATTATTATGGTTTCGGTATGAGGTAGGGTAGGGATTGAGGTTGGGGGATGGTGGACCAGGGTTGGGGGAGATGTCCCCTGAAATTAGTGGGAGTAGGAAGATAAAGAGCAAGTAGTTGTTGGAATTGTAAGTAGGTTTTTTCTGTGATGTGTTTGGGCAAGATGGGCTGAGGTTTTTCAGGAAGGTGAGGAGTGTATGGGAGCTGTACATGGGAGAGGGAAGGATAGAGGGGCTGATGTGTATGAGTCGTGATGGAGGGGGGATGGGGCGTTGAATGTGGATGGCAAGGGAACACAGGAGGAAATAGATAAAGTACATAATGAAAAAGAAGGCAAAGTGTGGGGTATCTGATTCCAGCCTGATTAACTGCCATGAATAACTGCCGCTATACACCTAACATGATCATATCTACAGATATATATTGCAAAGTCTAACCCAACTTATATCTCTAATGTACGGTGCAAACTTGTGAATGGAGAGTGAGGAGGTTTGCGACACCGCTGTAAGGTTTTTATGTTTCCCTGGAAGTACACTTCACCCATATTGATAATGGACATTAACCTGGGAGAATATTCAATTTAAACTTAGCAAATTGTTAGCTTTAATGGACTAAATGGTTAGCAGTAATTCAACTCTGGTAACTAATATATTGTATTATAAACTGTACAGGAAAGAATTGCTAAACGAGGGAGAAAACTGGTGGATTATGACAGTGCCAGACACCACCTGGAGGCATTGCAGAGTGCCAAGAAGAAAGATGAGGCCAAAATTGCAAAGGTGAGAGTGCGCTGATCAGTCACTATAGATCGAAGCCTACAACTAAAGCTATTTGGTCTGGTTGCATTGGTTCTCTCTGTGCCACAAGTGCACTGCAGGGCAGCATATATGAAGCACAGTCCATTGGTCTTCCAGTTTAGAGGCTTCACAATATGGGACAATTTGCAGGTAAATTTGCAGTAGGTAGTTATGTCAAAATTGCAGATACAGATTTATGTGGGATGCGGCAGATTTTATTTTTCAATTATTTCAGCAGAAGGCACACATTTATAATTTATAATTGAGAAGTTTTTATCTACAGGTGACCACGTTTCCCCTACACAGAAAACAAATTTGACAGCTATCATTTATAGTCAGATAGACATACAAATATACATATCATACATTGCACATAAATCACATGTACAGTGCATCACACAGCGTGAAGTAATAAACCATATACAAACTAGAACTAAAATAAATACCTGTAATTTATAAGCCTTATATCTATTACCAGTTGTGTGTATAAAGAAGGCCATTCACATGAGATAGGCAAAACGAGTATGGTTTATGTTTGGCAGTGGCTTGTCTTGTCGATTGTATGGGACCAATAAAATTTTGGTTATTAAAGTAAAACAATATTTCACTTAGGCAGAAGAGGACTTTAATAAAGCTCAGATGATATTTGAAGATTTGAACAAAGAATTAAGAGAAGAGCTTCCTGTTCTCTATACCAGGTACAAGGAGTTTTCTACTTTCTTCAGGAGCATTCGGGGGCAGTGCACCAGTGAAGATTACCAATTTGAGCCAGCAGCATGGCTGACCTGCTAGCCTGAACTGAGCGCTATCCCATACTGCAACCAGAGGCAGCTTTGAATTGCAGCAATTCAGAGCAGCACTTGTAAGATATAAAGCAAAAAGGTTGTAAGTTCTCCTCTCTATGCTTAGGAGATTGGTCACCACTGACAGTTGCAGAGGGGGCCAGTAATCTAAGCAGCATAAACTAAACTATGAAATGAAAAATCTCTCTATTCTTTAATAACAAGTAAATCGCAAAGTTTCTTGATTTTACAAGAATTTGTGAATTTTACCAATTTCTGAAAATGAGAAAACCCCCTTAGTGATAATTTTATAGTTTACACATAATTATAATGTAAATACAATATTGCTCAACCTGGTTTGCCAAATAAATGCTAACCTGGTGAAGTTGCTGGTGGTGCAGTCCTTGCTGTACCGACTTGTGGATTCTGCTACCTTTCAAAACATGATGGTGTGCACTCAACCTTGCTGGAACTTATTGTTTAACTCAGCCTGGCTGAAAGATACCCTTATTTCTCACAAAAAGAGGTGCCTGCTCACTGTTTTCACGATCAGGAGAATATAGGCCACCACCAATACTTGTCTTTAAGCTCCAGAGTGCACTGTAATGGAACAGCAACTAAGAACAGGGACAAACCATGAGCTTCATAGCTCACTGTGTGAATGTTTTTAGCTGGGACAGGTTATTTTTCTCCTCCTATATTCTTCTGTATCGCGTTCAACTGGCATGTCCACCGTAATGCAGCTGCGGAGCAGTTGCGCGCAATCTCCACCAGGGATGCTGGTAAGGGAAAAAAGAGTTGCACTCACCGTTTAGCACCAGAGTACAGACGTGCAGGCCGCCGCTAGGAGGCGGCAGAGTAGTCAGGCAGGCCGGGTCAGCAGCAAACAGGAAGACGAAGTACCAGAGGTCACAGCAATGCACGTGGTCAGAGCCAGAAATCAGAGCCAGACAGGAACACGGTATCCAAAATGTGAGATGGAACAAAGAGGCAGGAAAAGTTAACTCCACCATGACTAGACCGGGGAAATAAAAGCAAGAAGCAAACCCCGACCTGGATCATGACATCCACATCCCCAACAGCCACAGGGGACATCATTGATTTCACACACTGCCCTCATGCTTTTCACTCATGCAATGTAAAGCGCTGCCAAGCATGGGGAGAAAAAACATAGGAAATATTATTTGCTTCTGTGCATTCAATGGAAACTCGATCGCTGGCTCCACATAAACTGCAACTCGGAATCATTGTGAGCGATAATGCATGAAACCAAATGGCTGCCTTATCGTTGGATAAAGTAACTTCCACTCCGTGTATGACCCATGTCCTGAATGTAATTGTCCAACTTTTTTTCATAAATATAACCGCTTGTGGAAGGTAGTGGAAAGTGTCAGGTCATTTTGAACGATCCTATGTGGCAAAGTACAAGCCCCTAGCTTTGCAAAAACAAAATAGTCTACCAGAGCGCCACTGGTTTGCTGTATGAGCAACGTAAAGTGGCGACAGACTACATCATGCAGTAGTCAAATTGGAGCGGAGGTTACTTTAAGATTAGACATTGGCAGCTATTGAAGGACGCATGCCACCTCTTTTCGCCCTTTGAAGGGATGAGAAAATTTGTCAGTATGGAGACTTGTGGAATCAATTATGTAATCCTGCTAATATTTATCCTGGAAAAAACATGCATTGGAATATAATAGGGGATGGAGGAAAAATAGTAACTTGTACCTGTTCATCAATGTCTTGTGTCTGATGAGGACTCTCAGGGTCCATGTTACATGCTGCAGGATTTGGAGGAGGAGTAGCAGCAGGTAGATTGATGTGGAGCGGGATATAGATCTGGCACAGTGAGGCATAGACAGAGCGAAAATTATGATAAAGACGATTCTGGCTATGACAACCATCCGTCACAGAAGGGTGATGAAAATGAACCAAAGTGGCCCTTGGTCGTGCTGGCGAGCATGGCAAGCTGTATGCTAGAATGCTTCTAGGATTAAAGGTGTATTGTTAACATCAAGCAAAGGGATGACTATCAAAATAGCCACCTTTTTTAACCCTGCAATAAAAGCAAAATAGCTTCTGAAAGGGAGTCCAAATTGGCATATTATTAGGATAAGCTGAGCTACTTACTCTGTGACACTATGGCAGAGCGGACGCCTGCCACTCACTCAAACGGCTGACCAGCAGACCCCTTTAAGATCCCTCTGTAGACACAATGATCCCCTGCCTGTGCTAGCGTTAGGGCTACACAAAAGTAACCAAGGTAAACTGTAATCCATCAAGCACAATCTGAATATCACAATGTAATCTCATTATGATTAAAATTCAATTCCAGTTTATGAAAAGTTATATTAGTATGCTTTCTATAATATCAGTGCTGCCATCTAGTGGCCTCATAGACAACCATTGCTTTCATAATAGTACTCAGCAACCTGAAATAGCCATAGCAATTCTGCTCATGAATAATAGCCAGCATGGGGATATCATAGTCTCTGTGGCTGCTTTCTCAGGTGACTTCAGTGGAAAAGGGGTTCTCATGAAGTGCTGGTCTTCAGACCATGCCAGCATTCCCTCTTTTATTGCCATTGAAAGAATACAGCCTCTGCAGACAGTGTCTCCTATCCATTCAACGACTTTCTATAAATTTGATTTCACTTTGACAGTCCTCCCTATTAGCTGCCACCTTTGGGGCTTTTTATCTTTTTACTTTAATGCATTTATTTTAGGTTTAAAATAATTATTGCAGTTGGGTTTCATTACAAATCTTACATCTTTTGGATTTGACAGGATCTTTGTTTCTCAACACATTCAACTCTCATGTAGTCTGTGGTCACAAATCTATTGAGAGGAGCTCAGAAAAAGACAGATAAAAGAGTAATAAAAGAAAAAATAGGGTTAATTTGCTGAATGTATAAAAAATATCTTCTTTATTTCACACCATTAAAATGACAATGGAATCCATGTGAATAAAAACAGAGATCACATTCTGACGCGTTTCTGGCTATCAGCCCTTAGTCATAGAATGTGCCGGAAACGCGTCAGAATGTGATCTCTGTTTTTATTCACATGGATTCCATTCAGCAAAGTGATCCTATTTTTTCTTATACTACTATCCGAAGATCAGACGGACTTTGGATCTCTGCTGCAGCATTCAATGCTACCAAGCACACATTATATGTTGAGGCAAGTTCCCCCTTTTTTGTCTTTGGTTTCTTGAAAAGAGTAATAAACTCTCCTGTCACAGAACAACTATTCTGCTGCAAGCAATATACAGTACAACACAGAAATGATAGAGGGCAAAAACAGTGCTACATTTGAATGAAAGACAATTAAAAAAATAATTTTTAGCCCTAAATTATTAAGCAAAAAAGAAAATTGTTCCCAAAGGTGGATAAATGATGTTTAACTAAAAATGTAATTAGTGTAATTAAATTTAAAAGGTGGTTTGGATTTTTGTTCTGCATATACTGAATCGTTCTCCAATTGCGATCTTTCTTTTTTAACATTGATCTTATAACTCTTTTCTTTTCTGAAAGTCGAATTGGGTGTTATGTGACCATTTTCCAGAACATTTCCAATCTTAGAGACGTTTTCTACAAGGAAATGAGTAAGGTGAGCGGCATGATTTCTGAGTATGTTTAAATAGTAAGGCTAAGTGCACACGTTCAGGATTATTTGCGTTTTTTTCGCGTTTTTTCGTGGGAAAAAAAAACGCGTCAAAAACGCATGAATTAAGCATCTATCATTTAGAATGAATTCCGCAATTTTTGTGCACATGGTGCGTTTTTTTCCGCGAAAAAAACGCATCGCGGAAAAAGAAGCAACATGTTCATTAATTTCGCGGAATTCTAGCGTTTTTCTCGCTATATTATTGACCTAGAAAGTTCAGGGAAAAATTGCGGTAAAAAAACGTGTCAAATCCGCGCAAAAAAAACGCACCAAAACGCGCAAAATCCACTAAAAAAACGCGCTTTTTTCCGCAAAAAAAGTCCGTTTTTGCTCAGGAATATTCTGCAAACATTCCTGAACGTGTGCACTTAGCCTATAACATATTATATGGAATGATTAAAGGGGAAATACTTGCATAATCTTTGCAGGTTGTATAACAATGGGCATGCTTGCACCACATTTAGTTACTATTAAAGGTAATCTAAACCTTAGCTAACAGTTTTTATTCAGTGTCTTTAAGGGGGTTTTCCACTACTAGGACAACCCCTTCTTGATCTAAATGTTTGGCGCCAATAAAAAAAGCCTATACTCACCTCCATGTCGGTGCTGTTCCAGCGGTGGTGGCACTCGCGGTCCCGGGGCTCCTGTGCGATGGTTATGACACTTGATCCTGGCACCCAATCAGCGCTGGTGTCACTGGCCCCGCCATTGTACATATCGAACATCAAGAGGAGGTGAGAGAGCAGCTGCAACCCGAACCTCCACTTAATGATGGATATGTTCAAAGTTTTGGACAGTGATGTCAGCGCTGATTGGGCGCAAAGCTCACGTGTCATAACAACTGCATGAGAGCTTCGGGAACCCGAGTGCCAACACAGCTGGAACGGCGCTGGCACAGGAGGTGAGTATAAGCTTTTTTATTTTATGAGGTCAAACATGGGGTATGATTTACTAATCTTATGTAATATCGTAACCTCAGACCAGACAGTCTAACAACCACCAAGTTTAAATTTACAATAAAAAAAGAACTACCTTTAGTAAATTTAGTGTATTTTACAAATATCCTTGGCCACACCGCCCTCCTAGACACTTTCTAATGCCCCTTCACACGCCCGTTGTTTGCGTCCGTATGCGGTCTGTTTTTTAAAGACAGCAAATACACACAGAGAGTATTGAATGGAGGTGCACATACAGTTATATGAAAAAGTTTGGGCACCCCTATTAATCTTAAGCTTAATGTTTGATAAAAATTGGTGTTTTTGCAACAGCTATTTCAGTTTGATATATCTAATAACTATTGGACACAGTGATGTTTCTGCCTTGAAATGAGGTTTATTGTACTAACAGAAAATGTGCAATCTGCATCCAAAAAAAATTTGACAGGTGCATAAGTATGGGGACCTCACCAGAAAAGTGACATTAATATTTAGTAGATCCTCCTTTTGCAAAAATAACAGCCTCTAGTCGCTTCCTGTAGCTTTTAATGAGTTCCTGGATCCTGGATGAAGGTATTTTTGACCATTCCTCTTTACAAAACAATTCCAGTTCAGTTAAGTTTGATGGTCGCCGAGCATGGACAGCCCTCTTCAAATGATCCCACAGATGTTCAATGATATTCAGGTCTGGGGACTGGGATGGCCATTCCAGAACATTGTAATTGTTCCTCGTGCATGAATGCTTGAGTAGATTTGGAGCGGTGTTTTGGATCATTGTCTTGCTGAAAGATCCATCCCCTGCTTAACTTCAACTGTCACTGATTCTTGAACATTATTGTCAAGAATCTGCTGATACTGAGTGGAATCCACGCGTCCCTCAACTTTAACAAGATTCCCGGTGCCGGCATTGGCCACACAGCCCCAATGCATGATGGAACCTCCACCAAATTTTACTGTGGGTAGCAAGTGTTTTTCTTGGAATGCTGTGTTTTTTTGACGCCATGCATAATGCCTTTTTGTATGACCAAACAACTCAATCTTGGTTTCATCAGTCCACAGGACCTTCTTCCAAAAATAAATTGGCTTCTCCAAATGTGCTTTTGCATACCTCAGCCGACTCTGTTTGTGGCGTGCTTGCAGAAACGGCTTCTTTCGCATCACTCTCCCATACAGCTTCTCCTTGTGCAAAGTGCGTTGTATAGTTGACCGATGCACAGTGACACCATCTGCAACAAGTTGATGCTGCAGCTCTCTGGAGGTGGTCTGAGGATTGTCCTTGACTGATCTCACCATTCTTCTTCTCTGCCTTTCTGATGTTTTTCTTGGCCTCCCACTTCTGGCATTAACAAGAACTGTCCCTGTGTTCTTCCATTTCCTTACTATGTTCCTCACAGTGGAAACTGACAGGTTAAATCTCTGAGACAGCTTTTTGTATCCTTCCCCTGAACAACTATGTTGGATAATCTTTGTTTTCAGATCATTTGACAGTTGTTTTGAGGAGCCCATGATGCCACTCTTCAGAGGAGATTCAAACAGGAGAACAACTTGCAAGTGGCCACTTTAAGTAGCTTTTCTCATGATTGCATACACCTGGCTATGAAGTCCAAAGCTCAATGAGGTTACAAAACCAAAAAAAGTGCTTTAGTAAGTCAGTAAAAAGTAGGTAGGAGTATTTAAAACAAGAAAATGATAAGGGTGCCCATACTTATGCACCTGTCAAATTTTGTTTGAATGCAGATTGCACATGTTCTGCTAGTACAATAAACCTCATTTCAAGGCAGAAACATTACTGTGTCCAATAGTTATTAGATATATCAAACTGAAATAGCTGTTGCAAAAACATCAATTTATATAAAACATTAAGCTTAAGATTAATAGGGGTGCCCAAACTTTTTCATATAACTGTATGTCAGATTTTTCACACAGACTGTGTGTCTGTGTGAAAACCCCGCACACATGCCAGTTTTTTACGCGCACCACAGACAAAATGCATGCTGCATACTGATGACACATGGATGGCATCCGTGTGTCATCACTGTGACATGTACCGGCTCCTGGGAAAAAGCAGTGCAGTTCACGCTGTTTCCAGGCGCTGGGTGCTAAAGACAGCTCTGATCATCGTCGCTTGGTCTCCCTAAGATCAGCGTGACAGGCAACAATGATGGGAGTTGTATTCAGTACCTGCTGTCTACATTCTGTGTAAAATTAAGAATTAAATAAAAAAAATTGGCTTGGGCTCCCACATAATTTTCATAACTAGCAGAGGGAAGGCCCATGGCTGGGGGCTGATGCCGTTAATCTGGCAAAGGGGACAATGTCCCAAAAGGTTCCCAGGCTTTAATAACAGCTCACAGCTGTTTGCTTAGCCTTTACTGGTTAGTTTATGGGGACCCCAGAAAAAAAAGATGTAGGTTCCCCCTATAAATTCTAATCAATAAAGGCTAAACAGACAGCTGTGGGTTGATATTAATAGCCTGGGAAGGGGCCAGGGATATTACCCCCCTTTCAGGCTAACAACATCAGCCCTCAGCCACCCCAGAAATGGCGCATCCATAAGATGCGCTAAATCTGGCACTTACCCTCGCTATTCACACTTGCCCTGGTGCAGTGGCAAATGGGGTAATAGTGTTGGGGTTGATGTCAGAAGAAATCAAGCCCAAGTGATAGTAATTAAGAGCCGTCTATAAGAAGCCCCATTACTAACCCCATAGACTTATTGTAAAAAAAAACACAGCAAGAATAAAGTTTAATTGAAATAAACACACCCCACCCTCATTTTCCCATTTATTAGTGTAGAAATGAAACCATATTCTTCACCTGTCCTATGATAATCCCTTTGTCCCATGCTGTAATCTGCTTCATCTGGATGCAACTGTTCAGCCTGACATCCAGGAGATGCTGAGTGTCAGAGCGCAGCTTCAGTGACGAGTGGTAAAGTAATGGAGGGTACTCTCAGTCACTGCCAGCTGTTCCCACGCTCAGTTGACTGTGAGCCGTCCGATGAACTGCAGTAACCTTCATTACGTCACCGCTAGTTCTGTGAGAAATTTCTCACGGTGCTAGCAGTGATCTCATTGAGGTCACCGTAGTTCAGCTGGCCGCTCACAATTAGCTGCCTGTGGGAACCGCAACTTCAGTAAGTCCTGACTTGTGCTGCTGTCAGTAAAGATGTGGTTGGAATTCCCATTCATTTATTTTCAAATTAAGGCCACTTCTCCACTGACAAAAGTGTGCGACAGGACCCCAATCTTGAGATAGATATGGGTGCCATTGTTGGGAGCCACATGTACTATACATTAAGGACATACTAGGTGGATATGCCATAACTATATGAGGCGCGTATACTCCTTTAATAAATATGTTACATGCCATTATGTATAAAGCCTATAGCACAGAAAAAGTGGATCAGCTGTCCACAATAAACTACCAGCAATGCCCCACTTTTTGAGTGTACTACAATTTTACATGAGGCCTTTTTTTGTTTGCCAATAGCAATCAGGTCACAGCAATTAATTTCTGAATCTCTCTCATCCTCCCTCCAGCTGAACCATGACCTATATGACGTTATGAGTAAGCTAGAGAAACAACATTCCAGCAAAGTCTTTGTTGTTAAAGGAGTTAAAAGGTACGTTTAGTTTACATAATATAACACATAAAATTATGACTCTTGAAGTTACAGTTAGTGTGGCCAAATAAGGATGAACATTGCCTTAAAGTGACTCACCAGGTTAGGCTCACTTAGCTTCGTACACATGCAGTAATTCCCTGATGCTCACCTATTATCACTAGTGGCTTAGTAATAAGTCCTTTGAAATCATTCTGCATTAACATTAATGACCTCTATATACTCTACTTCCTGGTGAGCCTGTGCAATATGTATACACAGCAGCCAATCAGACAAGTTAAGGTAAGGAGGCTGGAGCAGCTGGAACCAATCAGGAAGCAGGAGCTTAATCTCTGACTACTTTAGACTCTGTAAGTACTGTAGCTAAACTGTAGTCACAGGTCACAGCTCTGACCTAATCGAAAAAAATAAGCAGCAAGTACTGGAGAAGAAAAAAGCAGACAAGCATCACTAAGAGGCTCACATGTAGATAACTGTTTTAATCATTAAAAAAATTGATATACCTGTAACAATACAGTCATGGCCAAAAGTTTTGAGAATGACACAAATATTATATTTTCACATGATCTGCTGCCCTCTGTTTTTTATGTGTGCTTGACAGATGTTTTTATCACAGACAGAAATATAATAATTGCAAACATATGAGTAACAAAAACTTATATTGACAGCTAGAATGAGTTAATGCAGCAAGTTAATATTTGCAGTGTTGACCCTTCTCCTTCAGGACCTCTGCAATTCTCCCTGGCATGCTCTCAATCAAATTCTGGACCAAATCCTGACTGATAGCATCCATTCTTGCACAATCAATGCTTTCATTTTGTCAGAATTTTTAGGTTTTTGTTTGTCCACCCGTCTCTTGATGATTGACCACAAGTTCTCAATGGGATTAAGATCTGGGGAGTTTCCAGGCCATGGACCCAAAATCTCTATGTTTTGTTCCCTGAGCCATTTAGTTATCACCTTTGCTTTATGGCAAGGTGCTCCATCATGCTGGAAAAGGCATTGTTGATCGCCAAACTGCTCTTGGAGGGTTGGGAGAAGTTGCTCTTGGAGTACATTCTGGTACCATTCTTTATTCATGGCTGTGTTTTTAGGCAAGACTGTGAGAGAGCCGATTCCCTTGGCTGAGAAGCAACCCCACACATGAATGGTTTCAGGATGCTTAACAGTTGGCATGAGACAAGACTGGTGGTAGCGCGCACCTTGTCTTCTCCGAATGAGGCGTTTTCCTGATGTCCCAAACAATCGAAAAGGGGATTCATCAGAGAAAATAACTTTACCCCAGTCCTCAGCAGTCCACTGCCTGTACCTTTTGCAGAATATCAGTCTGTCCATGATGTTTTTTCTGGAGAGAAGTGGCTTCTTTGCTGCCCTCCTTGAGACCAGGCCTTGCTCCAAGAGTCTCCGCCTCACAGTGCGTGCAGATGCACTCACACCTGCCTGCTGCCATTCCTCAGCAAGCTTTGCACTGCTGGTAGCCCGATCCGCAGCTGAAACACTTTTAAGAGATGGTCCTGGCGCTTGCTGGTCTTTCTTGGGCGCCCTGGAGCCTTTTTGGCAACAATGGAACCTCTCTCCTTGAAGTTCTTGATGATGCGATAGATTGTTGACTGAGGTGCAATCTTTCTAGCTGCGATACTCTTCCCTGTTAGGCCATTTTTGTGCATTGCAATGATGACTGCACGTGTTTCTTTAGAGATAACCATGGTTAACAGAAGAGAAACAATGATGCCAAGCACGAGCCTTCTTTTAAAGTGTCCAGTGGTGTCATTCTTACTTAATCATGACAGATTGATCTCCAGCCATGTCCTCATCAACACCCACACCTGTGTTAATGGAGCAATCACTGAAAAGAGGTTAGCTGGTCCTTTTAAGGCAGGGCTGCAATGATGTTGAAATGTGTTTTGGGGATAAAGTTCATTTTCTAGCCAAATATTGACTTTGCAAGTAATTGCTGTTAAGCTGATCACTCTTTATAACATTCTGGAGTATATACAAATTGCCATTAGAAAAAGTGAAGCAGTAGACTTTGTAAAAATTAATATTTGTGTCATTCTCAAAACTTTTGGCCATAACTGTAGTGCAAGTCTGCAGATAAATGTGATTTTAAACATATGCAGTAGTTTGGATGTCCAACTGCAGGGAGAAAATGAAGTTATTTTCCTCCTGCAGATGCTCGGTTCTAATCAAGTGGGCAGCACATATCTAGACATAGTGAGAGCACAGCAATCACACCCACTACCCGAGCAAGATGTCAGTCGAGGATCAGTTGGCTCTCACTGTGTAGACAGCGTTGACTGCTCAGAGTCCCAAGCACCACTCACTTGACCAAGCAGCTGCAGGGAGAATATAACTTAATTTTCTCTCTGCTGCTGTACATCCAGTTTGACAGCCGCATATGTTTAAATCAGTATATACCTATAGATTAGCTCTGTCTGCATGTACATAGTGGGGGTTTTTAATTCTAGGTTCCAATTGAAGCCTGTGTGCAAAATATTCTAGCATTTCTCTTTTTGCACACAGCTCCTATGCTGACCTATGCATTTCCATGGTTACAAATTACAAACCCTGTGCATTTTAAATCTACAGATATTGTATGTGTTGCTGCTTTCCATTTTTTCTCTTTATAAGCATTGCAAGAAGAGACATAAATTGGAGGGAAGTAACAGATTTCATTGTTTCACCGGACTTAGCAGAGTTTTACATAAAGTCTGTAACCATGGAAACAAATTGACTTGCATTGGAGCTGATCATCTAAACAGTGCAATCTTTTATATTTTATATGCGATGGTGCAATAGAAAAAGCTGAAAAATGATTTTGTTCATTAAAGTTATAAAACTGTACATTAAACTTGAATTTATGAAAGAAAACCGTGAGCACAACCTGAATGAAACTGGTGCTTTAAAGTCTAGGTTCCCACACCGGGTACTAATAATGAAAAAAGGCTTAAGCACTCAACTTAAAAGGTTTATTAGTAGTATCTCCAAACGTTTCGGTCAGAAAAGACCTTCATCAGTGACTACTGTAATCATAATATAAACGCATAAGAATATGTACAAACAAAATAAGAAACATTGCAATAAATAAAGTATATACAAAAAAGTGAGACACGGGTCACAGGACGGACAATAGTAAAACGGTGGGTCAGCTCTGAGTATACCAAGACAGTCAAAATAATATCCAAAATGGATGAATGGGTAATAGTGCCATACCTTATTTTTATATAGAAGATTGTCTCCTAAAAAGGGGAGAGGTGCGTGCCCCAAGGAAAGTGTGCTGCCTGGATAAGAGTATAACATGGTGAGCATATTATGCCACAGCTGTGAGTCTAATGTGACTAATCAAGTAGTACTTACTTAAAGACAAACGTAGCTTATAAGAATGCTGAGGAGATTGAAGAAAATGAGCAAATTTGAGTAAATAAGGAATATATTTGTGCTCCTAAACAAATGGTATCCGGTCAATATATATATATATATATATATGTATATATATTACCTCAGTAGAAATATCCAGTGACTAAGCTTGCGGTATCCACCGCTATGTAGACTGGAGCTGTCATTAGCAAAAAACAAAATCAGGGGCATAAAAAATCAGGGGCAAAAAAAACATTATATGTAAGGCTAAGTTCACACGTTGCGGAATTGCCGCGGAAATTTCCGCGGCAATCCCGCACTTCTCCCGCAGGAAATACGCACGTTTTTTTATGCTGATTCTGCCAGAATAATAGCGTTTTGCAAGCGTAATTAGCTTGCAGAATGCTAGCGTTTTCCTAGCGATCTGTAGCATCGCTTGGAAAACTGATTGACAGGTTGGTCACACGAGTCACACATAGTGTTTGACACGTGTGACCAACTTTTTACTATTGATGCCGCCTATGCCGCATCAATAGTAAAAAGATCTAATGTAAAAATAATAAAAAAAAATAATAAATAATGATATTCTCACCTTCCGGCGGCCCCCGCAGCCTTCCCGCCTTCAGCGACGCTCCCGGCAACTCCGGTCCCAAGGATGCTTTGCGACAAATCACACCGATGACGTAGCATCTCGCGAGACCGCTATGCCATCTGGGTGATTCTCGCAAAGGACTCTTGGGACCGGAAGTTGCCGGGAGCGTCGCTGAAGGCGGGAAGGCTGCGGGGGCCGCGGGAAGGCTGCGGGGGCCGCCGGAAGGTGAGAATATCATTATTTTTTATTTTAATTATTGTTTTACCAGGGGTATGGTACCCAGGGCCTGGAGGAGAGTCTCCTCTCCTCCAGACCCTGGGTACCACCGCACATGAACCGCTTACATTCCGCAAAATTAATGAACATGTTGCTATTTTTTCCGCAAAGCGTTTTTTTCGCGGAAAAAAACGCAACATGTGGCCAAAACATGCGGAATCAATTAACATGTATAGGATGCTTAATGCTTGCGTTTTTATCGCGTTTTTACCACGGAAAACCGCGGAAAAACCGCGAAAAAAACGCAATTATTCCTGATCGTGTGCACTTAGCCTTAGAGTTATCAAAAGTAATCCCTTGTAGTGTCAAAACCGCTATATTACCTCTGCCAGGACACTGTCTGAGCCTGCTGATTTGATTTCCATGAGTATGTGGGGCGGAAGTGAGGTAATGGCTCAGAGGGTTCCTTTATATGGAGCAGAGGTGGGACTAAGAGCACTGCTGTCAGTCAAGAAATGCAATCAGGAAGTGACTGAGCAGAGAGGCAACATAAAAAAAAAAAAAAGGTTTGGATCGCTTATATGTATAGCGCTACTATATACAGCGCTGTGTTGCCATGGTGACTCTGAGGCGCTAAATGGTGAAGGCAGGGAGGGAGAAGGGGAAGAAAACAGGAGAAAATGATTAGAGAAGTGCTTAGAAGCCATTTATTTTATAGACAAAGGCAAAGAAACATACATAGTGAAGTGAATCATTATTTTGCCGTGAAGTATAATGGTCACAGTGAGACTCCCAGAAATGAGTGACGTGGTGACTTGTGATAAGTGGTCCAACCATTCTAATATAGACGGCTCTAAGGGAAAAGGAGAAAGTGTTAATATGCTGGAGAAGTGAACATATATTAACATCACTGCACTAGGTACATATGTTACATCTCAATGACAATGTAAATTTCTCTCTAAGCACTTGAACATGCTATAAAAAAGCAGATAATTCATATTCCCTATTGAGGCCTCTCGGATGCATAGTATCTAATGTGTGTATCCAATAGGCTTCACGTTTTTTTAGAAGCTGGATCCTATTGCCTCCTCTCCGAGAGGGTGGAATTTGCTCAATGATTTGGAACCTTAACTGGGACACATTATGACCGGCATTAACAAAATGGTAAGGGATAGGAAGAAGGAGGTTCTTACACCGTACTGTAGATTTGTGCTTCGATATTCGGTCCCGTATGGTCTGTGAAGTCTCCCCAACATATGCTAGGCCACAAGGGCACTTGATGACATATACTACATAAGTAGAGTCACATGTAAAATAATTCCGAATTTTAAATTCCTTACCGGAATGGGGTGGAAAATTTTGTCCCCTTTAATGATACTATTGCACTGTACACACCTTAAGCATGGAAAAGTCCCACATTTAGGTTTTTGTAGAAACCGCTGTGTCACTGAGGGTGATTTAGATCCAAAATCTGCTTGGACCAGTGAGTCACGTAAATTTGGTGGGCGTTTGTAACATGGTAAAAATGGCTCTTTGAATTCAATGACCTCTGGGTATGCCTTTGAAAGGAGGTGCCAGTTTTTACGTATGGCTCTATGAAGAATATTGGTGATCGGATGATACGTGTGTACAAACGGGATACGTGTGTCAACTTTCTTGATCGGTCTTGTGTCAGGTTCCATAGATTTTTCAAGGATAGAGACAGGATACCCTCTGGCCTTAAATTTGTGTGTCATTTCTGAGAGGCGTTGGCGCTGTACAGCCTCATCAGAGACAATACGTTTCACCCTCTGAAACTGAGATTTGGGAATGGCTTTTTTAGTAGCAGGTGGGTGGAGACTCTGGTAATGTAGTAAACTGTTTTTATCTGTGTCCTTAATGAAAAGATCAGTTGAGAGTTTACCTTCAGGGTCTTTCATGACCAAGGTGTCAAGAAAGTTAATACGCCAGAGATCATGATTCATGGTGAATTGTATCCCTGGCCAGGGTGAGTTTAGCAGTTCAAAAAATCTCTGTAAGTGTTCTACTGGGCCTGACCAGATACAGAAGACATCATCAATATAGCGCTTCCATGTAATGACATGGTCGCGGAATAAAGGATGTAGATATATGATGCTCTCCTCAAAGTCGGCCATGTATGCATTTGCATATGGAGGTGCTGCGTTAGACCCCATAGCGGTCCCACGCGTTTGGAGGTAAAAATCATCCTGGAAGAGGAAGAAATTGGAAGTAAGAATAATTTTCAATAAGTCAACACACAAATCAACCTGGTCACTATCCATAGTGGTAGATGATAACAGCCGAGTTACTGACTGCATACATGGCCGACTTTGAGGAGAGCATCATATATCTACATCCTTTATTCCGCGACCATGTCATTACATGGAAGCGCTATATTGATGATGTCTTCTGTATCTGGTCAGGCCCAGTAGAACACTTACAGAGATTTTTTGAACTGCTAAACTCACCCTGGCCAGGGATACAATTCACCATGAATCATGATCTCTGGCGTATTAACTTTCTTGACACCTTGGTCATGAAAGACCCTGAAGGTAAACTCTCAACTGATCTTTTCATTAAGGACACAGATAAAAACAGTTTACTACATTACCAGAGTCTCCACCCACCTGCTACTAAAAAAGCCATTCCCAAATCTCAGTTTCAGAGGGTGAAACGTATCGTCTCTGATGAGGCTGTACAACGCCAACGCCTCTCAGAAATGACACACAAATTTAAGGCCAGAGGGTATCCTGTCTCTATCCTTGAAAAATCTATGGAACCTGACACAAGACCGATCAAGAAAGTTGACACATGTATCCCGTTTGTACACACGTATCATCCGATCACCAATATTCTTCATAGAGCCATACGTAAAAACTGGCACCTCCTTTCAAAGGCATACCCAGAGGTCATTGAATTCAAAGAGCCATTTTTACCATGTTACAAACGCCCACCAAATTTACGTGACTCACTGGTCTAAGCAGATTTTGGATCTAAATCACCCTCAGTGACACAGCGGTTTCTACAAAAACCTAAATGTGGGACTTTTCCATGCTTAAGGTGTGTACAGTGCAATAGTATCATTAAAGGGGACAAAATTTTCCACCCCCATTCCGGTAAGGAATTTAAAATTCGGAATTATTTTACATGCGACTCTACTTATGTAGTATATGTTATCAAGTGCCCTTGTGGCCTAGCATATGTTGGGGAGACCTCACAGACCATACGGGACCGAATATCGAAGCACAAATCTACAGTACGGTGTAAGAACCTCCTTCTTCCTATCCCTTACCATTTTGTTAATGCCGGTCATAATGTGTCCCAGTTAAGGTTCCAAATCATTGAGCAAATTCCACCCTCTCGGAGAGGAGGCAATAGGATCCAGTTCTAAAAAAAACGTGAAGCCTATTGGATACACACATTAGATACTATGCATCCGAGAGGCCTCAATAGGGAATATGAATTATCTGCTTTTTTATAGCATGTTCAAGTGCTTAGAGAGAAATTTACATTGTCATTGAGATGTAACATATGTACCTAGTGCAGTGATGTTAATATATGTTCACTTCTCCAGCATATTAACACTTTCTCCTTTTCCCTTAGAGCCGTCTATATTAGAATGGTTGGACCACTTATCACAAGTCACCACGTCACTCATTTCTGGGAGTCTCACTGTGACCATTATACTTCACGGCAAAATAATGATTCACTTCACTATGTATGTCTCTTTGCCTTTGTCTATAAAATAAATGGCTTCTGAGCACTTCTCTAATCATTTTCTCCTGTTTTCTTCCCTTTCTCCCTCCCTGCCTTCACTATTTAGTGCCTCAGAGTTACCATGGCAGCACAGCGCTGTATATAGTAGCGCTATCCATATAAGCGATCCAAAGCCTTTTTTTTTTTTTTTTTTTTTTTATGTTGCCCATCTCTGCTCAGTCACTTCCTGATTGCATTTCTTGACTGACAGCAGTGCTCTTAGTCCCACCTCTGCTCCATATAAAGGAACCCTCTGAGCCATTACCTCACTTCCGCCCCACATACTCATGGAAATCAAATCAGCAGGCTCAGACAGCGTCCTGGCTGAGGTAATATAGCGGTTTTGACACTACAAGGGATTACTTTTGATAACTCTTACCTACAATGGTTTTTATGCCCCTGATTTTTTATGCCCCTGATTTTGTTTTTTGCTAATGACAGCTCCAGTCTACATAGCGGTGGATACCGCAAGCTTAGTCACTGGATATTTCTACTGAGGTAATATATATATATATATATATATATATATATATATATATATATATATATATTGACCGGATACCATTTGTTTAGGAGCACAAGATATTCCTTATTTACTCAAATTTGCTCATTTTCTTCAATCTCCTCAGCATTCTTATAAGCTACGTTTGTCTTTAAGTAAGTACTACTTGATTAGTCACATTAGACTCACAGCTGTGGCATAATATGCTCACCATGTTATACTCTTATCCAGGCAGCACACTTTCCTTGAGGCACGCACCTCCCCCCTTTTTAGGAGACAATCTTCTATATAAAAATAAGGTATGGCACTATTACCCATTCATTCTTCTTGGATACTATTTTGACTGTCTTGGTAAACTTGAATTTATGACATTTCCGTACAACAGTTTTAATTATCAGAATTGTTATATGTAGCAGTGGGATAATGTAAAAGCATGGGCTATAGAGGGTATACTTAAGTGAATGTAAGCTGAGCTGCAGCTCTCAGAAACACTTACTACACAGTAATGGAGCACGATAATAAAGCAGGGCTATAGAGGATACTTATGATGTAAGCTGAGCTGCAGCTCTCAGAAACACTTACTACACAGTCAGGGCCGCCATCAGGGCATGAGAACCCTTACTGCTGTATGGGGCCCGGTCATTAGGGGGGGCCCGCCGCCCGAGCACGCAGGTCCGCGCTCGGGCCGGGGCCCCCAACATTTTGAGGCTCCCCCTGCACCTCAAGGGCCCCCAGCTAGCGGCACATCACGCAGCCGCTATGGGGCCCCTGTGTGGCAGGGGGCCCGCCTGCCCCCAGCGCCGACTCCCCCCGCCGCTGCATTGAACTATACCGGCGTCAGCCGGCACAGTTCAAAGCGATAATGGAGGAGAGAGCGTCAGCTGACGCTCCCTCTCCCATCATTCCCCGCTCTGCCTCTGACACAGCGCGCTCACTGTGTGCCGGGCAGAGCAGGAGACAGGAGCTGGGAGCAGCGCTGGCACGAGGATGAGGTGAGGAGTGTTTTTTTTTTATAAATCTGTCCTGCTGTGGGGCCGGCCATTCCTGGGGGGGGGGAGGAGAGATGAGGGCTGTAAAATGTGGGCCCTGCTGTATACTATGGAGGCCCTGCTATATCCAATGGGGGCCCTGCTGTCTACTATAGGGGCCCTGCAATATACAATGGGGGCCCTGCTGTCTACTATAGGGGCCCTGCTATATCCAATGTGGGCCCTGCTGTATACTATGGAGGCCCTGCTATATCCAATGGAGGCCCTGCTGTCTACTATAGGGGCCCTGCAATATACAATGGGGGCCCTGCTGTCTACTATAGGGGCCCTGCTATATCCAATGTGGGCCCTGCTGTATACTATGTGGGCCCTGCTGTACACTGTGGGCCCTGCTATATACTATGTGGGCCCTGCTATATACTATGGGCCCTGCTATATACTATGTGGGCCCTGCTGCTATTTGATACTATGTGGGCCCTGCTGTATACTATGTGGGCCCTGCTGTATACTATGTGGGCCCTGCTATATACTATGTGGGCCCTGCTATATACTATGTGGGCCCTGCTTATATATTGCCTGTTACATGTGGGCCCTGCTATATACTATGTGGGCCCTGCTATATACTATGTGGGCCCTGCTATATACTATGTGGGCCCTGCTATATACTATGTGGGCCCTGCTATATACTATGTGGGCCCTGCTATACATGTGGGCCTGCTATTACTATATGTGCCCTGCTGTATACAATGTGGGCCTGCTATTTACTATGTGGGACCTGCTATATACTATGTGGCCCTGCTATATACTATGTGGGCCGTGCTATATACTATGTGGGCCGTGCATATACTATGTGGGCCCTGCTATATACTATGTGGGCCGTGCTATACACTATCCGGGCCGCGCTATACACTATGTGGGTTGTGTTATATACTATTGGGGGATATATTATATTTTATAGGGTGGCTGTGTTATATACTATGTGGCTGTGTAATATACTATAGGGGGCTACGTTATATTCCTTTGGGGAGGCAGACTGTATGATATTCTATTCGGGGATACATTATATTCTATGGGGGCTGTATTATATTTATTATATTCTATGAGGGGTGATTGCATCATACTCTATGAGGGGGCTCCATTATACTGTATGAGGTGGCTACATTGTATTCTATGGGGGCTGCATTATATTCTATGGGGGGCTAGATTATATTTTATGGGGGCTTCATTATACTTTGAGGGGGCTCTATTATATTCTATGGGGGGTTTACATTATACTCTGTGGGGTGGTTGCATTATACTCTGTGGGGTGGTTGCATTATACTCTGGGGTGGTTGCAATATACTCTGTTGGGTGGTTGCCTTATACTCTGTGGGTTGGCTGCATTATGCTCTGTGGGGTGGCTGCATTATGCTCTATAGGCTGACTGCATTATACTATATGTGGGCTGCATTATACTGTATCGAGGACTATGGGGAATACATTATATCATATGAAGAACTATGGGGTGCATTATACTATGGGAAGTGAATTGTACTACATGGATGACTATGGCGGTGCATTATACTATATGGAGCACTATGAGGAGTGTATTATACTATATGGATGACTGAGTGTATTTTAATATATTGAGGGCTATTAGGAGTGTATTATACTATATGGAGGACTATGGATACATTATATGTAGTGCACATTATAATATATGGAGGACTATGGGGTGTATTATACTAAACAAGCAAAATGCTGCATATTCATCGAGTGATTGGTGTTAATGTGTCATTGGTGAGAGCATGGTGCAGAAGTGAAGTTTTTCCATGAAAGGGCGGAGGGATTTTGGAAGGTTTATGTGGTGGAGGAGGAGCTAGGGTGGATACAGAACTGGGGGGTGGAGCCTGGGCGGAGTCTCAAGGGGGCCCCATAAATTTTGCCAGTATGGGGCCCCGAAATTCCTAGTGGCAGCCCTGTACACAGTATATGGAGCAGCGGGATAATGTAAAAGCATGGGGCTATAGAGGGTATACTTAAGTGAATGTAAGCTGAGCTGCAGCTCTCAGAAACTTACTACACAGTATATGGAGCTGTTGTCTTCCACTTCTCTATACTGTATAACTATCAGGTTTCAGCTGATTGATTAGGGTGCTGGCCCCTTACTGATCTCACATTGATAACTTAGGTTATCCTCTTTTGGCCAGATGTGCACATGACCACTGCAGCCAATCTTTGGCCGCAGTGGTGATATGTTGGACACTGCTGCATCCAGTTCACATGCCCAACGAGGTGGAGAAAAAAATCAGAGAGACCATCAAAGGAGCCAGGGAGCAAGTGTAGTGCCTAGGGATTCACAATTTAAAGAGTAACTACCGTTTTATTTTATTTTTTTCATAAATCCATACTACAAGGGAAAATAAGAAACTTTGTCATTTATCTTATTGGAGAAATCTGCATCTTTCTCCTATTGGACTCATCTTTCAATCTTATTTCACAAGTAAAATCTATTTTAAGTGAATACAGATCTTCCTGTAATGCCACGTTCACACGTTCAGTATTTGATCAATATTTTACATCAGTATGTGTAAGCCAAAACCAGGAATGGGTGATAAATACAGAAGTGGTGACGTGTTTCTATTATACTTTTCCTCTGATTGTTCCACTTCTGATTTTGGCTTACAAATACTGAGGCAAAAAACTGACCAAAAACTGTACTTGTGAACATGGCCTAACTGAGATAGGATAAGACAGTTGCTGCTCATAAGAATCTATGGAGAGGGGAGGAGTAAGATCGAGAAGCAGACACAGGCATTGTGCTGTTATTTCTCCTGAAATGACAGTTCCATTTTAAGTATAATTAGGACTACGACTACACGGCAATATGTGTCTCATGACAGCAAGCCTCTAAAAAGTCACCCAGCAGAAACATTTGTGCAACTTGTCTGCGACTTGCTGTTGGGCGACTATTTTAAAGCTCTGATTAAATAAAACATTCAAGTTACAGACAAGTCTTACGGACAACTTGTATTAAAGTTTATGAGAAGTGTGTCATGTGCGCCTTACGACCAGCTACAGAAATTCAAGGACATTTGGAAACATATGCAACATTGTGTTGCAGGTCACAGTAGGACACCATAGGAAATCATTACATCCAATGTTGCAATGTGTCATTACGATTTCAGTGAAACGCAACACGTTGCCATGTAGCCCTACCCTTATTACCATTATTTCAGAGCCTTTTGCATGTTTTTTTCAGTTGTAGAATAATTCAGGGTTCCTTCAAACAATTAGAATGTGTTTGCTTTTCTGCTTTTATTCTATGTGGCATCCCAATTATTACTGTACCCATTTCTAATTTTCAGTAAAAGAAATTCTCTGCTGATCTCATCACCAATAAGTTCTTCCAGTTCCTTTTTCATGGCTTCAATAGACCCAGGGACATGCATTCCAGTTAGTGAAAAAAGTTCCTTAGATGGAAGATCTGAGACCAATCCTATATCTTCAACTTTAAATGAAACCCAAGACTCCAACACAGAAGAAAGCACTTCTTCAACCGAGGAAATGACTCATGAGGAATCTCAAATTATTCCAAATGTTGAACAATTAGAAGAATCAACAAGTCAGAACACAGACGAATTTGTACAGAATGATACATTTGCACCTAAAGAGACTGCAGACACGGAGACTGCTAAAACAGGAAAAGACTCAAGTTGTGATCCAAAGGAAATGGCTCAGAAATATCAAATGGTATTAGATGAAAGGATATCAGAAAATGTAACATCTGAAAATATTAACAACCCTACACACAATGGAACTAAAGACTCTAAGACAACCCTTGAAATTCCAGGCCACTCTACTGAAATAATTAAAGAAAAGGGACATACAAGGGACAATAAGCAACTGGTCACTGAGGGCATGGAACATTGTGATCAAAAAGGTATAGATCACACACAAGAAAATGTTATTGATTGTTGCAAGAGAGGCTCAGTGGAATCAGAGACTAGAAAGGAGAATGATAATGCCAAAGAAGGAAACAAAGAGGGTGTTGAAGACAAAATATTGAGTGATCAAGACCAGGTCGGCATTGAGGCCCTAAGTAAAGAAGTGCCTGCAAACTGTGAAAATATATCTGATGACAATGATTCTGAAAAACAAAAAAAACAACATTCTTCAGGTCCAAATCACAGCCAACCATGTCCAACTGATAAAGTGAAAAAGCCAAGTGATGAAACTTCTGATGTTCCAAAGCCATATCAACCATGTCCAGCTGATGAACTGAAGACAAGCGATGAAACGTCTTCTCATGTTCCAAATCCATATCAACCATGTCTAGCTGATGAACTGAAGACAAATGATGAAAATTCTTCTCATGTTCCAAATCCATATCAACCATGTCTAGCTGATGAACTGAAGACAAATGATGAAAATTTCTTCTCATGTTCACAATCCATATCAACCATGTCTAGCTGATGAACTGAAGACAAATGATGAAACTTCTTCTGATGTTCCAAATCCCTGCCAATCCTGTCCAGCTGATGAAGTGAAGGAGCTAAGCCATGAACCTGCTTTCATGCCAAATCTGTGCCAAACATGCCCAGCTGATGAAGACAAGAAGCAAAGTGATGAACCTTATTCTGCTTTACCAAATCTCCTCCAGCCATGTCCAACTGATGAGGTGAACAAGCCAAGTGATGAGCCTTCTTCATCTGTGACACATCCCTGCTGCTCACCATGCCCAATCGATAACGTGAAGCAAAATCTAACTAATGATACATCTGACAAAATAACTGTAAAGCTCCAAAGTGATTCAGGTATGCTGCATTGTTTAATTACAGGGCGATATTATACAGCCCACCTACCCTCGCCCCACCCAGTATTTTTCATTCACTCAGGCTAAGTGCACACGTTTAGGATTATTTGCGTTTTTTTTGCGCGTTTTTTTGCGACAAAAAACGCATGAATAAAGTATCCTATTATTTAGAATGAATTTCGCAATTTTTGTGCACATGGTGCATTTTTTTCCGTGAAAAAAACGCATCGCGGAAAAAGAAGCAACATGTTCATTAATTTTGTGTAATTCTAGTGTTTTCCCGCTATATTATTGACCTAGAAAGTTCAGGGAAAAATCGCGGTAAAAACGCGCAAAATCCGCGCAAAAAAACCCGCACCAAATTCGCGAAAAAAGTCCGGTTTTGCTCAGGAAAATTCTGCACACATTCCTGAACGTGTGCACTTAGCCTAAAGGTTGAGAAGTCAAATTTGAGCAGAAGTGTACAGCCGTGAATGCTGTATAACAGATCCTGAAAAGAATACAAAATTGCTGTATTTTTCATCCCCTAATAATATTAAATGGGATGCCCACTACTTGGACAACCCCTTCTCATTCCCCATGTTTGGCCTTGTTAAAAAAGCTTATACTCCCGTGCTGGCACAGTTACATTGGTGTTGGCACTTGGGTTCCCTGCTCTCACATGAGGTTGTTTTGATACGTGAGCCCTGCACATAATCTACGCTGGCATGACTGTCCCGCCTTCAGATGTATAAGCAATCAAGAGAATCACTTTCTGTCAATTACTGATATGTCAGAAGGTGGAGACCGTGACACCAGAGCTTATTGGGTGCAGGGCTCACGTGTCAAAACAACTTCATGTGAGCCCCGGGAACGCAAGTGCTGACACATCTGGAACTGTGCCAGCATGGGAGGTGAGTATAAGCTTTTTTATTTTAACGGGGCCAAACATGGAGTATGAAATAATTAAATAATAAATATTGTAATAAAAGTTATTAAATCAGTATTCCACAATGCAGAATCTCAAAAAAATGCACAACTGCTTAGCAAGTCTATAGTAACCACCGAATCCCAAGTGGAAAACAATATGATGACAACATTTCAAAAAGGTAAAAAGTGGCATTCATTCATTCATGTAAATTCACAAATGTGTTAACAAGTCTTTACACAACTTTTCATTGACTCCAAAACACCAATATTCTGGAATATGAACTAAAATATAAACATTAAAGGGAATCTGTCACCCTAAATTAGCGAATATTTAAATGATGGCAGTCAGGTCAGATGGGCAATCTTAAATTGCGCATGCGCAGTATGCTTTGCCCGCAGATTGCAATGCGCAGGCGCGTTATATGGAGGGCAACGACTACAATTCCCAGAAATAATGGAGACAGCAGCGAACAACATGTTAAGGCAAGTACCCAAAACACCGCCCATCTGACCTGACTGCCATCATTTAAATATCCCGCCTATTTAGGGTGACAGATTCCCTTTAAAAATGTAAACTAGAAGGCAAACAACAAATTCTAATTGTTTTATTTTTTAGTTTATATTCCAGAATATTGCTGTGATCACATAGCTGTAATAAAGAAATGAATGTGTATTAACCAAATGTGTCGATGTAGAATCAGTATAACTTGCGAGAAACTCGCACGAGTCTCGTGCGAATCTCTCGCATCAACACCCTGCGCTGCCGCCGGCACTCGGACCGGAGCGTGCGGCTGCATAGAAATACATGCATAGAAATACATGTAGCCGCATGCTCTGGTACGAGTGCCGGCGGCAGCGCCTGGTGTTGAGACTCGTGCGAGTTTCTCGCAAATCTGACCACGGAATAAAGCATCGTATATATTTTAATTTCTTTTTTTTTTCATCTTATGCAGGTGGTGAAGACCAGTTGATAACTCAACTGTAAATTCAGATGCCAAAATGAGGGCAGTTGCCAATGTTGGTGCCAGTTACTCCAAAAATTGCTCCCATCTCCTTGATTACACAGCGTACAATCTCATCTTTCAGTCTGACTGTTGATATTGCTTTTGGTTACTGCTTAGTTATTTGGATCCATTAAATTCATAATATACGTTTTATATTGTCTATTGTTTTCTTGTATTAATTCTTATAATTTTGATGTGATATGACCATGCAGCACTTTGTATAATGAACTTACTGTTAATAAACTGTTACAAAGAAGTTTGGGTGTAAATTTCTCAGAAAAATAACATACAGTATATCTGATTGTTACCATATTGCGGGAAATTTCTACAATAAATGACAGTGGACCCTGGGCTATATTCACATGTATTAGATTTCTTATCAGGTTTCCACTGCCGTGTGGTAGCCAAAAAACAGCAATTTTGCTATTATTTTCATAAAACCTGAAACTCATTTGAACCCTTCAGTTTCATTAGTTTTCATCCTTTCCATCATAGCTTGTTCAGGCAAAGCTTTAAAGTGTTAATTTAGGGGTATAGTGCTATGATCCAAGAAAAAAGATGGGAGGCCTATATTTATTCAGGCCTCATACAGATATCAGTGATTCTTCACGTTTGCAAAAATAATACATTTTGAACAATATTTTGATCAGATTTCTATCAGTGCTTGGTCAGTGTCAGATTTTACCATCAGTGTTTCAACAAACCACTGACGGAGGTTTCCCAAACTTCTATCAGTCAGTAACAAATGAACAGAACACAGATAGTATCAGTGTACCGTCTGATTCTTTTACAGACCCATAAACTTGAAAGGGTGAGTTTGATCCGTGACTAGCATAAAAAATTTTAAAATATTTTTTTTTTGGGAGGGCGATCAATCCCCCAAAAAATTTCATAGACATGTGAATAGCAAAATAAACTATCATGGGTTCTAGCCATTAAAATTACAGGTGGAACTCGTACCTGAAAAACGGACGTCTGAATGAAGCCTTAAAGCCAAATTTTTCATTTTGGAATTTCATCACCTACAGTAGCAGGCAAGTCACTCTGCACTTGAATACTTCTGTCAGTTGCCTGAAGTTTGGTACGTACGAGTCTGGTGCTTTAGGTGTAAATATCTGTACAAATTCTTCGTTAATAAACTTGTTTTTTGAGCTGAGCAAGAATAAACTACAGCACAGACAACAAAGGAAACAAATAGTGGGACAGATGGTGCCATTATTTTCAGCCTTTTCACCATAAATCCACTTTTCACAATCTATTACAGGGTGCGGACATAAAGCTTTTAAATGTACAGGGGTGGCACAAATAATTCACAGTCCATCAAATCCGGACAAGAATGTTGGCATGTAGAATAAATAGAGGACCGGTAGGTTGGGGTATATGTTTCCTTTCTCCTGATACTGCTATGCCTTTAGTGCCCCCTATAACATACATCACTTTCACCTTTATTCTAAAACGTATATGTATTTGATGCCTGTTTTGTTCGGTATACAGCTGTTACAGAGCAGAGTTTGTCATATGGCACAGCCTAGGGTGATATGATATCTCATCTGTAGTTTTCCATAGGACTGCAGGTAAAACTAAAGGCATGAAACCGCTTCACTTCAACCCCATATCGACATACGATGTACAGTCTTGCCATATGCTGGCTCAATTATATTGACGGGGCACAGGGAAGAGCTTGTATCTTTGATGGCAAATGATGACTGTATTACTCAGCAATCATCGGCCTCTTATAGACATGCATGGAGCGGAGCTCCACCTGCGGCTGTTAACTTGTTAAATGCCGCTGACATTCTGTGACAGGAGCATTTACAGCACACCATCTGGCAGAGCGCTATTGTAACCATCCATCGGCGCACCCCTGATGTGGCTGCGAGGCGCCGATGGATTGCCATGACACACAAGGGTCTGCTGAAGACCCCTGTGCCTCATACTCCTGTGAAACTCCAGAATTAAATTTTTTTCAGCCACCGCATCAGTTTGTTTGTTTTTTTTAAAAAGGAATAAGGTACATTCAAAACATTGTATCTATCCCAAAATGGTATCAATTAAAACAGCTCAGGGAGCAAAAAAAAAAACATCCCTCACACAGCCCCATCAACCGAAAACTGAAAACGTTATGGCTCTCGAAAAATTGTGACGCAAGCAAAAAAAATTTTTTTGTTCAAATTTTTTTTTAAATGACTGCATGTTTGGTATCACTGTAATCGTATTGACCTGCAGAATCACATTGCAAGGGCATTTTTATCATATAATGAAGCTGTAAAGAAAATTAAAGAAAAAAAACAATTACAGGATTGCATGAAGTACAACTCAAAGTTATGCCCCTTGGAAGAAGAGGAGAAAAAAAAGTAAGTGCAAAAACGGAAAATCGCCTGATCAGAAAAAGTTAAAGGGAATCTGGCACCAGGTTTTTGCTACATTAATTGAGGTCAATTATCAAATGGTGTCCATATATAGGGTTAATGGCACTTTAAGTCAATATTATACATACAAATTTGAACTAACTTATTTTAACTGAGTAAAGAGAACCATATAAAGAAAAATTAATAAATCTTCATTAGAGTTACTTAAAACAATGTAAAATATAAAATATAGCAGAGTGCCTAGTGGGGAGGACACCGATCTATCCTATAGGCCAGTGTCACACTTGCAAGAAACTCGAGTTTCTCGCATCAACACCTGGCACTGCCGCCGGCACTCGGACCGAAGTGTGCGGCTGCAAGTATTTCTATGCCGGGTATTGATGCTAGAGACTCGCACGAGACTCGTGCGAGTTTCTCGCAAGTGTGACACCGGCCATAGAGTTATTATACAGGGTGGGCCATTTATATGGATACATCTAAATAAAATGGGAATGGTTGGTGATATCAACTTCCTATTTGTGGCACATTAGTATATGGGAGGAAAAACTTTTCAAGATGGGTGGTGACCATGGCGGCCATTTTGAAGTCGGCCATTTTGAGGCCAACGAAGGCTTCCAGTATCCGTTGTTTCAGATGCGGCACATCTCGTATCTGAAGGCAATTGTCTATGCTGTGAAGATATGAGATGTGCAGCATCTAAGACAATGGATACTGGAAGCCTGTGCTACTATTTCTTCTGTGGTGTTGCTATCAATGTGTCAAGAGTGGGAGAAGAGGGTTGCATTGAAAATCCAACACAATGAGCAGCACTTTGAATACATTTTATAAGTGGTCATAAACTTGCAAATAACTCATGAAAGAATAAAGTTCTTTTAACCCCTTTTTTCCATCCGAGGTACTATTCCGTCCATGTGCCGTGGGACTTAATTCCCAAGGACGGTGTAGTACGTCACATGCGATCAGCTGCACTCCCGGGGGGAGCGCAGCTGATCATGGCCGGGTGTCAGCTGATTATCACAGCTGACACCCGGCACTATGTGCCAGGAGCGGTCACGGACCGCACCCGGCACATTAACCCCTGGCACACTGCGATCAAAGATGATCGCAGTGTTCCGGCGGTATAGGGAAGCATCGCACTGGGAGGGGGCTCCCTGCGTGCTCCCCTGAGACCCTCAGAACAGCGCGATGCATCGCGCTGTTCCGAGGGACCCTCCTCCCTGCAGGACCCCAGATCCAAGATGGCCGCGGGGTTCTTCCGGGTCCTGCAGGGAGGCGGCTTCCTCAGTGCCTGCTGAGAGCAGGTGCTGAGAAAGCCTGCAGCAGTGCCTGTCACATCGCCGATCTGACAGAGTGCTGTGCACACTCTCAGACCAGCTATCTGACATTGTACAGTGATATCCCACCCTGGGACAAAGTAAAAAAGTTAAAAAAATAAAAATCACAAGTGTAAAAAAAATTCCTAAATAATGAAAAAAAAAATTCCCCAATAAATTCATTTCTTCATGTAAATAAAAAAAAAACAAAACAATAAAAGTACACGTATTTGGTATCGCCGCGTCCGTCACAACCCGCCCTATAAACCTGTCCCACTAGTTAACCCCTTTAGTGAACCCCTTAAAAAAAAACAAGGAAAAAAAACAATTTATCATACCGCCGAACAAAAAGTGGAATAACACGCGATCAAAAGGACGGATATAAATAAACATAGTACTGCTAAAAACGTCATCTTGTCCCACAAAAAACGAGCCGCCAAACAGCATCATCAGCGAAAAAATTAAAAAGTTATAGCTCGCAGAATAAAGCGATGCAAAAATAATTATTTTTTATATATAAAATAGTTTTTTATTGTATAAAAGCGCCAAAACATAAAAAAATATAAATGAGGTATCACTGTAATCGTACTAACCCGAAGAATAAAACTGCTTTATCAATTTTACCACGTGCAGAACGGTATAAACCCCCCCTGTCGGGGTCGTAACGACATACCACTCATCCTCCAGTCATGCCAAATTAGACTACAAGCATGTGGTACCAGGATAAGAATGAGTCAGACTATTAGGCTGGTTCAGTCTTAGACCATGCTTCATATGGTGCTTATAGGCGACCACCAGGGCAAGTTCTAAGCTTTATTTTCACATACATAAGATTACATACACAGAATATTGGGGTGGAGTAAAGGCGGGATTGAGGAGAAAGAGATATGCTGCATCCTAATTGGTCCTTAGATCTTCTTCTAAGTCCTCCTTGATCATGTTGTCATCCTTAGTTTCATTTCTTGAAGAAAGATTCTATTGTTCTCGTGTATCATGTGGTTCCTCAATTCCCCAAAAGTGGGGGGCATTTCAGTGTATCCAGTTCAAGTTAGTGTAATACAGTGATAGGACACAAGGTGGAGACAGACACCAGCAGATACTAACATTATCCTAAAATAAGTTTCAATCTGAATAATATCATTTAAGGGAAACTTCGTGTTTACAAAATACATATACACACTATGAATATAAAAGTATAGTAGAAAATTATATTTACCTTGACAATCCCCCCTAAACACTAAGTTTTTCCCTTAATATATGTGACCTTCGAGACTGTCCATGTGTGGGGACAGGGGTAATGGATTTCTTCGCTTGGTCATTTTAGAAACTGGCCCCTTATGGACCGCCCCCAAACAACCAAGTCCCTACCAAACATGCACATGGAGTTCTCCCACTATCCCTAAACTAAATCTCTTATTTCCATTTGTATTTTGTTATAGGGGGTTTTATCAGGTTTATCCTGCGGAGTATATTTCTCCATATCACCCTTATCAGTGTCTTCATATAGTAGCGACACAACTTCCTGATGAAGGAAAGTACCTGAGGAGGCGGCTGCATTGGTCACAGCTTTCCTATACATAGATATCACACAACATAGAATTATCAATCCTAGCACCAAAAGCCCTGTTACCACTAAGCAGGCTTGTTGGAGAAATTCTTTAAGTCCTCCAAGCCATCTTAAGAAGAAAGAGGTATCTACTTCTGCATTGGCTTTTATTTCCTGAGCCAGATTTTTAGTCTTTGTAAGGGCTACTATAGTTTTACCATTGACTCCAGAATCTGAGGAATATAAGTACAACATTTTTCACCTATCATCCCACAGACTTCATCTTTTTCAGCTAGAATCATGTCAATGGC
>JARQOD010000002.1:107092073-107275749 GCA_033576555.1 Oophaga sylvatica
GCAAGTGCATTCCAGGAGTAGAGTTTTTCCTGTGCAGAACATGGTGAGAGGTATAGGTCTGCAGAAGGAGAAGAAAGGGAGGACAGGCCTAAGAACACACTTTATTAAACAAAGGTACAGGTGTATTAAACCGCATAGCCCAATGGAAAAACTCTGCAGGTGTGAATACTGCGGAAAACGCTATATAGGAGGGGGAAGGGAGATGGTAAATCCTACCATTGACAGTGAGCAGATGCTGGCGAGGATGCGGTGTCCACCCTGCCACGGGAGTTTTCCGCTCAAATCCGTGTCCGACGAACCAAGGACGGCATAAACTCTCTACCGGAAAGCAGTGTCTCAGAGTAACTTCAGCAGAGAACAAGAACTTGTGAAGCATCGGCTGAGCAGCGCTACAGTCCACATGATGCAGAGTGGTGGGCGTAGCTAAGAACACCGGCTAGGAAAACAGAAGTGACAATCTGATTGGCTGACTAGGAGGGCATGTCCAGCAAGGAAGATAAGCTAGCCGGCAAGAAGGCGCCCCTACGATTGGTGCATCACCGGGGGGCGTGTATCGGCAGGAGAGGATGCTCCGTGATAGGAGCAAGAGCGCGCTGAGAGGAGCACTTTAGAGCAGGGGCGTGGCCAAGGTTCCAGGCAGGGCAAGCCCTTCTATTGCCTTGGTGAATCACCGGGGGGGGGCTTGTACCGGCAGGAGAAGATGCTCCGCTGTGGAGCGTGGGGCGTGGCCAAGTTAACCGGCAAGGCAAGCCCTTCTATTGGCTAAGAAGCGCGTGTTTCTAAATCGCGGTGTTAGGGGTCGAGTTCCCGCTTCTGCACAAGGGGAATCTCGAGCCATTCCGGCTGCGGTCTCCCATTCGTCTCCGGCCGCAGTGGACTCTGCTCAGCTTAGACGTCGGTCCCAGCGTCTCGCCCAGTCTAACAGTGTGCAGAGGATTACTGCTGCCTCTCCAGGCTCTGCTATTGTGGCCAGTACTGGTTAGCGGCGAGCAGACATCTTTAGGACAAAGTCCTTGTTTTCCCCTTCTGAGCATGCCCAGGGTGAGATCTCTCATTGGAGATCAGGGGTCACATGCTCAGGTACTGCAGCAGCTCCTATTGGTCCGCCAGGAAGGTCCTGTGACTACAGGTGTTCTGGAACAGTTTCATTGGTCCTTGTTTCTGGCAGGTCCTGTAGCTGTTACTATAAAAGGGTGGCATGGCTGGGCCGCCATTCGCTAATATCAATTGCATTATGTGCTTTGCGCCAGTGTGATCATGCACGCATGTGGTTAGGGTTCGGCTGAAATAAGCCCCTAGAATACCGGCACCTCCGGTGAGGAGATTTGAGTGCAAGTGGTTAGGGCTTGGCGGAAATAAGCCCCTAGAATACTGGCTTCTCCGGTGAGGAGATTGCTTGATTGCGTTGCTGTCTGCGTGATCACGGACTGCTATCCGCACAGCAGTTATCTGTGTATCCCTGTGGTGTTAACAGGACATAGTCTTTTTCTCAGCGGCTCTGTGACGCAACAGGGTTCACTTTATAACGCTGGTTCAGCGCCCTAGCGTTTTACTTTGCGACTCACTGAAGCTAAGTGAGTTCGCACCTATCGCCATATAGCGCTGTGGCATTCCCGTTAGCGGCTCTGGGGATTAACAGAGTTTGCACTTACTGCCACAGCGCGCTACGGCGTTTATTTTAGCGACTCTGCGGGATAACAGAGTTCGCTACTTTCGCCATCTTACTAGCAGCGGGCTTCGCCTGCACGGTAGACCCTGGGCTGCGAACGCACCTCTCTAATATATCTATTAGGTGCGTTCCGCAGATCCTAACATAATATTAGCGCCAGGGTCTGGCTAGTAAAATGGCGGATGACCAGCGTCTACTGCGGGACATCCAGCAGTTGGAGGGTAGGTTGGCGGCTCTTGAGCGGACAACCTCAGCTGTGGATGTTACCGCAGTCGCTGTTCAGGCTGCTAGCGTGGCTGCAGCCAGTATGTCCACTGCCATCTCTGCCCCCACAATATCCCGACTCCCATGAGGCCATGGAGGTTTCTCGAGCAGGACCTAAGTCCCGGGCCGCTCGAGTACCCGTGGTCTGTAACATCTGCCAGCAGTTAGGACATTATGCCAACAAATGTCCACAGCGGTCGGGAAAACGGTCGCGTCTAGTGACCTTGGGAGGAGGTTCACTAGACACTGCGGCATTTTCCACCAAGTTGTCCTTTAACCCCTCTCTGACATTAGACGTACTATCCCGTCCATAAAACCCGTGCCATTCTGCCCATGGACGGGATAGTACGTCATAGGCGATCAGCTGCGCTCCTGAGGGGAGCGCAGCTAATCGCCGCCGGGTGTCAGCTGATTATCACAGCTGACACCCGTGACTGTGTGTCAGGAGCAGTCACGAACCGCTCCCGGCACATTAACCCCTAGCACACCGCGATCAAACATGATCGCGGTGTACTGGGGGCACAGGGGAGGATCGCGCAGGGTGGGGGCTCCCTGCGCGCCCCCCTGAGACCCTCAGACCAGCGCGATGTGATCGCGCTGTTCTGAGGGCTTCCTCCCTCCCAGGACCCGGATCCAAGATGGCGCCGGGGTCCTGGTGGGAGGCGGCTTCCTCAGTGCCTGCTGAGAGCAGGCACTGAGAAGCCTGCTGCACTGCCTGAGTGATCGCTGTGTGACAGAGGCGTGCACACTGTCACACCAGCGATTGATAATCAGTGATGTCCCCCTGGACAAAGTAAAAGTTAAAATAAAATAACAGTTGTAAAAAAAATCCAAAATAAATTAAAAAAAAAAAAATCCCAAATCATTCTTCTGTAAAAAAAAAAAAAAAGTACATATTGGTATCGCCGCGTCCGTAACGACCCCCCCTATAAAACTGTCCCACTAGTTAACCCCTTTAGTGAACCCCTTAAAAAAAAAAAAAAAAAAAAACGAAGCAAAAATCAATGCTTTATCATCATACCGCCGAACAAAAAGTGGAATAACGCGCGATCAAAAAGACCGATATAAACATGGTACCGCTGAAAACGTCATCTTGTCCCGCAAAAAACGAGCCGCCATACAGCATTATCAGCGAAAAAATTAAAAAGTTATAGCTCGCAGAATAAAGCGATGCAAAAATAATTATTTTTTATATAAAATTGTTTTTATTCTATAAAAGCGCCAAAACATAAAAAAATGATATAAATGAGGTATCGCCATAATCGTACTGACCCGAAGAATAAAACTGCTTTATCAATTTTACCACACGCGGAACAATAAAAACGCCTCCCCCAAAAGAAATTCATGAATTGCTGATTTTTGTTCATTCTAACCTCCCAAAAATCGAAATAAAAAGCGATCAAAAAATGTCACCTGCTCAAAAATGGTACAAATAAAAACGTCAACTCGTACCGCAAAAAATAAGACCTCACATGACTCTGTGGGCCAAAATATGCAAAAATTATAGCTCTCAAAATGTGGCGATGCAAAAAACTATTTTTGCAATAAAAAGCGTCTTTTAGCGTGACAGCTGCCAATCATAAAAACCCGCTATAAATAGTAAATAAAACCCCCTTTATCACCCCCTTAGTTAGGGAAAAATAATAAAATTAAAAAAATGTATTTATTTCCATTTTCCCATTAGGGTTAGGGTTAGGGTTGCGGCTAAAGTTAGGGTTAGGGTTGGCGCTAAAGTTAGGATTAGGGTTAGGGTTGGGATTAGGGGTGTGTTAGAGTTAGGTTTGTGGTTAGGGTTGGGACTAAGGTTAGGGGTGTGTTGGGGTTAGGGTTGGAGTTAGAATTGGGGGGTTTCCGCTGTTTAGGCACATCAGGGGCTCTCCAAATGTGACATGGCGTCTGATCTCAATTCCAGCCAATTCTGTGTTGAAAAAGTCAAACGGTGCTCCTTCACTTCTGAGCTCTGCCATGCGTCCAAACAGTAGTTTATCCCCACATATGTGTCACGCTGTATAGCAGATATATATATGTGATGACAATAATCTATATCAAAAGGGCAACATACTATATAACATGCGCATAGCTATATGATAACATAGATTTACCTGACAGAAAGTCCAGTGGGTCAAAACGGAATCCGTTATACGCTGTCTCCGGCTAGAGGGTGACCGGGGTCTAAGCTGACCCTAACTGGGGTCCTAACTAATCCCTCAACCTGGAGGTACTGTTAAAGGTACAGAGGTCCAGGCCACCAGCGTAAACCCTGTCTCCTATCAATCCCTGCCAACTGTATTCTAGTCCTAAGAAGGACCCTGAATACCACCAAAGGGAATGACCAGGTAACGGTTAATGAACAGAAAGACATACAAGAAAGATAAGAAATAAAGTAAATAAAGTCTTACATACAACACTCACACACAGTAGGAACACCTTAGGTCTCAGAGATAAACTATAAGCTGTAAGAGTAAAAACAACTAAGGAGCTCTAAGCTTAAGTATTCCCAGAACCGATCCAGTCTGCTAAACTATATGAATGCTTTCACCGGCATCCAACCCCCAGACTGGCAGGAATATAAAGGAAACTAATTAGAACATAATCCAAAGCAGCCGGGCAAGGCTGGACCTAGTCTTAGCAAAGAGCTAGGTAAAATTAACTCTCTCATTACCAAACACAAAGAAACAGCAGCTCAGCTGTGAGAAGTCAGAATGTGCAATCGCGACGATCTTCGTGGCGATGCACCCATGACAGTACCCCCCCTTCTACGAGGGGCCTCCGGACCCTCATGACCAGGTCTGTCCGGGTAAATTGTGTGAAAGGTCTGAACCAATCGATCTGCGTTATCATCAGACGCAGGGACCCACGTCCTCTCCTCAGGACCATACCCCCTCCAATGAACTTCCACGTTATCATTGACCACCACTGAAGGCGGAGGTAGAGGTGACGGTATGACTGGTGCCACATACTTTTTAAGTAATGACTTGTGAAACACATTATGAATTTTAAACGTAGGAGGGAGGTCCAGACGAAATGCCACAGGATTAATTATGGAACTGATCCTATATGGCCCGATGAATCTGGGACCCAACCTCCAGGAGGGAACTTTAAGTTTTATATTCCTGGTAGACAACCACACCAGATCGTTCACCCTCAGATCTAGACCAGAAACTCTCCTCCTATCAGCCATCCGTTTATAAGGGTTCTCCGTAACCTTCAGTCTTAAGCGATCTGGAACTATCAGTCTCCCTGGAAGTCCCACAGGGGCGTCCCCCTGAGCCCCCAATACCTCCCCCTCAAGCTCAGAGCATACAGCTGACACTACAACTCCCTCCTGAGGAATAGGAACCGGATCATCCGTCTTCCCGACCCCTGGGAAAGTACGAGATAAGGCATCAGGAAGCAACTTTATTGAGAAGTCATATGTGCGATGAGGAGGTAACTCTTTACACCCCTCCTCTGAGAACTTCTCCCAAAAGTCCTCCAGAAAAGGAGGCAAAGTCCTAGGCACAACCGCACCGATGACCATGCTCATGCAGTTATTCTTGCAAAATTCACCCCACTGGCTTATCTTTCTGGATTGCCAATCAATCACTGGGTTATGTTTAGCCAACCAAGGAAGTCCCAACACAATAGGAGCAGGCAGACCCTCCAACACATAACAAGACAATTGCTCTTTATGTATTGCCCCTACTCGAAGATCTATGTTATGAACAGCTTGTACCAAGCTACCTTGACCAAGAGGTCTAGAATCAATAGAGTATAGGGACCGGTTTGGCCAATACACTCAGTTGCATACCATGCACCTGGGCAAACCGAGTGTCCACCAGATTAGCCCCGGACCCACTATCAAGAAAAACAGAAATCCTCTCAGTTCTAGTACCAATCACCACTTCCGCAGGCACGAGAAACTGAGAGGGATTTGGGGACGAAATACACACTCCCAGGTTAACTCCTTGGTTCAAAGAGGTCCGGGATGGACACCCCCCAACAAAATGTCCCTCTCTCCCGCAAAAGAAACACCTTCTAGTCTTGCGGCGCACCGCTGATTCCTCCTACAAAATGATGTCCCTCCCAACTGCATGGGTTCCTCAGAACAGACCAGGGGAACCTCAGTATAAGGGACTTTAGTAGTAGGTGGAGTCATCACGGGGGGCGGAGTTACCTCGCGTCTTCCCCGAAGACGTCTATCAATGCGAATAGCGAGGGCCATAGCAGCCTCCAGTGATGGAGGAGAATCATACTGAGCCAACACATCTTTTAATTTGTCAGACAACCCTTGACAAAACTGGCTCCTAAGAGCTGGGTCATTCCACTGAGTATCTGTTGCCCATCTACGGAACTCAGAAGAATATTCCTCCGCTGGACGATTTCCTTGCCGTATTTTACGTAACCTTGTTTCAGCAAGGGAGACTCGATCCGGATCATCATATACCAGACCCAGGGCAGTAAAAAATCGATCCACTGACTGGAGATCTGGGGAGCCTGGAGGAATAGAGAACGCCCAAGATTGAGGATCCCCTTGTAAGAGCGAGATAACAATTCCCACCCTCTGCCCTTCACTCCCAGATGACCGAGGCCGCAGCCGAAAGTACAATTTACATGCCTCCCGGAGAGTAAAAAATTTGTCCCGCCCACCAGTGAACCTGTCCAGGAGAGCAACCTTAGGTTCAGATCTGGTTTGCTCCGGGGGGGACAAAACCTTGGACTTAATGTCTGCCAACTCCATGGACAATCCCTGCAACTGCCGGGCCAGCTGGGCTACAGGATCCATGATAGCTGGGGAGAATCTTTAGTATGGGCCGGTGAAAATGTCACGCTGTATAGCAGATATATATATGTGATGACAATAATCTATATCAAAAGGGCAACATACTATATAACATGCGCATAGCTATATGATAACATAGATTTACCTGACAGAAAGTCCAGTGGGTCAAAACGGAATCCGTTATACGCTGTCTCCGGCTAGAGGGTGACCGGGGTCTAAGCTGACCCTAACTGGGGTCCTAACTAATCCCTCAACCTGGAGGTACTGTTAAAGGTACAGAGGTCCAGGCCACCAGCGTAAACCCTGTCTCCTATCAATCCCTGCCAACTGTATTCTAGTCCTAAGAAGGACCCTGAATACCACCAAAGGGAATGACCAGGTAACGGTTAATGAACAGAAAGACATACAAGAAAGATAAGAAATAAAGTAAATAAAGTCTTACATACAACACTCACACACAGTAGGAACACCTTAGGTCTCAGAGATAAACTATAAGCTGTAAGAGTAAAAACAACTAAGGAGCTCTAAGCTTAAGTATTCCCAGAACCGATCCAGTCTGCTAAACTATATGAATGCTTTCACCGGCATCCAACCCCCAGACTGGCAGGAATATAAAGGAAACTAATTAGAACATAATCCAAAGCAGCCGGGCAAGGCTGGACCTAGTCTTAGCAAAGAGCTAGGTAAAATTAACTCTCTCATTACCAAACACAAAGAAACAGCAGCTCAGCTGTGAGAAGTCAGAATGTGCAATCGCGACGATCTTCGTGGCGATGCACCCATGACAATATGGGGTATCAGCATACTCTGGACCCCAAGAGTTATTGTGCAATTTGTCCTATTTCTTCTGTTACCCTTGGGAAAATAAAAAACTGGGGGCGAAAATATCATTTTTGTACAAAAAAAATTATTTTTTTGTTTTTACGGCTGTACATTATAAACTTCTGTGAAGCACTTGGGGCTTCATAGCGCTCACCACACACCTAGATAAGTTCCTTGTGGGGTCTATTTTCCAAAATGGGGTCACTTGTTGGGGATTTCCACTGTTTAGGTGCATCAGGGGCTCTCCAAATGCGACATGACGCCCCAGACCATTCCATCAAAGTCTGCAATCCAAAACGTCACTACTTCCCTTCCGAGCCCCAACGTGTACACATACAGTAGTTTTCTCCCACATATTGGGTATCAGCGTACTCAGGACAAATTGGGCAACAACTTTTGGGGTCCAATTTCTCCTGTTACCCTTGTAAAAAGAAAATATTGGGGCGAAAAAATCATGTTTGCAAAAAAAAAAAAATATTTTTTATTTTTACGGCTGTGCGTTATAAACTTCTGTGAAGCACTTCGGGGTTCAAAGTGCTCACCACACATCTAGATAAGTTCCTTGGGGGGTCTATTTTCCAAAATGGGGTCACTTGTGGGGGGTTTCCACTGTTTAGGCACATCAGAGGCTCTCCAAATGCGACATGACGCCCGCAGACCATTCCATCAAAGTCTGCAATCCAAAACGTCACTACTTCCCTTCCGAGCCCCGACGTGTGCCCATACAGTAGTTTTCACGCCCCCTGAAGAAGGAGTGTCGAAACGCGCGTCGGGGATCCGGTGTCCCATATTCAGATCTGCAAAGTCATGACAGGTAATCACTTCAGTGGTCACAATATGTTCTTAACTTCAATGATTGCTAAATGATTGCTGTACCGCTTGGACTGACGGATCGTGCTGCTCATCTGGGGCATGCAATGCCAGTGTTACTGTGCTCTTATTGTGAGAAGCTTTATGGGCTATTTGGTTTTTGACATGTGCATTCCCCAGCTGCGCTCCTAGCCGTCTGCTACACTGCTGAAGGTAAAGCACTACTGCCTTGGTCAGCTGTGCCACGATAATCTTTATTAAGCTGTCATGTGGTCCATTCTTACTTTGCACATTTGATTCGGGACACCTCTTGTCTTGCTACAATTTTGTGGTTGTTATGCTATTCTGTTATCCATCTATATTCTTGATATTTCCTCTGCTCACTCCCACTGTATTATCAGTGGGTTTTCATGCCTTATTGTATGTTGTATAATAAATTTCATCATTTGTCGTTTTATTAGTAATTCAATAAAAATATGATGTTTTATTAGCATTTTGACTCTATTTTTCTCCTTGCCTAAAAAAGTTCCTTGTGGGGTCTATTTTCCAAAATGGGGTCACTTGTGGGGGGTTTCCACTGTTTAGGCGCATCAGGGGCTCTCCAAATGCGACATGACGCACCCAGACCATTCCATCAAAGTCTGCAATCCAAAACGTCACTACTTCCCTTCCGAGCCCTGACGTCCGCCCATACAGTAGTTTTCACCCACATATTGGGTATCAGCGTACTCAGGACAAATTGGACAACAACTTTTGGGGTCCAATTTCTCCTGTTACCCTTGTGAAAATAAAATATTGGGGGCGAAAAAATCATTTTTGTAAAAAAAAAAAGATTTTTTATTTTTACGGCTGTGCGTTATAAACTTCTGTGAAGCACTTTGGGGTTCAAAGTGCTCACCACACATCTAGATAAGTTCCTTGTGGGGTCTATTTTCCAAAATGGGGTCACTTGTGGGGGGTTTCCACTGTTTAGGTGCATCAGGGGCTCTCCAAATGCGACATGACGCACCCAGACCATTCCATCAAAGTCTGCAATCCAAAACGTCACTACTTCCCTTCCGAGCCCTGACGTGCGCCCATACAGTAGTTTTCTCCCACATATTGGGTATCAGCGTACTCAGGACAAATTGGACAACAACTTTTGGGGTCCAATTTCTCCTGTTACCCTTGTGAAAATAAAATATTGGGGGCGAAAAAAATCATTTTTGTAAAAAAAAAAGATTTTTTATTTTTACGGCTGTTCGTTATAAACTTCTGTGAAGCACTTCGGGGTTCAAAGTGCTCACCACACATCTAGATAAGTTCCTTGTGGGGTCTGTTTTCCAAAATGGGGTCACTTGTGGGGGGTTTCCACTGTTTAGGCGCATCAGGGGCTCTCCAAATGCGACATGACGCACCCAGACCATTCCATCAAAGTCTTCAATCCAAAACGTCACTACTTCCCTTCTGAGCCCTGACGTGCGCCCATACAGTAGTTTTCTCCCACATATTGGGTATCAGCATACTCAGGACATATTGGACAACAACTTTTTGGGGTCCAATTTCTCCTGTTACCCTTGTGAAAATAAAATATTGGGGGCGAAAAAATCATTTTTGTAAAAAAAAAAAGATTTTTTATTTTTACGGCTGTGCGTTATAAACTTCTGTGAAGCACTTTGGGGTTCAAAGTGCTCACCACACATCTAGATAAGTTCCTTGTGGGGTCTATTTGCCAAAATGGGGTCACTTGTGGGGGGTTTCCACTGTTTAGGTGCATCAGGGGCTCTCCAAATGTGACATGACGCCCCCAGACCATTCCATCAAAGTCTGCAATCCAAAACGTCACTACTTCCCTTCCGAGCCCCGACGTGTGCCCATACAGTAGTTTTCGCCCACATATTAGGTATCAGTGTACTCAGGACAAATTGGACAACAACTTTGGGGTTCCAATTTCTTCTGTTACCCTTGTGGAAATAAAATATTGGGGGCGAAAAAATCATTTTTGTAAAAAAAAAAAAAGATTTTTTATTTTACGGCTGTACGTTATAAACTTTAGTGAAACACCTGGGGGTTCAAAGTTCTCACCACACATCTAGATAAGTTCCTTGAGGGGTCTAGTTTCCAAAATGGTGTCATTTATGGGGTTTCCACTGTTTAGGCAGATCAGGAGCTCTCCAAACACGACATGGCGTCCAGCCAATTCTGCGTTGAAAAAGTCAGACGGCGCTCCTTCCCTTCCAAACTCTGCCATGCACCCAAACAGTGGTTTACCCCCACATATGGGGTATCAGCGCACTCAGGACAAATTGCACAATAACTTTTGGAGTCTTGTTACCCTTGGAAAAATAAAAATTGGGGTGAAAAGATCATTTTTGTGGAAAAAATATGATTTTTAAATTTTACGGCTCTACGTTAAAAACTTGTGTGAAGCACTTGGGGGTTCAAATTGCTCATCAAAAATCTAGATAAGTTCCTTAGGGGGTCTAGTTTCCCAAATGGGGTCATTTGTGGGGGGTTTCCACTGTTTAGGCACATCAGGGGCTCTCCAAATGCAACATGGCATCCAAACTCAATTCCAGCCAATTTTGGTTGGAAAAAGTCAAATGGTGCTCCTTCCATTCCGAGCTCTGCCGTGCGCCCAAACAGTGGTTCCCCCCCACATATGGGGTATCAGCGTACTCAGGACAAATTGTACAACAACTTATGTGGTCCAATTTCTCCTGTTACCCTTGGGAAAATAAAAAATTAGTGACTAAAAGATAATTTTTGTGGGAAAAAAATAGGATTTTTTATTTTCATGCCCGGGCATTATAAACTTGTGTGAAGCACTTGGGGGTTCAAAGTGCTTACCAAAGATCTAGATAAGTTCCTTAGGGGGTCTAGTTTCCAAAATGGGGTCACTTGTGGGGGGTTTCCACTGTTTAGGCTCATCTGGGGCACTGCAAACGGAACATGACCCCATTAACGTCTGCATTCCAAAACGTTACTACTTCCTTTCCAAGCCCTGCCGTGCGCCCAAACAGTTCCCCCCCCCCACATATGGGGTATCAGCGTACTCAGGACAAGTTGGACAACAAGTTTTGGGGTCCAATTTCCTTGGGAAAATTCAAAAATTTGGGACTAAAAAATCATTTTTGTGGAAAATTGTTTTGTTTTTTTTTCACACCCAGGCTTTATAAACTTTTGTGAAACACTTGAGGGTTCAAAGTGCTCACAACAGATCTAGATAAGTACCTTAGGGGGTCTAGTTTCCAAAATGGTGTCACTTGTGGGGGGTTTCCACTGTTTAGGCGCATCAGGGGCTCTCCAAACGCGACATGGCATCCAATCTAAATTCCAGCCAATTTTAGTTTGAAAAAGTCAAACGTCGCTCCTTCCCTTACGAGCTCTGCCGTGTACCGAAACAGTGGTTTTCCCCCACACATGGGGTATTGGCGTACTCAGGAGAAATTGCATAACAACCTTATCTGTCCATTTTCTCCTTTTACCCTTGTGAAAATAAAAAAAAAAGTTTGTAAAAGATAATTTTTGTGGCTAAAAAGTAAAATATTCATTTTTTCCTTCCACGTTGCTTTAGTTACTGTGAAGCACCTGAAGGGTTAATAAACTTCTTGAATGTGGTTTTGAGTACCTTGAGGGGTGCAGTTTTTAGAATGGTGTCACTTTTGGGTATTTTCTGCCATATAGACCCCTCAAAGTGACTTCAAATGTGAGGTGGTCCCTAAAAAAAATGGCTTTGTAAATTTTGCTGTAAAAATGAGAAATCGCTGGTCAACTTTTAACCCTTATAACTTACTAACAAAAAAAAATTTTGGTTCCAAAATTGTGCTGATGTAAAGTAGACATGTGGGAAATGTTATTTCTTAACTATTTTGTGTGATATATTTCTCTGTTTTAAGGGAATAAAAATTCAAAGTTTGAAAATTGCAAAATTTTAAACATTTTCGCCATATTTGCGTTTTTTTAAAAAATAAACGCAAGTTATATCGAAGAAATTTTACCACTAACATGAAGTACAATATGTCACGAGAAAACAATCTCAGAATCGCGAAGATCCGTTGAGGCGTTCCAGAGTTATAACCTCATAAAGAGGCAGTGGTCAGAATTGTAAAAATTGGCCCGGTCATTAACGTGCAAACCACCCTTGGGGTGAAGGGGTTAAGGGGACAATTACTGTAGGTCCATCCACGCTCACCGCCGAGCTCTGTGTGTATTCTGTAGCCGAGTGGAATTTCATGTCCTCTGCATTTGCTCTCCGCCACACTATATCTCTGGTGATGCTCACCAAACCGGTGACTGTGCGAGCAGTGAATGGATCAACTCTGCCCTCACAAATCACCCACCAGACTATCCCTCTCACTTTATCTATGTCCCCTTCCCATCAGGAGAGTATTTCTTTTCTTGTCCTGCCCGAGGGAATAGACGAGGTGTTGCTGGGAGTACCTTGGCTCTGTTACCACTCTCCCCATATTGAGTGGTCCTCTGGGAGGATACTGGGTTGGGGTGATTCATGTAGAGGCAGGTGTGTCAGGGAGTGCGTTCAGGTGACCACCACAGAGATACCCGTAGATCTCACTTCTCTTCCTCAGTGTTATTGGTCATATGCTGACGTTTTCTCCAAGAAGGCGGAGAAGACTCTTCCACCTCATCGCCCCTACGACTGTCCTATTGATCTTTTGCCTGGAGCAGAACCTCCTCGGGGAGTCTACCCCTTCTCGCTTCCTGAGACGGAGGCCATGTCCCAGTATATTCAGGAGAATCTGGCAAGAGGGTTCATTAGGAAGTCGGTGTCACCAGCAGGGGCGGGGTTCTTCTTTGTGCAAAAGAATGGAGAATTACGTCCATGTATTGACTACAGGGGTCTTAACGCCATCACCGTCAAGAATAAGTACCCGTTGCCCCTAATCTCTGAGCTCTTTGATAGGCTCTGAGGAGCAAGAGTATTTACCAAGCTTGATCTACGTGGTGCCTATAACCTAATTCGCATCCGTGAGGGGGACGAGTGGAAGACAGCTTTTAATACCAGGGATGGGCATTATGAATACCTGGTGATGAACTTCGGGCTCTGTAATGCTCCCACTGTTTTCCAAGACTTTGTCAATGATATCTTCCGGGATATGCTCTCCACCTCTGTAGTAGTCTATCTGGATGATATTCTCATCTTTTCACCAGATATAGACTCTCACCGGAGGGATGTCAACAAAGTCTTCGACCTCTTACGGGCAAACTCCCTCTATGCCAAGCTGGAGAAATGTGTGTTTGAGCAGGAGTCCTTACCTTTCCTGGGCTATATCATCTCTGCCCAGGGATTGGCTATGGATCCTGCCAAACTACAGGCTGTAATGGACTGGCAAGAACCCCATTCTCTTAAAGCGGTGCAGCGCTTTATGGGGTTCATTAATTATTATCGCCAGTTCATTCCCTATTTCTCGACTTTGGTAGCTCCCTTGGTAGCCCTCACCAAGAAGGGAGCAAATCCCAAGTTGTGGTCTGAGGAGGTCTCCAAGGCGTTCTCTTCCATCAAGTCGCATTTTGCCAGTGCTCCCATATTACATCGCCCTGATGTTGATAAGCCGTTTATTTTAGAGGTGGACGCCTCTTCTGTTGGTGCTGGAGCAGTCCTCTATCAAAAGGATGCTCAAGGTCGGAAGCATCCCTGCTTCTTCTTTTCTAAGACCTTTACACCAGCAGAGAGGAATTATTCTATCGGGGACAGGGAGTTGCTGGCTATGAAGTTGGCCTTCTCTGAGTGGAGACATCTTCTGGAGGGGGCTCGTTTTCCCTTCCAAGTCTTCACCGACCACAAAAACTTGGCATATTTACAAACGGCTCAGCGGCTAAATTCTCGCCAGGCCAGATGGTCCCTATTCTTCTCTCGGTTCCACTTCACCCTCCATTTTCTCTCCGGTGAGAAGAATGTTCAGGCCGACGCTCTCTCTTGCTCCTTAGTGTCATCAGAGGAGGAGGATGAGGAGCCTCGGCTTATTGTCCCCGAAGAGAGCCTGAGAACTGTAGCCCCGGTTTTGCTAGAGTCTGTGCCTCCGGGCAAGACTTTTGTGCCCACTAATTTGCGACCGGAGGTACTCTCTTGGGCACACTCGTCCAGGGTGGGTGGACACTTTGGGGCAAAGAGGACAACTGAGTTATTAGCGAGGACATACTGGTGGCCACATATGGTCCATGACATCAGGGAGTATGCTCAGGCGTGTGTCTCCTGCGCCAGGAACAAGTCCCCTCGACAACGGCCAGCTGGGTTACTTTTTCCTTTGCCGGTGGCAGACAGGCCCTGGGAGATGGTCGGGATGGACTTTGTGGTGGGCTTACCCAAGTCTCGGGGTTGCACTATCATTTGGCTGATCACCGACCACTTCTCCAAAATGGTGCACTTAGTGCTGCTACCACGGTTACCTTCTGCACGGGCCTTGGCAGCATTATTTATTAGACACATCTTCCGTCTACACGGTATGCCAGACAAGATTGTCAGCGATCGAGGTCCCCAATTTGCGTCTCGGTTCTGGAGAGAGTTGTGTCATCTACTCTGCATTGAGTTGAACCTCTCCTCTGCATATCATCCCGAGATGAATGGGTTGGTAGAGGGGGCCAACCAGACCTTGGTCACATACTTGCGACATTTTGTCTCTGCCAGGCAGGATGACTGGGCATCCTTGCTCCCGTGGGTGGAGTTCGCGCTAAACAATGCTGTGGCTGACTGCACCGGACAGACCCCATTCCTCTTAAATTACGGCCAGCATCCGCGGGTACCGGTGCCCATGCCCGTGGCTTCTGCCGACTCCAGGGTGGCAGATAGGGCTGTGGAGGCACGGGACATATGGGACCGCACCCAGGATGCCATTCAGGCTTCCAAGGAAAGGATGAGGTCTTCTGCCGATGCCCATCGGCGTCCCGCTCCGACATTTGCTCCTGGCGATCTAGTGTGGCTCTCCGCCCGAAACATCAGGCTACGGGTGGAATCCACTAAGTTGGCACCCCGCTATTTGGGTCCCTTCAAGGTTCTCGAGCAGGTGAACTCTGTGGTTTACCGTTTGGCCCTTCCGCCTCACCTTGGTATCTCCGACACCTTCCATGTGTCCCTCCTAAAACCCGTGGTCATCTCCCGGTTGCCTGAGTCATCTGCCGGGACGTCGGGTTCGTCTTCGGACTACGAGGTGAACGCCATTGTAGGGTGCAAGGTGGTACGGGGCAAAAAAAATTTTTGGCTGGATTGGAGGGGTTATGGGCCTCAGGATAGGTCCTGGGAGCCTGCCGAGCATGTTCATGCTCCGAAACTCATCGCTGCCTTTGAGCGTAGCGAGGTCCAGAGAAGGGGGGGCAATGTAAGGGGTCGAGTTATCGCTTCTGCACAAGGGGAATCTCGAGCCATTCCGGCTGCGGTCTCCCATTCGTCTCCGGCCGCAGTGGACTCTGCTCAGCTTAGACGTCGGTCCCAGCGTCTCGCCCAGTCTAACAGTGTGCAGAGGATTACTGCTGCCTCTCCAGGCTCTGCTATTGTGGCCAGTACTGGTTAGCGGCGAGCAGACGTCTTTAGGACAAAGTCCTTGTTTTCCCCTTCTGAGCATGCCCAGGGTGAGATCTCTCATTGGAGATCAGGGGTCACATGCTCAGGTACTGCAGCAGCTCCTATTGGTCCGCCAGGAAGGTCCTGTGACTACTGGTGTTCTGGAACAGTTTCATTGGTCCTTGTTTCTGGCAGGTCCTGTAGCTGTTACTATAAAAGGGTGGCATGTCTGGGCCGCCATGCGCTAATATCAATTGCATTATGTGCTTTGCGCCAGTGTGATCATGCACGCATGTGGTTAGGGTTCGGCTGAAATAAGCCCCTAGAATACCGGCACCTCCGGTGAGGAGATTTGAGTGCAAGTGGTTAGGGCTTGGCTGAAATAAGCCCCTAGTATACCGGCTTCTCCGGTGAGGAGATTGCTTGATTGCGTTGCTGTCTGCGTGATCACGGACTGCTATCCGCACAGCAGTTATCTGTGTATCCCTGTGGTGTTAACAGGACACAGTCTTTTTCTCAGCGGCTCTGTGACGCAACAGGGTTCGCTTTATAATGCCCTAGCGTTTTACTTTGCGGCTCACTGAAGCTAAGTGAGTTCGCACCTATCGCCATATAGCGCTGTAGCATTCCCGTTAGCGGCTCTGGGGATTAACAGAGTTCGCACTTACTGCCACAGCGCGCTACGGCATTTATTTTAGCGACTCTGCGGGATAACAGAGATCGCTACTTTTGCCATCTTACTAGCAGCGGGCTTCGCCTGCACTGTGGACCCTGGGCTGCGAACGCACCTAATATATCTATTAGGTGCGTTCCGCAGACCCTAACACGCGGTTGGTGAGTGGCCAGGGGAAGGTAGCAGGAGGTGTGGCCAGGGAGAAGGGAGGGGGAGAGTGGGTCAATGAGTAAGAGGACGGCCAGGGGAAAATGGCCGCCGCTATGCAGGATTACAAGGATGAAATGTGACCTGAGTGATGCTATGGCTGCCGCAAAGCGGGGCCTTAAGAAAGAGGGATTTTCTGGCACCACAGGGCCCGGGAGCCGGACAGGCGTGCGCCTAAAAGGTGCGAAATTAAAATTTCAGAGCGGCCACCGAGAGTAATGGGGACCGTGCTGCGGGAAAATTAAAGTGAAGCGCAAACACCGTTGATTTCCATGGGGCTCGAGAGGGGAGTGTAACGAATGGAAGCGGAGGCAGAGGTGGTGAAGCCATATTCGTTTTTATTTTTTTAATGTGGAACCTCGAGACCGCGGTCCGGGGGGCTCCGAAGGGGGCGTAACTAGTGAGCCCCGGGTACCCGTAGTAAGGCCCCTCGAACAGGACCAGAATGGAATACCCGGAGGACACAGGTGCTACCTCCAGTTAGACCTCGGACACGTGGCAGCTGTCCCAGAGGGACCAAAAGGGTAACAGGTATTTACAGAGTCCGTGGAAGGTTTTTGACGGAGAAGGTTAAGGTCCTGGTCCAGAACGGATGGTAGTAGGCTGGCTTCAGTGACCTTGTCACGGTCCACGGGTACGGATGGCTGATGGCGGAACGGGATGACACTTGCGCCAGTAATAGCCGAGATTGTCCAGATTAGCCAGATACGGATAGCAATGATCTGAGGAGACAAACAGTATCAGCGAAGCACAGAGACTGCAGACGCAGCGCAGACAGAACAGGCACAGAACCGGATGTAGCAATGATAGAACACGTTGCTCCGGCACTCCCCTAATGGTGGAGTGACCAGATATAGTACTGAGTGCGCAGCCATTGGTTAATTAGCAATTTCAAAAGATGCACGCTGCCCCTTTAAGAGAGGCGGTGGGCGCGGCCTCGCGTCCTAAGCAGACTGTCTGGAGGCCTGCCAGCAGCGTGCCAGGAAGTGGAGGAGGACACAGGACGCCGGGGAACAGATGGGACAGGAGACCCCAGCCCACGCACAGACTGCCGCAGAGGGACAGCCCGAGGAACAGGTGAGTGAGCAGAACGGAGTGCAGGGCCAGCGCTGGGACCGGGTGTAACAGGGAGTCTGCCGTGAAGAGCATCTGCTTACCCGAAAGATGTCCGGCTCCACTTTAGGGATGAGGTGAGGATTACCACAGAGGCCCTCGGGTGGAAAAGGTCGCTGGGAACAAAGATCCTCCTTCCCGCACTGTGTCCGGACAGTGCAGAAGACGGCATCAACCCCTTACGAGAAGGGGGGAGGCCACCGCTGGTGACCACCGTCTTTCTCTCAGCCCTCTCCGAGGAGGAGGAGAGGGGTGAGGAGGGGAATTGGCAAGGACTGGCCACCGGTAATCGCCTTGAAGCACCCGTCAGGGTGACGGGGGATAGAGTCCTGCCTGCGGGCCTGATAGTTGGGATATGGGTGACACCATATCGTTCAGCCGCATAAATATGGGAAGGCAGGGTGAGAAATTACACCCTGTTTCCCTGAAGCTGTATCTGAAAAATAAAGGGAAAACATTAGTAACACACAACAAAACCTGAAAGGAAAAAAGGATTAGCTGAGGATCTGGGGAGATCCAGGTCTGCCTCCTACAGACACTAAGCACAAATTGAGGTACTTAGTTCCTGTCAGTGGGTGTATACTACTGGGGAGGAGCTACTTCCTTTCTCTTTGCCTAATGTCAGCCTCCTAGCGACAGCAGCATACACCCAACCTGTGTCCCCCAATGAAGCGATAAAGAAATATGATTTTTTTATTTTCAAGCACAGGCGTTATAAACTTCTGTGAAGCACTTGGGGGTTCAAAGTGCCCACCACACATCTAGATAAGTTCCTTTGGGGGTCTGGTTTCTAAAATGGGGTCACTTGTGGGTTTTTTTCACTGTTTAGGCACATCAGGGGCTCTGCAAACGCGACATGACGCCCGCAGACCATTCCATCAAAGTCTGCATTACAAAACGTCACTACATCTCTTCCGAGGCCTGACATGGGGTATCACCGTACTCAGGACAAATTGGACAACTTTTGGGGTCCAATTTCTCCTGTCACCCTGGGGAAAATAAAAAATTAGGGACTAAAAGATCATGTTTGTGGAAAAAATGATGTTTTTAGTTTCACGCTCGGGCGTTATAAACTTTAGTGAAACACCTGGGGGTTCAAAGTTCTCGCCACACATCTAGATAAGTTCGTTTAGGGGTCTAGTTTCCAAAATAGGGTCATTTGTGGGGGGGTTTCACTGTTTAGGCACATCAGGGGCTCTCCAAACGCGACGTGGCGCCCAGCCAATAAATATTGGGGTGAAAAGATCATTTTTTGGAAAAAATGATTGTTTTAATTTTACGGCTCTACGTTATAAACTTGTGTGAAGCACTTGGGGGTTCAAAGTGCTCACCACAGATCTAGATAAGTTCCTTAGGGGGTCTAGTTTCTAAAATGGGGTCACTTGTGGGGATTTCCACTGTTTAGGCTCATCATGGGCTCTCCAAACGCTACATGGCGTCCGATTTCAATTCCAGCCAATTTTAGTTTGAAAAAGTCAAACAGCGCTCCTTCCCTTCCGAGCCCTGCCTGCGCCCAAACAGTAGTTCCCCCCCACATATGGGGTATCAGTGTACTCAGGACAAGTTGGACAGCAACAGCGTTTTATTAGGAGCTGTGTAAAGTATGCCGGTTCTAATAAATGTTCCTTAGTGTTTTAAAAAAAAGAATAAAAAGGGCAGAAAAAGTATGTGGTGGTCCTGCCTGCCAAGAGAGCGGCAAAAAAAGCAACGTGTGAACATAGCCTAGCTCCGTGTGTATATGTAGGTATAGTCTCTCTATATACGCGGGTGTTTCCCATGTGCCCCGGGCTCAGTGCAGCTCCCTGCGGGACACTACACGGGTGATGTCATGGACCGGCTGGCAGAGGACAGGTGCAGACAATGAAGGGTTACTGGGCGGCGCTGGGTGTGGCGGGATATAGCGCAGCTCTGCACCTGTCCTCTTGTTATTAGCAGCCGCTCGGTGCCGGGAGCTGTGTGCGACATTGTAGGTGAGTCGTGCTGTCGAAGCTTCCGCATCGCCTTCCCTGCTCCTGACTAGGTGGGTGGTCTGCGGGACTGGCTGCTCAGAGGTGATAGACGCTCGTGGTCGACTCCTGAGTGAATGTGGCGCAGTGTATAAAAGTGGCGGCAGTGCGTACACAGTTACAGCGACCACCGATTTCTACATAGGGCAGCGTGGGTCAAAATACTACTGGGCTCGTTATGGGACTGCGCAGCCTATCATAGTACTGCTCTTAAAGTCGGTTTTTCTTTATTTCTATGTGAGCTGTGATCTAATTGGTCGGTGTATTATGTGGATGCGCTCCTCTGGGTCACATGACGTGCTTCTCTGCGCTCCCCAGAGCCCGCTGCCATAGTGCTGTGCTCCTATTACTGGGGAAAGTGTTGTGTAATCCTGCATTCTAGTAAATGACCTAGTAAACCGCTGCGTTATAGTATTGCTGACCAGTAGTGTAGCTTTATTTATCTACACCTCTCTCCTCCATTACTGGGGTATGAGGTAATGGCGCATCCTGAAGCCTGAAGTTCAGTTCCCATGTTGCAGCCCCATAAGTTACAAATTAAAGCCCGAGATCCCACATGCATGAGCCAGGATACGGTTATGACATCACTACATGGTTTTTTTAGAGCATGGTGGTAATACAATAGCCCTCCAGAAGGAAGTGGTGACACTGCTTTCTAAACATGGCGGTAGTTGGGGGGAAAAAAGGAGCCACGGGCTGAGATCCTCGCCAATCGCTCCACATAAAGTATCTGGGGTCTCACAGGACTTGAGGTTCTCAGCCATAAAAGCGTTAATGAATCGTGGCCACACTTTGCACTTCAGCTCTTCATCAGGGTATTTTTTTTTTTTTCATAACTGATGCTTAACATGTGTATTTGCAGAAATTTCTGCACCATTACTGAATTGCTTGGCAAAAAAAAAAAATCTCCCCGCTCATTAGCATGGGTGTAATCTGCAGCAAAAGCGCTGAAAGGATTGCCATTCTGCAGATGTAAATCTGCCCCAAATAAGCAAGGGGTGCATGAGACTTCAGCATTCTCATTCACTTTGCTGGTACCAGGAAACCTTTCAGTTGTTGTGACAGATCTGCACTGCAAAAAGCACAATGTGTGCACACAGCCCAAGTCCAGAGAAGTGGTACGTCTACTTGGGTTTTTTTTTTCTCCATTAAAGCGACTAGGCTAAAACCTGAGAAATGTCAGAATTTTCCTCAGATAAGTAATGATCAGATGTCTGAATAAGGTCTTTAATCTGAAATTTGGATCAAGACTCTCATAGGCTTAATTGAAAAAGTGGCCTCTTAATCTGTAGCACTCCTACAGCAAAATTCCCCACGGGAAGAGACTGTGTACATGCCCTAAATATGCCATCTGCTGCACTCTAGAAGTTGTTCTTAACCCCTTAATGACCGCCGATACGCCTTTTAACAGCGGTAGTTAATGGTACTTAAACCACAGCGCCGTTAATTAAGAAAGTGGAGAAAGTGTATAGCGCCCCCCAGGGGTAGCCAAGACCCCAGAGAACATAATAAGGGTCCACCACAGGCCCCCCTCTTTTGTGATCACCGTTATACTATATAACGGTGATCGCATAAGAAAAAATGAAAGCCTCGATCCTGAATGTATTTTGTCCTCCGGCAGGTCCCGGCCTCTTCATCCTGTAAAAAAAAAATGGCATGCGCAGTGCGCCCGCCGAATCTGCCTGCCGGCAGATTCATTCATTCTGCAAAAGTACATTTTGATCACTGTGATAAACGATCACAGTGATCAAAATAAAAAAAACAGTACATAAACCCCCCCCTTATCTTCCCCTTAGTTAGGGACATATAATAAAATAAAGAAATTTTATTTATTTTCATTTTTCCGTTAGGGTTATAATTGGGGTTAGGCTGGGTTCATACTGCGTTATGGCAGTCCGTTAGGCGAACTGCGTTACACCATGGTGTAACGCAATCCGTTACCGCTGCCATTCACCCCCATTTGAGGGCGCATCGCATTTCATAAAGCGGCATGGGTTTGCGACGTGCCTTCATTCAGTGACGGAGCCTCGGACGCGGCCTGCAGCGTCTGGGCTCCGTCACCACTAGCGCAGATGAATCATCCGCTGATTCCTCTGTGCTAGCGGGTATAGCATAACGTGACCGCGTTATGCTATACTGTTACCAGCCCGTCAATGCTATGTGTTGAATGGGCTGGTAAAACGCAATATGAACCTAGGGTTACAATTAGGGTTGGGGTTAGGGGTGTGTTAGGGTTGGAGCTAGAATTGAGGTGTTTCCACTATTTAGGCACATCAGGGGGTCTCCAAACACGACGTGGCGTTCAAAGTCAAATGGCGCTCCCTTCTGAGCCCTGCCATGCGCCCAAACAGTGGTTTACCCCAACATATGGGGTATCAGCGTACTCAGGACAAATTGCACACCAATTTTGGGTTTCTAATTTCTCCTGTTACCCATGGGACAATAAAAAATAGCTGGCTAAAAAAATCATTTGAGGAAAAAATGATTTTTTATTTTCACGGCTCTGCGTTTATAAATTTCTGTGAAGCACTTGGGGCTTCAAAGTGCTCACCACACATCTAGATAAGCTCCTTGTGGGGGTTTAGTTTCCAAAATGGTGTCACTTGCAGGGGTTTCTACTGTTTAGGCACATCAAGGGCTCTGCAAACACAACATGACGCCCGCAGAACATTCCATCAAAGTCTGCATTACAAAATGGTGCTCCTTCCCTTCCAAGCTCTCCCATGTGCCCAAACAGTGGTTCCACCCCATGTATGGGGTATCGGTGTACTCAGGGAAAAATTGCACAACAACTTTTGGGGTCCAATTTCTCCTGTTACCCTTGGGAAAATAAAACAATAGCGGGCTAAAGAATCGTTTTTGAGGAAAAAAAATATTTTTTATTTTCACAGCTCCACGTTATAAACTTCTGTGAAGCACTTGGAGGTTCAAAGTGCTCACCACACATCTAGATAAGTTTGTTAAGGGGTCTAGTTTCCAAAATGGGGTTAGTTGTTGGGGTTTCCACTGTTTAGACACATCAGGGGCTCTCTAAATGTGACATGGTGTCCAGCCAATTCTGCGTTGAAAAAGTCAAACTGCGCTCCTTCCTTTGCGACCCCTGCCGTGCGCCCAAAAAGTGGTTTACCCCCACATATGGGATATCGACGTATTGAGGAGAAATTGCACGACAAATTTTGTGGGTCATTTTTTCTTTTAACACTTGTGAAAATAAAAAAAAAATTGGTTCCGAAGTAAAGTTTTTGCAAAAAAAAGTTAAATGTTAATTTTTTCCTTCCACATTGCTTCAGTTCCTGTGAAGCACGTAAAGGGTTAATAAACTTCTTGAATGTGGTTTTGAGCACCTTGAGGGGTGCAGTTTTTAGAATGCTGTCACTTTTGGGTATTTTCTATCATATAGACCCCTCAAAGTGACTTGAAATGTGAGGTGGTCCCTAAAAAAAAAAAAATGGTGTTGTAAAAATGAGAAATCGCTGGTCAACTTTTAACCCTTATAACTTCGTAACAAAAAAAATGTTGTTTCCAAAATTGTGCTGATGTAAAGTAGACATGTAGGAAACGTTATTTATTAAGAAATTTGTGTGACTTATCTCTCTGATATAAGGGCATAAAAATTTAAAGTTTGAAAATTGCTAAGTTTTCAAAATTTTTGCGTATTTCTGTTTTTTTCATAAATAAAAGCAAGTCATATAAAAAAAAATTTACCACTAACATGAAGTACAAAATATTACGAAAAAACATTCTCAGAATCAGCTGGATTCGTTAAAGCGTTCCAGAGTTATAACCTCATAAAGTGACAGTGGTCAGAATTGTAAAAATTGGCCCGGTCATTAAGCTGCAAAATGGCTCTGTCACTAAGGGGTTAAAGGTACTGTCTGCACACAATGATTGTTAGGCTGGGCTCCCACTAGGGTATAACATCAATGCAGTATGCTGATGACCCACAGCTCCTGCGAGCTAGAGCCCAGTCATGATGCTGTGCCCTTATCCCCTCGCATGACAGGAGTGGAGCACAGCTGCGGAGGAGACTAAGAAAGTAATTTCTCCGTCTCTGCTGCTGGCATCGGCGGGAATCTCACTGTTCTTGGGTAAAATCCAAGTGCAGTGCAATGTTTCACTCACACCCATAAACTTACTGTATATGGGTGCAAGTGAGCAGAGTCTCGCTGCCAATCGCAGCATGTTGCAACTGTTGTCTCATGCTGAATGTGCATGAGAAAATCACAGATCTGAGCTGCCCCATAGAACAATACTGGGCCGAGTGCTATGGGTTTTCTTTTTATCACATAGCACTCGGCCATGTTGTACGGTAGTGTGACTCTGGCCTTAGACAGAATTACAGATTCTCAGTGCACCCTGGTGTGGCTAAACATCTATGTGCATCTTCCCACCATCGTATTGACCGCTCTGGTTTTATAGAACCAGAGAAGGGTGGAAAACAAATAGAGAGGTGCACTTAAATGATCGGCCACACCATGAAGCACAGAGCGCCTGCACTTGGTTTGAATAGTCATTCTGTGCTGTCAGACTTTAATCCCTTTCTGACATTGGGTGTAAAAGTACACCTATGTCTGACTTTATCCCCCCCCCTTTTTTTGGTGCTGGCTCCACCTCTGAGCCCACACTTTTCCGGGCGCAAAGCAACATCTATACAGCTGACATGTGCCCGCAGCAGCCATGGGTGGAATCGCGATCCACCTGCGCCTGTTAACCAGTTAAATGCCGCTGTCAATCTGACAGCGGCACTTAACTCACGATTACCGGAAGCACATCACTAATCTTGCCCATCGGTGACCTCATGGGTGGGTCACTGATGGGTCGGCAAGACAACCAGAGGTCTGCAGCAGACCTCTATGACTGTCATTGCCAGATTGCTATGAGTTCCACCCCATGGTCAGCACACATAGCAAGTGAACATTTCTGCTACACACGGGTGATCCGATCATCGCCTGTGTAGCAGAGTTGATCAGAGTACTGCAGCTTGAAGCATGCAAACAGTAAAAAAAAAGTTTTTAAAAATATAAGTTCAAATCATGCCATTAAAAATCAAATATAGACACTTGGTATCGCTGTGTTCAGAATTGCCTGATCTATCAATATAAAAAAAAAATTAACTCTATCACTTAAGTGGTGTAAAGAGAAAAAAAATTAAAGGCCAGAATTAAGTTGTTTTTGGTTACCTCTACACTGCAATAAAATGCACCAAATCTACACCAAAACGGTATCAATGAAAACGTCGGCTTGGCACGCAAAAAATAAGCCCTCACCCAGCCCCAGATCATGAAAAATGGAGATGCTACAGGTCTCGGGAAAATGGTGGGGTTTTTTTTTGTTTTTTTTTTTTTCACCAAAAAAGAACCTAGACATGTTTGGTGTCTGAACTTGTAATGACCTTGAGAATCATAATGGCAGGTCAGTTTTATCATTTAGTGAACATGGTAAAAAAAAAAAAAAAATTAAAAAAAATATGGAATTGCACTTTTTTTTGCAATTTCGCCACACTTGGAATTTTTTTCCCGTTTTCCAGTACATAATGCCAATGGGGTCGTTCAAAAGTACAACTTGTCCCGCTAAAAAATAAGCCCTCACATGGCCATATTACCTGAAAAATAAAGATATGCTCTGGGAAGAAGGGGAGAAAAAAGCAAATTCAAAAACTGAACTACCCCTGGTCGTTAAGAGGTTAATGCAGAAGGCCCATAGTTGGTGTAGGGCCATTGTGTGCACTTCAGGACCACCTGCACATAAATGGGAATTTAAGGTCTTTGATTGCACTGCATGTAACTTTGTTTTAGTGACCTATGGATTTTGTATTGCAACCTATGAGGTGGAGAGACTTTTACTATTGCAAAGTTAAAATGGACCCCTGAATATGGCATTTTTTAGCAGGACTGGCTGCCATCTATGGACCTTTTGGCTCTTCCTTGACAGATGACTTTGAGGAAATAGACTTTCTAAAGTGCATTGGACAGTCGGCGGTGTAAGGGCTCATTCAGACATCAGTGATTCTCTCATGAGACTCGGTGTGGGTTTCATCAGTCCTTTTCAGATAAAAATGTTTGATAGAAGCTTGAGAAACCCATCAGTGGGAGGTGATGAGAGCACGTGGGTTTTATGAATGAGCCAAGGTATATGGACACCACCTTTTCGGACTTTTACTTTGTCAGTTATACACTGAGCATTCCCCATTATACAAGAAAACAAAGCTTCAGCATGTGTTTTGTGTTGGTAAAAAAAAAAACCTGGTACATTATTAGTTCATTAATAGGATGACTTGATTTGCATACAGCCATACTATTAACAAATGTAAAAGGTCTAGGAGAGACCAACAAGAAATAGACTTGATGCTATAAAAACAGATCAATAAATTCCACTCACAGGGTGAGATATATCCTGTTAACTGCAGACAGCGGCAGGACTCTCTCAACTGGCTATTTGTATATTGTAAGTATTCCAGAGCCCCTGATGAGCCCTAATGGGTAGAAACACATCAGGTGGATACTATAAGCCTACAACTGAACCTGCATGTATCCCTCAAATAACTTTGATGTTTTTTTTTTTTTCTTTTTGGCCATCATTGGCTTGAATACTATAGATTATCCATTATTAATCTTATAGTATGACAGGGTTAAAAAACACACAAGAATAAAGTATTTTAATTAAAACAAGACATGGTTTTTCATAATTTTTATTGTACGCCTAAATCCATTTGAATCCATCACCTGCGAAAAACTAAAAAAAACAGTATACTCACTGTCCGAGGAAGTCCCGCTTTAAAACTAGTGTCCCATGACGCTCTCCCCTATAGAGCAGTCATATCAGCAGATGTGACTGCTCTATAGGCCTCCGATGACACACTGACCTGAGATAACCCTCCCCCCAGTTATAATCGGAGTTCACTTTATGGCACTACAGCCATGAGAAAATTCTCACAGCTGTAGTGCTGCAGTGACAGTACAGAGGATTATCTCTGTCACTATCAGGCTAAGTGTATTTCCACGGCAATCCCGCACCTCCCTGCCGTGGGAAATACGCATTTTTATTGGTATGCGTTTTGCAAGCGTAATCTTAAATTGCAGAATGCTGGCGTTTTCCTAGCGATCTGTAGCATCGTTTGGAAAACTGATTGACAGGTTGGTCACACAAGTCAAACAACGTGTTTGACAAGTGTGACCAACTTTTTACTATTGATGCCGCCTATGCCACATCAATAGTAAAAAGATCTAATGTAAAAAAAATAATAAATCGTGATATTCTCACCCTCCGGCGGCCCCCGCAGCCTTCCCGCCTTCAGCGACGCTCCCGGCCAATCCTGTTCCCAAGGATGCATAGCGACTGACCCCAGATGACGTAGCATCACGCGAGACCGCTACGTCATCTGGTGTGATTCTCGCAATGAACTACTGGGACCGGGAGAGGCGGGAAGGCTGCCGGAAGGTGAGAATATCATTATTTTTTATTTTAATTACTATTTTACCAGGGATATGGTACCCAGGGCCTGGAAGAGAGTCTCCTCTCCTCCAGACCCTGGGTACCATCCGCACATGAACCGCTTACTTTGCACATGGTGGGCATAGCCACATGCGGAAAGTAAGCGGTTCAATGCATTCCTATGGTGGCGGAATCGCCGCTATTCCAGAAAAAGAATGAGCATGCCGCTTTTTTTTTCCGCGATGCGATTGCACTGCATGTGCACAGCATTGAGGAATCCCATAGGATATAACGAGTTGCGTTGGGTAAGCGTTTTCGCCGTGAAAAATCGCGGCAAAAACGCTAAAAATCCTCAGCGTGTGCACATAGCCTCACTGGAGGCCCTGGTGAGCGAAGGCTTCGGGGATTAGCAGATTATGGTGGGTATGGACTATATATATGTGTTTTTTTTTTTTTTTTTTTTTTTTTTTTTACATTCCACACACTAGCCAGATGATGGGACTACTACTGTCCCATCATTGGCTAATGGTCTCACTGTAGCAGACCTAGCCGGATGGGACTAGTAGTCCCATCGGACGATGCCTGCGCACACAGGCCCGCAGACACCGGCACGCACACATTCTCTGCCCACAAACTTCCCTCCTCCCGATCTGCAGCGTTTCATCCACAGCAAAACCGCAGATCTTTTAGACCTGCGGTTTTGCTGCGGAAGTGCCCGACTCAATGCAAGTCAATGGGTGCAGAAACGCTGCAGTTATGCACAAAGAATTGACATGCTGTGGAAAATTAAACACCGCGAATCTGTTTTTTTTTTTTTTTTTTTTTGCAGTATGTGCACAACAAACCTGTGTTTCCCATAGACTGACTTTGGCTGTGCGCTACACTGCGGATCTGATGCGCTTCGGCGCGTCCAAAAAATGCTGCGGAAACGCATCTAAATCCGCAACATGTGCACATACCCTAAAGGGGCTGTCTGCCACCAGCTTGTGCCCCTTTACCTATTGAGGACATGACAACAGTAACTATGATTCATTCAACAGTTACAGGAGGAGTGATGGCCGTTCTCGCAAGCTTACAATCTGTAAGGCTACATTCCCATGATGGGAAGTAGCAGCGCTTTGGATACTGTGTGTTTTCGCTGCAACCAAAGCGCCGTGTCGAAATCACGCATATAAATCCCCATGTGTACTCCAAGGAAATGGGATTGGGTGGGGGGACACAAGCTAGAATGTACTTGTGGTGTGTATGGTCCAGGCATAATTATAATAAATGAGGGCTTTCATCATGGTCTGACCAGACATCTTGTACTTGAAAGGGAACTATTGATTTCATAGATCTTAAACTTGGTATAATTTGACAAACCCTGTCTGTCTCGAATGGGTACCAGCCTGATATTAGAAGGGGGTCTTATGAATTGCGTTCTAGCTAGAAGTGTCCTCACACTGGCATGCCAGGCTTGGCTTGTCATTCTCCACAAGGAAAAACTTTACGCCTTGGATCCTAGCTACACTTTTTTTTTTTTTTTTTTTCTTGTCTTATCAAGATTGAGCAACCAGTGGATGGATTTGTAAAATATCAGAATATATTTAAGGGAGTCTCACACCACCCCTCCCCTCAAAGCTCACTTTAAACTACTTGCAAGGTCATATAGGGATCTTAGCCAATCTAAAAACGATCGCTGTAATGTTACCATTGGCTTAGTTTTTCAGGGAGAAAAGTTCTTATATTAATGTGGGCTTGAGTGCACACTTGTGAAAACTGCACCAAGCCATTTTCCATTAACGTCAGGCAGTCAGTGCAGATGTGGTCTTGTCCCTCTGTCCACCTGAAACAGCTGCCTGCTACACTTCTACAGGTGGGTAGGGGTGTGCTCCTGTAGTCAGTACACATGTAGAGTACGGGGTTTAATTGGGCAGCGCTTGCTCTGGGCAAGTGAGATGTCAGTCAAGGGAAAATGAGGGGCTTTTTTTTTTTCCCTCTTTGTAATAAGTTTTATTGTGCAAGTAGCTTAAATTGCATTTCAGGGGTGTCATTTCCTACTGTAATGTATGCAGTATGTGAAATCCGACAGTTCTGCTTTTGAGAAATTAATAATTGGTAGAGACAGCTTTAACTTCATGGACCTAGGCTTACAAAAAAGGGCCTCGGAAACTGGGGGGTTGGCCAATACTGATCTAATGTTTGACCACCTTATGAACAGTTATACACCCTATTGATTGTTTCTACTCTCGTTGTCTTCACAAACGAGTTTATTTAGACAGATGATATAAGCAGCTACCTGCAGTGCTGCTTATTGTGATGGACTGTCAGCCAAACATGACTACATGGGCACAAATTTGACTCTCCTCCATACATCTGAGACATGGTCTCCCGGTACCTACCCACACGCAACCTTCGATCCTCTCAAGATCTCCTTCTCTACTCCCCCCTCATCTCTTCTTCCCACAACCGCATACAAGACTTCTCCCAGGCTTCCCCCCCCCCATACTCTGGAACTCCCCGCCGCAAAACATCAGACTTTCACCAACAACAGAAACCTTCAAGAAGAACCTGAAGACCCACCTGTTCCAACAAGCCTACAGCCTACAATGATCCTCAGTCTACTGAACCATCGCACGACCAGCTCTACCCTCTCCTAGTGTATTCTCACCCATCCCTGTAGACTGTAAGCCTTCGCGCGAAGGGTCCTCTCTCCTTCTGTACTTGTGTGTCCCTTGTCTCGCACATGTTTATTGTACTTGTCTATATTTTCCCTTTTCATATGTAAAGCGCCATGGAATAAATGGTGCTATATAAATGTATAATAATCATTCATGTCGTCTAGACTAGTGAGTTATGCTAATGTCTGAGCAAACTCCTAATTGGAAATCAACAAATATATGGCCCAGACTTTATTTTTTATGTAAACCCCACACATTAACTTTTAATGTTGGAATTTGTCAACCTATATAAATATGCCAGTACTGGTGCTGATCAGCTTGCATGTAGGTGATTGCGTCTTCTAAATGAACCTTTAGACCTCAGGCAGGGATACCAGGATATGGGAAATCTGTAATCGCTCACTGTAAACTCTGCACGTGTTCCTGAATATTCTCCATTCACCTCCTGTGACTTCAGTGTTTGCCCATTGATTCACTTTAAGGCCAGGATCACACATGCGAAGAATACGTCCGAGTCTCACACATTAATACCCGGCACTGGGAGTGGAGCGTGCGGCCGCATAGCGATACATGGAGCCGCACGCTCCGCTACCGAGGTATTAACGTGCGAGAATCAACCGTATTCCTTGCATGTGATCTCGGCTTAATAGAAAATTGTAATGAGAGAAAATGGAGGGCACCACTAGACAATACCACAGGGGTTCTCCATAGGCATGTAGAAAACCACTACAGAATAAAGAGAACAAGGTCATGCCCACATGAATGGGAACACCCACAATAAGTAAAAAAACAAGATACTTTGTTGGTAAATACAAAAAAATGAGCAATTAAACAGGACACCGCAACAGATAAACATTTAAAAACCACAGAAAAAAAAAGTTCTAGTCATTCCTTTTATAAGGTACTGTGAATAAGCATGGTTTCTAACACAAAAAATTTGATTATGCTGTGTGTGCACCATCATATTGCTGTTAACTAACGTTTGTCTTTGAGCCACATTGGATTTATTCTTATGCTGAAGGTATTTTTCCGTGGGTTGTCACGACCTCTATATGAAGGCATGACTAGAACATGTTTTTCTGTTGCGGTGTCCTGTTTAATTGCTCATTTCTTCTTTTTTTTTTTTTTTTTTTTTTTTTTTATTATTGTGGGTGTTCCCATTCATGTGGGCATGATTTTGTTCTCTTTATTCTGTATTCATACAAAATTGTGGTGCAAATAGGGTCTTGTCTGATAAAATTACTATTCAGATTATGATATGCAAATTGCCTCTTCAAACAAAGAGGACTTGTACTCTATAGCGCCACCTATTGGAAGTAGTGATCCTACAAGTCACAATCAACCCTCTAACGAGTCTTGTAATATGACTTAGGATAAAAGCCAAATCAGAATCTCCATTTGCAGACACGGTGTTTCGGACTGTTGGTCCTCGTCAGTGCAAAGTAGGAGAGATCTGATTTGGCTAGATGATGGATATTTGGATATTCAGATTATGCTAACCTGATTTATCTGGTGTCTGAGGTTCCAATGGTTGCTTACTGAAGAAGTGTTTGAAACTTGCGCGTAGAATAAACCACAAATTCTTTCATCCATCTCTGGACTGACATCTCTATTCATTCAGCAATGTGGAATATATCCAAAAATATTTATTTATTTATTTTTTTTTTTTATTCGTTTCACTTTTGGAATTTTACACCATCTTAATATCAACTGCAGAATTCAAAGTTGTTTTTTTTTGTTTTTTCTCTTTAGGATTAATCACTATAAAACTATTGGAGGAAGGCTATACTATCTAATTATGGGGCTTTCATCCACAGTGACTTCTGAAAGTAAGTTACAGTAAATACAGATTTATGTTTCAAATAAATAAAAGCAATGCAAAGCTCAATACAAATTGCACCTTTATTGACTTGAGGAGCCATCGCTACAGACCAGATTGTCCTTGAATGTATTGGGGGTTCTTTTTTCTCAGTACTATGTCTATTTCTATGCACCAGAATTATTAATGCTAACAAGTCAACAAAGACTGAAACTTGTAACACTACTTTAAGGGAATCTGTCACCAGGTTTTTGCTATGTAACAAGAGCCTTAATAAAATGTGATTTCACTAGTGGACAAATTGACTTGTGCCATGAAGTCCCTCTTATTGTGTAACCCCACCCCAAAGTTGCAGCTTTATGTACACTGCATAGGCAGAAACCTGCTAATCAATGCTAAGGGCAGAGAAACAGAGCTCCACATTCAGATAACTGCTGCAGATCTAGCAGTTACTGTAACAAAATGAGCCTAAGCGATACAACCCTGGCATTGTTGTGGGGGGGTAATTGCATGCATTTATGCAAGTCACTAAAGGTGGAGAATTAGACATTTTGCACATGCAGATTACCTGTAAGTGGTTAATGGGAATCTGTAAGTGGTTGTGGGAATCTCACTGTACTAAAATGCAGACTAGCGGGCCTCGCCAACCACTGGCCGTCCCATCAACCACATCTGCTGCTTCTTCTTCCTCCAACACCGTGCCAAGTCTTCTCACACAGGTCTCCGGCCAGAGAAACTCCACTTGTTTACCCCCTACAGTCAGAGTGAGTGAGAGCCCATCAGCTGTTATGGAAGTGGCTATGACTGCTGTTTGTGTCAGGTAGCACAACACATCTTTCTCAATCCACCATAACATCTCCGTCTGCGCATCACTCACAGTCCAGCAGTTTGCCCTGTTCTCCGTATTTCACCCCTTCTCAGCATAACAGCCAGCCCTTTGTCCCACAGTTGTGATCACGTAAAAAATATTTCCTACTATATATGCCAATCTGTCGGCCATGGAAATACTGCCTTTCTGCCTGGTGGATACAGATGGTTTCTGAAAGTTGATGGCCGTCTCAGTCCCCCAGTAGAAGTTGCCCAGTCGCCATTACTTCCCTAAGAAAGCTGTGCCTGCGCTACATCAGCATGTCGCAGACATGACCCGTTCCCTGAAAAAAATCTATATTTCGAGGATGCATTTCACCACTGACACCTGGACAAGCAAACATAGGCAGGGGCATTACATCTTGCTGACTGGAAAACTGGATGACCCTTGTGGCTGAGGGGGCAGGCGGTCAAGGGACTGTGCCGAGTTAGACCAAATCATGTCTAGCAGCCGCAAATCATGCAGCTACGGGGACTCAGACATAATTTACGAGCACACCCAAGATACTCGAACACCCGAGCATGCTCTGAAAACTCGAGTAACGAGCACACTCCCTCATCACTAGTTAATGTTAATGTTATTGAAAGCTCAACTGAACAAACACCGTCTCGTCCTATCCAAAGACAACTGACAACATCTGTTACTGGACGGGCTACTCTAGTCCCTTTCTTTGCAGCAGCATAACTGTACGCCTTGTAGATGAGGACCAGAAAGAGCATGTGCTCCAGTGGATGGCAAGCTCTGTATCAAGTGGCCTTTCCACTTCTTCCTCCACCTTAACATCACACACAGTACAATTCTCAGATGTGGCACCCCAATCACCTTAGTTTCCCACTGCGTCACAAATTTCCAAACGCCCAACTGACTGTGCTGAACCACAAATGGGCCATTCTGCAGAGATGTTCACACATTCTTTTTCATGGGTATCAGAGGTCTGCTCAAAAGATTCACAGAATCCAGAGGAGGAAGGTATCTGCATCAAAGCCCAAAATTTTTTCATGTTGGATCCGGGGCCAGACAAAGTAGGGTCTGAGCAGAATCCAGACCCTCGTCACCAGACGTTAAACACCGGGGGTGCAAGTGATCCTAATGAGACTCAGATACCAGAGGTGCACGTGGACTGTGCTTAGTGTCAGGGCAGAAAGTGGAGGAGGATGACTCAGGGTGAGGAGTGTGAGAACAGAGAGGGTGATGATGAGGTTGTAAATCCCACTTGGTGTGAACCCAGAGGTATGCAGATGAGTAGCTCAGAAGAAGGTGGAGGAGGAGTTACATTGTGGCTTCCCACATAGACATGAAGTGATGCAACCATGACTAGCACTGCATTCTCAGCCCCAACTCTGGCTGTGGCCAGCAACGGTAATGAGTGTGCAGTTCGCAGGTGCGGAAAGGGTTGCCTTTATTGAGACCCCAAAGGATGACCTAACTCATGTTATCTGCCAAATTTGCAAAAATAAGTCAGAGGAAAACATTTTAATAATTTGACAGCTACAGGCATGAATCGGCAAATGTGCAATCAACATGCCTCGATGCTAAACATTGTACATGTTGGGAGGCTCAAACAAATGATTCATTACATATAACTTATGTTTTTCGTTGCTTTGAGTATTGACAAATACAAACCCAATTGAATGTTCTGATGACTGAAAGATGCCCTTGGATTTATTTTTCCTGTGTAATAACTCCAGAAAACCTAATTTTTGCTTTTTCTTCCCCAGTGTACTGTTCTTCATTTGTAATGTTACTGCTGATTCCTTGTAACCTAGTCTTCTAACTCAACTTTTTTTTTTTTTCTATTTAGCACAAACTTTTCCATTTATGAATGATACTACAAGCTCTGCGGCTGACACTGACAAGGCTGATAAAGCTGTGATTGCAGGTAATGTAATGGCTTTAGTTTTCAAATACTAAAATAAGATGGAACTAATTACTTTTTCCCACAAATGAAACTTATCTTAAACAATAGATTTTATAAATGTGCCCCTACTGTGTAATGGCTGCCAATCAGTGTCAGGGTTACCAGGGCTCAGCATTCACAACACTGCTAGATCTGCAGCAGAAAAGTGATTAGCAAAATGGTGAAGGAGACCCTGATTACAGCCGTCTGTCACTACATCGTGCTGCTCTTGGATAACATGCTAAAATCTAACATTCCCCTTAAGGAACCCTAAAACTTAAATGGGATCAAAACTGTGCATGTATTAGTATGGCCCTCACCTAATACAAGTGGAACTTTGGAAGCTCAATGTCCTATTTCTAAAGAACTATATTTACCAAATTCCTAAGTGGCCTGACAAGCTACAAATTAAAGAACTATATTTTTGCTTTTTCTACCCTACTGATCTAACACTTAGTTTTTAATAAGCGGTGCCCTTTAATTCACTGCTACAATCTGTTTTTTCCTTCTAGGAGTAATTTGTGCCGTGGTTCTGACACTGCTGATCGTGCTGGCGCTGGCTGCATTCTACCTGTACAGACACAAGGGCAGTTACCAGACCAATGAGCCACCGGAGGAAGAGGAGGCAGAAAAGCCCTTACAAATGAACAATGACAAGGAGGAAGAAAAGCAGGAGTACTTAATGTGATGTGCTCCCAGTGTTCACCGGAAGTAATGGACTAAATGAACTCCCTATTTATATGGTATAACTTCTTTCCTCACTGCATTTTTTATTTTTTTTTTCCCCTAAAGGACTAAATGGTTTCTTTTTGTATTTTATTTATATTTTTGGGATGCTTTAACACTTATCATACCACGCTTATCCTCATTAGGTCTTATTTTTGCACCTTACAGTTACAGATGTGAATATCAGATTTTTTTTTGTATTAACTTTTTTCTTAATGTATTTAAATATTTAATTTGTTACAGAAGTTTATATCTTATTACTTGTTTCTAAACAGATGACTAGTGTAATGCCACATCCTAAATTTTTCCAATGTTTCCTGCCTGCTTTTTTAATAAAACAAACTTTTTGCCTATATTGTGCTCGTCATGTATTACAGCAGCCCAACTTATCTGTAATATAGCATGCCACAGATCCTGACTCTATAAAATGGGATCTTTATGCAGAAATATCAGCTTTCGGCAATGTTTACGCACCAAAATTTATGCTGCAGATTGTACTACAGTGTATGCTGAGATCAGTCATTGTAATATGCTGCAAACATCTGCACACCAGTCCATGATGAAAAATTGACTCCATATACAGCTTGCAGCAGTATGAATGAGCGCTTAACCTCTCCTGTTTACTACACATGTTCCAGGGAAAAGCTGCAGTGAAGGGCTTGTCCTGCTCAGTAAGGTGAGTGGGACAGGCGTCATGAGCAAGCATGCTGTTATCGATCGATCATGGGTGCTTAAGCGCCACGCTAGAATCCTCACCCTGCATGTTTTGTGGATGTTAGACAGCCAGTAAATGTGGGGGTTGCCTGCCATGCACAGTAATGTCATAGCGATGTTGGCTACTGGAATTGCTGTGATTGGCTGGCCACACTTAATCATCAGGTCTGTTACTCAAGTAACAAGCATACCCATGCATCCCTGCTTGATCAAGTGGTGGGCACGCTTGCTCATCACTAGACCTGAGGTCTCCCTGTCTACACACCCTTGCTCATCATGATCATGGGAACATAGTTTTTGTGTTGGGGGGAGGGGGGTTAAAACCTGCAGCTCTTCCACATCCAATGTGACTGTGAGAAATAAATTCACTACTCAGTGTACCCACAAGAGAAATTGACAGTCTGGATTTCAAATACACACAACGTGTCAGTTTATATTGAAAAATTGGTGTTGGTTGCAGTAAAGTGGATGGGATTCATAGAAATTTTTCTTTTTGACACAGCAAAAAGTTCCCAAAAATTCATCAGGTAACAACCTTAAAGTGGATAACGACCATTTTGTTGCAGAAGCTCCCAGACAAATGTGAAACATCGTATTGAACTCTGATATCGTCCCAGTGCAGTCCGATATACGCCGATACAGGCAATGGATGAGATGGAGAAGTTACTTTGGCACCTGTGCTGTGCTTATTGAATGTGAAGGGATTAGAGCAGAGCTGGAGGCCAAGTGTCACTAGCATATCCCATCGGATGCCATGCGCTACTGTGATTCCAGCCTAAATGTCTTCATCTGGATGGTTCTGTCAGGTCTGAATCATATATACTTGTGTGTAAGCAGAATTTCTCTCACCCATGACAGCACCACAGGGAGAGGGGGATCCGCCCATCAGGGACAGGAACCCTACAGATAAAAAGGACGTACCTCTCCTCCGCCCCTAGTTGGGTTCCTGTCCCTGACAGGGATCCTGCAGGTGTCGGTACCTGTGGAAGAGAGAAGATCCCGGGGCCGGTCTGTCTGGCAGCGGGGAGGCCCCTGCCACAGCGGGCGCGGTTCCCGAAGCTGGGTCTGAGGGGCTGCAGGGTGCGCGGACGGGAGTGCCAGCCGCCGCTTCAGATGTGTAGTTGAGGCTGTGGGGGACCAGGAGCTGCGGGGTGGGTGCCATTGCACATGGAGAATCCAAGATGGCACCTGCCCCAGAAGTAGATGAGCTCCTTCGGGGTCCTGGAGTCGGCGCATGCACAGTGCACACTCCTGGGGAAGACGCAGGGACGTGATGTCACTAGAGGCGGGAGATTTAAAAATGGATGCTTGCAGCTGCTCCTGGCTGTAAGTGTCCTAAGAAGGAAATGGATAGCGACCAGCAGGAGCAGCACAAGCAGCAGCCCAAGGAGCAGCATAATCACCACAGACATAAAGATCAGGATGGACGGGACACCAGGTGGAGCAGCCACTCTACACAGCGCAGCAGATCTGCTGCGAAAAGCAAGTTGCCACCCGTCTCGGTACCTGCGAACGCGTCCATATGGTGAGTGATCTCCGTGAAAGTGCACCATTGTAATAGCCTTATTTTCCCTTTATAGGGAAAGAGGTTGGGGAAGAGGAAAAATAGGGAGTGCCCCACTTGCAGTAGAGCACTCCCAGAATCTTGGGGGGGAAAAAGCTCTGTGAATCGTGTACACAGGAGATCCTATATGAAGAAAACCCTGATGGTACAGACCTCAGAGCCATGATTAGATCTGAAGTCCAGAATGCCTTAATGTCCATGAGTCATGGGGACAAAAAGAGGAGAAAAGTAGCCCCCAATCTGACCTCTCCACGTCGGGGGAGATAGCCTCCGAGACAGCGGACTCTAGTATCTCGTCTTCAGACGAGGAGGCGGATAGGCCCCATTGTTTTCCCTTGGAGGAGGTAGACTCCCTAGTAAAAGCAGTAAGAACCACTATGGGGCATCAGATCCTCGGCCGGATAAGTCTTCAAGATATTCTGTTTGGGGGTCTGGGCCAGAAAAAGCAGAAAGTCTCCCCTCTAAATGACAATGTTCAGGGCCTGATAAAAAGAGAATGGGACAAATTAGATGGGAAAAATGCTACGGTTCCCTCCCTCTATAGGAAATATCCCTTTGAGGTAACATCTACACCATGGGACAAGGTCCCTAAGCTTGACGTAGCCAAAGCTTCAAAGAGATTCGCCTTCCCCTTTGAAGATATGGGTACCCTTAAAGACCCCTTGGATAAACGGGCTGATACCTTCCTAAAAAGTACCTGGGAAACCGTAGGGGGTAATATTAGGACATAGCGGCAACATGTACATCTAGATCGCTGATGGTATGGATAGACCAATTGGAGAAACAACTAAGAGAGGGTACGTCCAGGAATAAGATCCTAGAGTCAATGCCGGTGATAGACGGATTTTGGTAAGACCTTACCTGTAAAATCCTTTTCAGCGAAGGAAGGAAGGGAGACACAGTCATTACTAGTGGGTAGGCGGAGCCCACACAGGATAGAACACCTCAGATTAAAAAGAGTGTTGACCGGCCCCTCCAGCTTGGGCTCCTCCTACTCCAGCTCTCCAGTCCGTACACAAGCTAAGGAAGAGCAAATATCACCAGCGGAGCAACATAACCCCTTCTGAAAAAGCTTCAGAGAAAAAAACCAAAAGACAGGTTATGCATATAACAGAAAAAAACCACACAGTCCCAGGTACTACTCACTGAACCTGACCACTGCGATGAGCTGGCAATGCTGGAAACAGAGCCTTAGCGCGCCGACCTCAGCCCAGATAATCGCTATCAGAGAAGGGTCACGCCGCATCTGAAAACACAACAACACACTTCTGCCATGGGAGGGAGCTGTGTCTCCCTTCCTTCCTTCGCTGAAAAGGATTTTACAGGTAAGGTCTTACCAAAATCCGTCTTTCAGCAGCAGATGGAAGGAAGGGAGACACAGTCATTACTAGTGGGACGTCCCAAAGCAGTCCAGAAATTAAGGGTGGGCAAAAAACCAACAGAGGCAGATTCCCAACAACTTAAATAAATGCGCAACTAGCGCTAAATACAAGTTCACAAGAACTTTAAACTACAGCCGCCTGCAGGACCCTACGTCCTAAGGCCGCATCAGCGGAAGCACTGACGTCCACCTTATAAAAAATCGTAAATGTGTGGACGGAGCGCCAGGTCGCCGCCCGGCAGAGCTGAGCTGCCGAGGCTCCTTGATGAAAAGCCCACGATGAACCCACAGCCCTCATGGAGTGAGCACGAATCTTAATCGGGCAAGGTTCGCCCTTAAGTCGGTAAGCCTCTAAAATGGCCGACCGAATCCAACGAGCTATAGAATCCTTGGAAGCTCGTTGACCACGTCGACGACCTGCTGGAATCACAAACAGAGAATCCCACTTCCGAAAATTTTGAGTAATAGACAAATAGAACTTCAAAGCCCGCACTAAATCCAATGTATGCAAGGCCCGTTCCTTCGCATTCCTCGGCTCCGGACAAAGCGAAGGCAACACAATATCCTGGTTAACATGAAACTGTGACACCACCTTAGGTAGAAAGTCGCCGCGTGTGCGAAGCACTACGCGATCCGGGTGAAACTCAAGAAAAGGAGGCGAGCAAGAAAGAGCCGCCAACTCAGAAACCCTTCACAAAGAAGTGACCGCCACTAGGAAAGCAACCTTCCAAGAGAGCAAAGAAAGGCTAACAGAGTCCATAGGCTCAAAAGGCCCATGTTGAAGAGCCTCCAAGACCAGATTAAGCCGCCAAGGAGACACAAGCGCCTTCCGCGGTGGAAACTGACGGGTTACCCCGCGAAAAAAGGAACGTACGTCCCTACGCGAGGCGATAGCCTTCCGAAACAGCAAGGACAGAGCAGAAACCTGACCCTTCAGAGTGCTAACTGCCAAACCCTTGTCCAGCCCAAACTGTAAAAAGGCCAATAAATTGGGAATGGAAAAAATCCTCGGGTTCCTAGAAGAACCCGAACACCACGAAAAGAAGGCTTCCCAAGTCTTGTGATAAATCCTAGTAGTAGCCGGACCTCTGGCAGCTCGCAGAGTGGCAATGACTTCGGCTGAAAAACCTTGATGGATCAAGATTTCGGTCTCAAGAGCCACGCCGTAAAACGCAGAGACTTCAGGTCCGGGTGACGAACGGGCCCTTGGGTTAACAGGTCCGGGCGAAGAGGGAGTGGAAGTGGAGGCGCTGCCAGAAGCGACACCAGCGTCGAGAACCACGTCCTCCTTGGCCAATCTGGGGCTATCAACATAGCCGGGACTCTCTCCAGTCTGATCCGACGCAACACCAGAGGAAGTAAGGATATCGGCGGGAACATGTAGATTAGCTCGAATTGGTCCTACGGAGCCACCAGAGCATCCACCGCCACAGCCTTCGGGTCCTTGTACCTGGACATGAACGTCGGTAACTTGGCATTGAACCTGGATGCCATCAAATCCACTTGGGGAGTTCCCCAACGGGAGCACAGCAGTGCAAAAATTTGCGGATGAAGACTCCATTCTCCGGGATCCATCTTTTCGCGACTGAGGAAGTCCGCCGTGATATTCTGAACTCCTGGAATGTGAATCGCAGAGATGGCTGACACCCTGGCCTCGGCCCATACCAGGATCCGAGACACCTCCATCATGAGCCTGAAGCTCCTCGTTCCACCTTGATGGTTGATATACGCTACCGCCGTCACGTTGTCTGTCTGCACTCGGACTGGTAGACCGCTTAAAGGGACCGTCCAGTGTTGGAGGCAAAGGAAAATTGCCCTCAATTCCAGGATGTTGATCGGCAGGACAGACTCTTCCGACGACCATACACCCTGAATCCAGAGATCGTTCCAGACACCCCCCCAGCCCGTCAGGCTGGCATCGGTGGTTATGACCGACCACCTCGGAGGGAGGAAGGACTTCCCCAGGGATAACACTTCCGGACGTAACCACCATCCTAGAGACTCTAACACCCTGTGGGAGATGATGACACTGCAATCCAGTGAAACCTGCGATCGATCCCAACGGTTCAAAATGAGCATTTGGAGAGCCCTGGAATGAAATTGGGCAAACGGAATTGCCTCCATCGACGCCACCATCAAACCCAGAAGGCGCATACACCTTCGAAGGGACATTGCTGTTGAAGATTTCATAACCTGTACCTGTCGAAGAAGACTCGCTTGCTTGTCTGGAGGCAGAGATACCACTGCTCGTACCGTGTCGAACTGCATTCCCAAAAACAGGATTGACTGCGACGGTTCCAGAGACGACTTCTCCCAATTGACCAGCCACCTGAAGTCCTCCAGGAGCTGAAGGGATAGATTGCGAGCCATCACCGCCTCCTCCTTTGAGGACGCCACAATCAAAAGGTCTTCCAGGTAGGGAAGAATCGTAACCCCCTGTCTTCGAAGAATCGCCATGAGAGGTGCCAGAATTTTTGTAAAAACTCTGGGTGCTGAGGCCAACCCTAATGGCAGGGCCACAAACTGGTAATGGTCCTGACCTATGGCAAAACGAAGGAAGCGTTGGTGGGCCCTTCCGACGGGAACATGTAAATAAGCGTCGCGAATGTCGATTGATACCAAAAAGTCGTTCTGCGACAGGGCCGCCACAACGGAGCGAAGCGACTCCATGCGGAATTTCCGGGTGCGTACATGCCGATTCAATCTTTTGAGATCCAGAATGGGGCGAAATTTGTCCTCCTTTTTGGGGACCACAAAGAGGTTGGAATAAAACCCTCTTCCCCGGTCCTCCGGCGGAACCGGTACCACCACGCCCTTCTGCAGAAGGGAATCGACCTCCCGCAGTAGAGCGGCAAATAGCTCGGGCTCTGATGGAATGCAAGACTGGCAAAAACTGTCTGAGGGTCGAGAAAGAAACTATGAAGTAGCCTGCCGACACAACCCGCGTCACCCAGGCGTCCGACACGTGGGAAGCCCAAGTCGGTTCGAATTGGAGCAAACGACCCCCCACTCGAGAGCCCTCGAGTGAGACCCTGGCATCAGTCCGCCTTAGCGGGCTTTTTGTCAGCTTCCCGCTTGTCTTGACGGAAGCTCTGTTTCCAGGGAGTGCGGGATTTCTGAGAATTCTTTTTTCCTGAAAAAGAGGGACGACCCGATCCCCAAGAGGGCTGACCGAACCGTCCCTTGGGCCGAAAGGACCGCCGACTACTACCGGCACTAGGCCTGCCAGACGCAGAAGTCACAGCTCTTCGCTGTGGTAAAGCCGTTTCTTTTGCCTTTGCCTTGGCAATCAGCTCCGTGAGGTCAGATCCAAATAGCTGACCACCCTTGTAAGCTAAAGATAGCAAACCTTGCTTGGAAACCGCGTCCCCGGTCCACTGTCTAAGCCACAGTGCTCTCCTGACTGTGACCGCCGAGGATTGCGCCCTGGACAGCAGTGACGCAGTATCCAAACCTGCATCACTGCCATATCGGGCTGCATCCTCCAATAACTTGAAAAGCCCATCTACCTCGGATAGAGGTGATCCATCTTGCCACGCCGTCCGTAGGCGGTCTAACCAGCTCAGGGAAGCTTTACAAGCACACATGGACCCTAGTACTGCTCTGAATCCATGACCCGCGGCCTTGTAGATAGATTTTGCCGCCATCTCCGTTTTTCTGTCCAGCAGATCCTGCAGACTCGCCTTCCCTTTAACAGGAAGTAATGAGGATTTGCTAAGCTGGGATAAAGGGACATCCACTTCAGGAGAAGGAGTCCAATTATCAATCAACTCCGCCGTACACGGATACAGCGTCTCAAAAAACCGTGTCCCCTGGAAAACGTTTATCTGGACACAGGCGTTCCTTCTCCACTGCCCCATTAAGCTCATCCAGAGATGGTAATGCTGATCGCGACCTATGCGACTCCTCAAACATCCGGGCCGACTTACCAGGACGTCTAGTTACCTCCTCCGGTAACTGTACGCCTCCCTCATGGCTCCAATAAAAGCCTCTGTACGGCCCAAAAGAGAGGCAGAGTGTCCCTGCCGATCCTCCTTATCCGAATCGGACATCTCCCCATCCGAGCTTGAAGGGGAACCCTCCATGCCCGAGATCTCCGAGTCGCTACGCGGGAAGGATGGCACCGGCCTGTGTCGCTTCCTGCCATGAGAGGATCTAGCTGACACCCAATAACCTAGAAGGTCAGACGGGCCATCAATAGAACGAGCGAGGGCCTCCATTTTGACATCACTGCAACCTCCGACCGCTGCACTTGACGCCGTCGAGGTCTGCGTGTCAGATACGCGAGACTGATCCTGTAGCGGATCTGGGAGACGGTCCGCACCTCCTGGACCCTGATCTGACATGCCCTCACACAGTATATGGCAGGTTAAACCTGTCAGTAACTAGAACAGTATGGTTTCTTAAAGAAAAAACGAACGCTGAAGGGTTAAAGCTCTTAAAGAGAGAGCTACCCCAGCTGTCCCCAATTAAGGGTTAACCGCCTAAGAAGGGGTTAATGTCGCAGACTCCCCACAACCTCTGTTAATGAAAAGGGTGTGCGAGCCCCAGACAAAAAAAGGTGCCTCTTATGAGGTAACAGCTGCAGGACAGCGCAGTCTGCCACCTAATTGTGCCTCAGAAAGGTGCCCTGCGCTGTGGGGGTGAGGGAGTTAAGCTTCTGCCCTGACAGGCAGAAGCGACTCACCCAGCTGGCCGCGGTGCAGTGTCCCAATTGTTCCTTCGGTCGGTCGGGGAGAGCGGAGAGTGAGGAGCCCGAGGAGGCCGTCAGTAATGGCCGCCGCGCTGCAGGAGAGAAGCCGGAAGAGGAGAGGCAGGGTAAAGCGCGCACTCAGAGCGCTTCCTGCCCGCGAAAGAACGGGAAAGCGCGAAGCCACGCCCCCCAGCCGGCTTCAAAAAAGCGCGCGACTCCTCCGCTCCTGCCCTGCTCCCATGTCCTGCAGGCATCCACCTGCGGACAAAAGTACACAAGTCACCACACTGAAAACATGTAGCAGCGGCTGCCGCAGCAGCCGCTGAAGCACTCAAACACATATTAAAATGTTGAGTACTCACCCAGCTGAGCGCCACAGGGACCCCCAGGGATTTGTGGCGCTGTGCCCATAGCTTCCCCCCCAGGGCGGGGAACGCAGTGACCCCAGAAGCGCGGTTTGCATCCCCGCCAGGGAAGCAACCCTCATCCCCCAGGGCCGGCAGGGTTCTGCAGGCACCACCTTAAAGGGTAAGGCAGATCCGCCAAGGGAGGGGTGGGGGTCCAGCAGCGCTGAGACCCCTGAGACCTCAAGACCACGGGGGTCCAAGTCCCTGTCCGATAAAATAAAAAATTCTTCTGAGGAGCTGCTCCAGCAGCGACTATCCTCTGTGAACTCAAATTTTAGACTGGAGAGCTGGAGTAGGAGGAGCCCAAGCTGGAGGGGCCGGTCAACACTCTTTTTAATCTGAGGTGTTCTATCCTGTGTGGGCTCCGCCTACCCACTAGTAATGACTGTGTCTCCTCCTTCCATCTGCTGCTGAAAAGGGGAGCAGCGGCCTTCCTTGCAGACTCAGTCCGCCTAGCGTCCAAAGTGGCAGCTCTCTCGAATGCGGCCAGAAGATCCTTGTGGCTTAAATGCTGGCCGGGTGACCTGCAAACAAAAAATAGATTATGCTCTATTCCGTGTGACGGGAAGTTCCTTTTTGGCGAGACTAGATGACATTCTCCAGAAGGCAGGAGACAAAAAGGGCTTCCCAAACATGGCTCCTCCACAGTTCAGATGCTCCTTTCGGAGCAGGGAGTTTTTCCGGAGGAGACCACCGAGAGACCAAAACAGATGGGATGAAGGGAAGAAGAGGGACCGAGGGTTTCTCTTCGGCAGCTCTTCACAAGACAAGAAATCCTCTAAATGACATTTCACTCAGGGTGGGGGGAAGACTAACCTCTTTTCTTCATGCCTGGAGGAACATTTCAAACAACCAATGGATCCTAAATCTAGTTGAGTCAGGCCTAAGGATAGATGGTCTTTCCCCCCCCACCTTAGAAATATGAGAACCCCTCTAAAATCCTCCGCAAGGGAGCAAACAGTGGTTGAGGGGGGGAAGTAAAAAAAAACTACTGGAAAAGGAAGTCCTGCAGGAAGTTCCCAAAGAGAGAGGCAGGGGGTTTTACTCCCCACTTTTTCTAGTGTCCAAGCAAGACGGCTCATACAGGTCAATAATAAACTTACAGGGTCTGAACAAATACGTACGAAATCAAAGATTCAAAATGGAGTCGATAAAATCCACAACGAAGATTCTATTCCCAAATTGCATTATGATGGTACTAGATCTAAGCGATGCATATTATCATGTCCCCATCCACAAGAACTCCCGCAAATTTCTCAGGATAGCGGTCTCCATGAATGGAGAGATAAAGGAGTTTCAGTACAAAGCACTACGCTTCGGAATATCCATAGCCCCACGGGTGTTCACGAAGTTGATAGCAGAAGTGATGGCCCATCTAAGGGAACAAGATATTTTGATAGTCCCATATTTGGACGACTTCCTGATAGCGAGCAACTCTGTCCAAAGTGGCAGAGATCAAAGGGACAGAGTAATAAAGACTCTACAAGACCTGGGCTGGCTACTAAACTTTGCAAAATCCAGACTGGAACCCAGCAGAGTGCAGGAGTTTCTTGGCCTAACCCTAGATTCACAAATTCAGGAATGCAGACTTCCAGACCACAAGAAACAGAAACTTGTTCAGATGGTTGCAAAAGCTGTAAAAAACCCATCCATGACTCTAAGGAAAGCGATGTCGCTGATGGGGTCTCTTTCTGCTTGCCGGCGGTCCAGTGTGCACAGCTGCATACAAGACAATTGCAATGGGACATTTTGGCACATCAAGCAGCACTGGGAGATCATTTAGAGGGACATATAACTCTAAATTTACTAACTACTCATTCCCTAGCCTGGTGGAAAAATATAGACAATCTGTCCAGGGGAGTCCCATGGGTAACAAAAATATCACGCATTATCACCACAGATGCGAGTCCCAGAGGATGGGTAGCACACATGGGCGACAGGATCACCCAGGGCGAGTGGAACCACATGCAATCACGAGCCTCCTCGAACCTGAAAGAGCTGTGGGCAGTACATCAGGCACTTTCATACTTCCTACCCTCTGCGCGGGCATCATGTTCGCATATTCTCAGACAACCAGGTCACAGTGGCATATATAAACCACCAGGGGAACAAGATCCCATCCCTTAATGAATGCTTCCTTAGAGCTCCTGAGCCTTGCGGAGGTCAATCTGCTTTCTCGGCACTACACATTCGGGAGGACAACACAAAAGCGGACTTTCTAAGTCGCACACGCTTAGCTCAGGGAGAATGGGTCCTAAAACAGTCAGTTTTCCAACAGATTGTGAATATGTGGGGGGCCCCAGACATAGACCTGTTTGCAGACTTCAAAAACAAAAGGTGGAACAGTTCTGCTCCCTAGACCCCAGGAGGAACCCTCAAGCCCTAGATGCCTTCATGATTCCCTGGACACACAATCTGACCTATGCCTTTCTCCCAATTATCCTCATTCCGGCGGTTATAAGAAAGGCCAGGGAGGACAAGGCAAATATGATACTGATAGCCCCATTTTGGCCGAAACAAATCTGGTTCTCTTGGCTGAGGATGCTGTTGATCTCAGACCCCTGGGTCCTACCAGATCTCCCAGACCTTCTGTCTCAGGGGTCGGTATTACACCCTCAGACCAGGAACCTCCATTTAACAGCATGGATTTTGAAAGGTCACTATTAAGAGGCAGGGGGTTTTCAGAGAGCTTGATAGATACTCTGCTGAAGAGCAGAAAGTCGGTCACAACTAAAGCCTATGGTAGAACTTGGAAGAGATTCCTATCCTTCTCGGGGGTGGGAGTTCATGAATGGCTGCAGATTGCCAAGATTCTAGAATTTTTGCAGAAGGGGCTGGAAAAGGGCTTAGCACTGAGTACCTTAAAAGTACAGGTAGCAGCTCTGGAGGCTCTATATAATCAGGATGTCGCAGGAAACCCCTGGGTAGCACGTTTCATTAAGGCGGCAACTAGATACACTCCTATTGCGTCCCCAAAACTACTATCATGGGATCTTAACTGAGTGCTATCAGCATTGACAGAGGCCTAATTCGAGCCCATCGAGTCAGCTCCCTTGAGAATATTGTCCCAGAAGATGACCCTACTAGTAGCACTTACATCAGCGCGTAGGGTAAGCGACATTCAGGCCTTGTCGGCAAATCTTCCATTTACTAAGATCTTAGAAGACAGGGTCATCCTCAAACCTGATCCGGCCTACCTGCCCAAGGTCATGTCCCATTTTCATAGGTCCCAAGAGGTAGTACTCCCCTCCTTCTGTCCAAACCCTAAGAATAGGGGAGAAGAGAGATTCCATACCCTTGACGTAAAAAGGTGCCTAGTCCAATACTTAGAGGCTACCAAGGCCTGTAGGAAGGAAGGCTCTGTGTGTGTTTCCAAGGGCCCAGGAAGGGACTTAAAGCATCCAAGAGTACCTTAGCGAGGTGGATAAAGGATGCGATCACGCTAGCTTATTCTTCCAGCGGGAATACTGTTCCGGAGGGATTGAAAGCTCATTCCACTAGAGCCATGGCAACCACATGGGCTGAGAGATCTGAGGTATCAATAGAGCGAATCTGTAAAGCGGCCACCTGTTCATCACCTTCAACCTTTTTTAGGCACTACCGTTTAGACCTTGCCTCTACATCTGACCTGGCCTTTGGAAGAAGGGTACTCCAGGCTGTGGTCCCTCCCTAAGCGGCTAAATCTCTGTAATTCTCTCCGTGGTGCTGTCATGGGTGAGAGAGAAACTAGTAGTTACTTACCGTTAACGGTGTTTCTTGGAGCCCATGACAGCACCCGCTTAATTCCCTCCCGTATCACGTGTGCGGTGAGCATGATTTTTTTTAGTGTTGGTAAAATGTTGTATTTAGGCACGGTTTTAATTTATACTAAGCAGCATTAGTAATATGTATATACTTTCTTTGTTTAACTAACCTTGAGACCCTCTGATGCTCTGTAACCAACTGGGGGCGGAGGAGGAGATGTACCGCCTTTTTATCTGTAGGGTTCCTGTCCCTGATGGGGGATCTCCTCTCTCCGTGGTGCTGTCATGGGCTCAGAGAAACACCGTTAACGGTAAGTAACTACTAGTTTTTCAGCCCCTTTTTTGGCTGAATAAGACCCCCCCCCCCGTCAATTTATACACGAGTCACGGTCCCTGTGATTTAAAAAAAAAAAAAAAAACCCCATACTCTCCTCTCGTCGTTGGGGGCCAGGTGCTGGTGTCCTCAGCAGGCGGAGACACCGGCGCGCTATGGAGCCAGGTGCCGGTGTCGCCGTTGGCTCAGACCCCCAGCTCTTGTGATATTCACCTGTCCCCATTCCGTCGCTGCGCGCCGCTGTGTCTTCCGGTTCTCTGCAGTGATTTTCAGGTCAGAAGGCACGATAATGTGCTTAGTGCGCGCTCTCTGTCTGTGCAGTCACAGCAGAGAACCGGAAGACAGATCTGCGTGCGGCGGTGGAACGGGGACAGGTGAATATAGCAAGTGCCGGGGGCCTGAGCTAGCGGCATGCGTCGCGATGCGCCCTCAAATGGGGGTGAATGGCAGTGTTAACGGACTGCGTTACACCGCGTTATATCGCGGTGTAACGCAGTCCGTCTAACGGACTGCCATAACGCAGTATTAACCCAGCCTAACCCTAACCCTAATGCTAACCCTAACCCTAATTATAACCCTAAACCCTAATGGAAAAATGAAAATAAATATAATTTCTATATTTTATTATATGTCCCTAACTAAGGGGGTGATAAATATGTACTGTTTTTTTTATTTTGATCACTGTGATAGTTTATCACAGTGATCAAAATGTACTTTCTGGAGAATGAATGAAAAAAAATTTGAATCTGCCGCCAAGCAGATCGGCGGGCGCACTGCGCATGCCATTTTTTTTTTTTACAGGAAGAAGACCGGGAGGATCGGAGACCAGGGGGACCTGCCGGAGGACACCGGCAGGTACAGGGGCGGTTTCGGGGGACCTGGGGACCCTAATTCTCTCCCCTCTGATGTGCGATCACATCAGAGGGGAGAGAAATCTTTTTTTTTTTTTTGTTGCGGTCGCCATTATGCTGTATAGTGGCGATCGCAATACCGACCCGGATCATATTCTCTGGGGTCTCGGCTACCCCCGGTAGCCGAGACCCCAGAGAAAATTGCCCATCCCCCCCAGCACATCGCGGCGGGCGCACTGAGCATGCGCCCGCCATTTTCTCAATGGCGGCGGCACCGGAGAACGGAGGGCCCTGGGGCCACAAGGGGCAGATTGGGGGCCACATGGGGGTCCCGGGGACCCTTTTTCTCTCTCCTCTGATGTCCGATGACATCAGAGGAGAGAGAAATTAAATGGCATTTTTTTTTTGCGATCGCCGTTATAGGGTTAATAACGGCGATCGCAACATCGGTGTCGGTAAAAACCGACCCGATTCATGTTCTCTGGGGTCTCGGCTACCGGTAGCCGAGACCCCGGAGAAAATTCACCTCTGGGGGGCGCTAGTCACTTTTTCCACAGCGCCGTTAATTAATGGCGCTGTGGTTTAAGTACCCTTAATGACCGCCGTTAAAAGGCGTATCGGCGGTCGTTAAGGGGTTAAAGGGATCTCCAGTATGGAAGTTAGGGCAAATCCCTCAGCGCCCTGATTCTAACCCCAGGCCTCTATTAAAGGGATCATTGGTATGGAAGTCAGGGCAAATCCATCCAGCGCTTTGGTTTTGACCCCAGGCCTCTCTTAAAGGGATCCACAGTATGGAAGTTAGGACCGTTCCACTCAGCGCTCTGATTCTCACCCCAGGCTTCTATTTATCCCTTCCCGGCCCATGACGCCTACGTTGGCATCATGAAAACCTGTGCCATCCCGACCCATGACGCCAACGTAGGCGTCATGCTATAAATCATGTTCCTGCGGGTCGGGTGACCGAAATCACTGAAAGGTCACTCGACCTGCAGGCACAGGACCCCTTGCGCATCACCACAGTGGGGGTGGCTTAACCCCCACGTGGTTACGATCGCTCTGATTGGCTGTTAAAAGTGAAACAGCCAATCAGAGCGATTTGTAATATTTCACCAATGAAACTGGTGAAATATTACAATCCAGCCATGGCCGATGCTGCAATAGCATCGCCATGGCTGAGACCGCGATCTGACCCCCCCACATCGAGTCACGGCGGTGATCGGCCGCCGCCACCGAAAGATGGCAGTGACCGGTCACCACCGTCACTATCTGCTCCCCTGCTCCTGCGATCTGCTGCCCCCACCTTCCGATCCCCCCCTCTCACCATCCGACCCCCCCTACTCACCTCTCCCGGTCCACCGACGTCCCTGGATCCGTCCCGGTGGCTGCCCGGGATTCTTCATGGGCGCTGCCATCTTGGAAAATAGCGGGCGCATGCGCAGTGCGCCCGCGGCCGGCGCATGCGCAGTGCGCCGCCGCCGCGCATGCGCAGTGCGCCTTTCAGTGTTCAAAAATTTATTTTGATCACTGTGATAAACTGTCACAGTGATCAAAATAAAAAAAAGTAAATGAACCCCCCCCTGTCATAGGTAGGGACAAATAATAAAATAAAGAATTTTTTTTTTTCCTAGCGGATTTTGCTGCTGATCCGCAGCTGATTTTGCTGCGGATCCGCGCGGATATTGCTGCGATCGCGGGAATTGCTGCGATCCGCGGCGGATATGTGCTGATCCCGGGGATTTCTGCTGATCCGCGGCTGATTTTGCTGCGGATCCGCGGCGGATTTTGCTGCGGATCCGCCCCCGCGATTGCTGCGATCCGCGGCGATTTTGCTGCTGATCCGCGGCGGATTTTGCTGCGGATCCGCCGCTGATTTTGCTGCTGATCCCGGCTGATTTTGCTGCTGATCCGCAGCTGATTTTGCTGCGGATCCACGGCGGATATTGCTGCTGATCCGCGGCGGATATTGCTGCTGATCCGCGGCAGATTTTGCTGCTGATCCGCGGCTTATTTTGCTGTGGATTCGCGGCTGATTTTGCTGCGGATCCGCGGCGGATATTGCTGCGGATCCTGCTGCTGATCCGCGGCGGATATTGCTGCGGATCCTGCTGCTGATCCGCGGCGGATATTGCTGCTGATCCGCGGCGGATCCTGCTGCTGATCCGCGGCGGATTTTGCTGCTGATCCGCGGCGGATTTGCTGCTGATCGCGCGATTTTGCTGCGGATCCGCCGCTGATTTTGCTGCGGATCCGCCGCTGATTTTGCTGCTGATCTGCGGCTGATTTTGCTGCGATCCGCGGCGGATATTGCTGCTGATCCGTGGCGGATATTGCTGCTGATCCGCGGCAGATTTTGCTGCTGATCCGCGGCTTATTTTGCTGCGGATCCGCGGCTGATTTTGCTGCGGATCCGTGGCGGATATTGCTGCGGATCCTGCTGCTGATCCGCGGCGGATTTTGCTGGGGATCCATGGCGGATTTTGCTGCTGCTGCGCGGATTTGCTGCTGATCCGCGGATTTTGCTGCTGATCCACGGCGGATTTTGCTGCAGATCCGCAGCGGAGATTTTGCTGCGGATCCGCAGCGGATTTGTCGCTGCGGATCCACAGCAGATCCAGAAACCATGTACAGTACAATGCAAATAAATGGTTAAAAAAAACGCTGTGCACATGCGGATTTGCTGCGGTTTTAAATCCGCAGCATGTCAATTCTTTGTGCGGATTCCGCAGCGGTTTTACACCTATTCCATTATAGGTGTAAAACCGCAGCAAATCCGCGCTAAATTCGCAGGTAAAACGCAGGTCATTTTACCTGCGGATTTAAGAAAAATCTGCAAGTGAATCCGCAACGTGTGCACAGGGCCTCAGGGTTAGGCTGGGTTCATATTGCATTATGGCAGTCCGTTAGATGGACTGTGTTTCACGCGGTGTAACGCAGTCCGTTAACGCTGCCATTCACCCCATTTGTGTGCGCATCGCAACGCATGCCGTAAAGCGGCATGCGTTCGCGATGTGCCGTCATTCAGTGACAGAGCCTCGGACACGGGCTGCAGTTTTTGGGTTCCGTCACCGCTAGCACAGATGAATCATCTGCTGATTCATCTGCGCTAGCGGGTATAGCACAACGCGATCGCGTTATGCTATACCGTTACCAGCCGGTCAACGCTACATGTTGAACGGGCTGGTAAAACGCAATATGAACCCAGCCTTAGGGTTAGAACTAGGGTTAGGGTTAGCATTAGGGTTAAGGTTAGAATTAGGGTTGGAATTTGGGTTAGGGTTGGAATTTGGGTTAGGGTTGGAATTAGGGTTAGGGTTGGAATTAGGGTTAGGCTTGTGGTTAGGTTTATGGTTAGAGTTGGGATTAGGGTTAGGGGTGTGTTGGGGTTAGGGTTATGGTTAGTATTAGGGTTAGGTGTGTGTAGGGGTTAGGGTTGGGGTTAGGGTTGGAGTTAAAATTGAGGGGTTTCCACTATTTAGGCACATCAGGGGGTCTCCATACGCGACATGGCGCCACCATTGATTCCTGCAAATTTTGCGTTCAAAAAGTCAAACAGTGCTCCCTTTATTCCAAGCCCCGACGTATGCCCAAACAGTGGTTTATCCCCACATATGGGGTATCAGCGTACTCGGGAAAAATTGCACAACAACTTTGGGGGTTCTAATTTCTCCTGTTAACATTGGGAAAAAAAATTGGGACTAAAAAATTATTTTTGTGGAAAAAAAATGATTTTATATTTTCACGGCTCTGCGTTATAAACTTCTGTGAAGGACTTGGAGATTCAAAGTGCTTACCACACATCTATAGGAGTTCCTTGTGGGATCTAGTTTCCAAAATGGGGTCACTTGTGGGGAGTTTCTACTGTTTAGGCACATCAGGGACTCTGCAAACGTAACATGACGCCCGAAGACCATTCCATCAAGTGGGCATTTCAAAACATCACTACTTCCCATCCGAGCCCCGACGTGTGCCCATACAGTAGTTTTCTCCCACATATGGGATATCAGCATACTCAAGACAAATTGGACAACAACTTTTGGGGTCTAATTTCTCATGTTACCCTTGGGAAAATAAAAAAATTGGGGACTAAAAGATCCTGATTGTGGAAAAAAATATGATTTTTTTATTTTCATGCCCGGGCGTTATAAACTTTTGTGTAGCCCTTGGGAGTTCAAAGTGCTCAACACACATCTAGATAAGTTCTTTGCGGGTCCAGTTTCCAAAATGGGGTCACTTGTGGGGAGTTTCTACTGTTTAGGCACATCAGGGGCTCTGCAAACGTAACAAGATGCCCGCAGACCATTCCATCAAGTCGGCATTTCAAAGCGTCACTACATCCCTTTCGAGCCCTGACGTGTGCCCAAACAGTGGTTCCCCCCCACATATGGGGTACTAGCATACTCAGGACAAACTGGACAACAACTTTTGGGGTCCAATTTCTCCTGTAACCATTGTGAAAATAAAAAATAGTGGGCTAAAAAATCATTTTTTGAGAAAAAAAATGATTTTTTTATTTTCACGGCTCTGCGTTATAAACTTCTGTGAAGCACCTGGGGGTTCAAAGTGCTCACTATGCATCTAGATAAGTTCCTTAGGGCGTCTAGTTTCCAAAATGGGGTCACTTGTGGGGGAGCTCCAATGTTTAGGCACACAGGAACTCTCCAAATGCGACATGGCAACCGCTAAATATTCCAGCATATTTTCCATTCAAAAAGTCAAATGGCGCTCCTTCCCTTCTGAGCCCTGCCGTGCGCCCAAACAGTGGTTTATGACCACATATGAGGTATCTGTGTACTCAGGAGAAATTGCCCACCAAATTTTACGATCCAATTTATACTGTTGCCCATGTGAAAATGAAGAAAACTGAGGCTAAAAGAAAATTTTTGTGATAAAAAAGTACTTTCTTTTTTTTACGGATCAATTTGTGAAGCACCTGGGGGTTCAAAGTGCTCACTATGCATCTAGATAAGTTCCTTAGGGGGTCTAGTTTCCAAAATGGGGTCACTTGTGGGGGAGCTCCAATGTTTAGGCACACAGGAACTCTCCAAATGCGACATGGCAACCGCTAAATATTCCAGCATATTTTCTATTCAAAAAGTCAAATGGCGCTCCTTCCCTTCTGAGCCCTGGTGTGCGCCCAAACAGTGGTTTATGACCACATATGAGGTATCTGTGTACTCAGGAGAAATTGCCCAACAAATTTTAGGATAAAATTTATACTGTTGCCCATGTGAAAATGTAAAAACTGAGGCTAAAAGAAAATTTTTGTGAAAAAATGGGTATTAAACCTACCGTTAATTCGGTTTCCAGGAGTCCATCCTGACAGCACTATGGAGGACGTCCTCCTCCTCCTTACAGGGACAGGAAAGCACACGAGAGGTTAAAAGGTCCCACTCCTCCCCTATACCTCAGTGATTTGACAAGTACCATACCATGGATCAATGCAAGTGATAACACTTTAATTTACTTAAACATATTACATCATATGAATTAGCATATATATCAAAATATTTAGACTTGAGAGTCCTCAGTGGTTGATACCTTTTAATGGCTAACTGAAAAGATGGTAACAAATTGCAAGCTTTCGAGACTACTCCGGTCTCTTCATCAGGCAAAGACTAAAACAAAAACTGAAGAATCACATATATATATATATACACAAGAGGACACAGGAATATCAGGACTACAAGATCCCAGGTACTTTCAGCTGCATCACATCTAATGTGGTGTACCTAATTATATGTACTAAATGTCCAACTGGGGGTCTGTATGTGGGGGAGACCGGGCAAAAACTGAGAACAAGGATGAATTCTCATCGCCACACGATAAGAGAAAAAAGAATGGATTTACCTGTGGCAAAACACTTTTGTATGCCCGGTCATAGCATAATGGATATGGAATTACTGGTATTAAAATCTAACTTCAAATCTGAGAAAGATAGAAAGGTTTGGGAATACAAACTTATGATGACCTTTGACACTCTTAGTGCTGGAATGAACGTGTCACATGGATTCATGTCATTCTATATCAATTAAGGAATCTGTGTCTCTGACCTTCTAGGGGCATCAAAACACAACACCAGACCCCAATCAGAGGGTAATAAAACTCTCTCCTTATCTATGATCTGTTCCAATATTTATGTTCATTCCTCTGCCATAATGACAGTTCTGCTTCACGTCACTTGTCTTACCTATTGCACTATTCCTGTGTCCTCTTGTGTATATATATATATATATATATATATATATATGTGATTCTTCAGTTTTTGTTTTAGTCTTTGCCTGATGAAGAGACCGGAGTAGTCTCGAAAGCTTGCAATTTGTTACCATCTTTTCAGTTAGCCATTAAAAGGTATCAACCACTGAGGACTCTCAAGTCTAAATATTTTTCTATCTACTGGCTAACACGGTACGAAGATACACATCTTTCCTATATCATATATATCAAGATAGACAAGGGAGGAAACTAACCGTGCTGTCAGGATGGACTCCTGGAAACCGAATTAATGATAGGTTTAATACCCATTTTCCAGGACGTCCCCCTGACAGCACTATGGAGAGTACAAGAAACCCTCCTTAGGGTGGGACTACGGCCTGTAATACTTTTCTACCATATGCTGTATGCTGTCCTGACAGCACATCTAATTTGTAGTGCTTGCAAAAGGTATTTACTCTAGCCCAAGAAGCTGCCTTACAAATTTGTTCTAATGATGCTCCTGCTCTCTCAGCCCATGATGCTGACAAGGCTCTGGTAGAATGGGCTTTTACCTTTATAGGACAATCTACACCTTCAGATGTGTAAGCTTTTGTGATTATAGTGGTAAACCATCTTGCAATGGATGTTTTGGAAGCTTTTTTACCCCTATTTTTACCTCCGAACAAAATAAACAAATTAGGATCTTTCCTCCAGACCTGAGTAGCCTCCAAGTAATCAATCACTGCCTGTCTAACATCCAGGGAGTGTAAAGGCTTGCCCTTAACAATCGCTAAGGGGTCTCTAAAAAACGGTACGATTTTTAGCGATGTTAGCAGAGATGTCTTGGGCATTGCAGCAGACTCCTGTAATCCTATGTGACTCCTCTCTGATCTTTGCGATATAGCGTCTTTAATATAGATCGCTAAGTCTGCCCTTTTCTGCTTTGGGCTGTGTGATACGCTAAAAGCTGTTTAAGATAAGATCGCTAAATGGCAAGCTCGTTAATTTGGTAGTTAAGCGCATTTAAGCGTAGAAACAATTACCCAGGGGGAGCATATAGGGTCTTTAGTGGCGAATCTTTGGATTGTTTTGCAAATCATACCATTAGGCTTGGTAGTCATGTAAGTATTAATGGATCTTCACATTAAGGACGGTAAAGGTACGATTTCATTGTTGCGATTCAATAAACGACCGCAAGCTAAGGGGATTAGTTTTAGTACTTTGATCTCCTAGTACTGCAGATATGGGTCTTTAAGGATAAGCGGTTAGCATCTCATTCACTTGGTCTGTGCGATGTACAAAAAAGCGTCATCATCGTGAAAAGGCAACACCTATTTGGTGTCAAGGGTACGTGCCCGCTAAATAGGTTAAGCTCTAGGGGGAGATAAGCAAGTGGGCCCAATCGTTGTTTTGACAATCTAACTACCAGATTAGGCTACGAGTAGTCCAATGTGAGTATTAATGCGATCTGTTACTAGTGTTTAGGTCTAAGACCCATATTAAAGCCTGCCTGAAGGAAATCCAATACTCGAGGAACATCCGGGACTCCGGCTACAACATCGGACCTGCCACCTTCCAGACAGAACCTCTTCCAGATTTTATAATATATTGCCGAAGTTACCGGTGTTCTGCTGGCCTGGATCGTTGTTATCACCTGATCTGATAGACCACGAGCTTTTAGAATGTCCCGTTCAGGATCCAGGCTGACAGATGCAATCTTTCTGGGTCCTGGTGTAGAACTGGTCCCTGGTGAACTATGTCCTTCCACCGGGGAAGCTCGATTGGTTCTTCTGTGGTCATGGCACCTAAAAGTGGAAACCAGCTCCTCCTTGGCCAGAAAGGAACTATTAAGTACGACTCTCGCTCCGTCTTCTCGTATCTTCCTCAGAACAGCTGGTATCAGTGCTATTGGTGGAAATGCATAATTTAGAGGTTCATTCCACCTCTGACTCAAGGCATCTATGTCTTCTGGATTGTCCGCTGGGTTCAGCGAATAAAATCTTGGCAGTTTCGAATTTTTCCTTGTAGCAAATAGATCTATCTGAGATGTTCCCCATCGTTGACATAATAAATGGAAGACCTCCTGGCTTAGCTCCCACTCGGTAGGGTAGATCTTCTGTCTGCTTAGATAGTCCGCTACTAAGTTCTGTGAACCTTCCAGGTGTACTGCGGTTATAGAAAGGACTTTCGTTCTGCCCATACAAATATTTTCTCTGCTAGATCCTGCAGAGTTCTGTATCGAGAGCCTCCCTGATGTTTGATGAAAGCTACTGCTGTCATGTTGTCCGACAGGATTTTGACATGTTGGTTTTTTAAACGGTCTTGATTTCTTCTTAAAGATTCCCAAACCGCATACAGCTCTCGATAATTTGATGACATTCGTCTGATCTTTTCTGGCCATTTGCCCTGAAGAATCTTCCCTTCTAAGTGGGCTCCCCATCCCCATGCGCTTGCGTCTGTAGTTATTACTATATATGGGGATGGAATCCAGAGAACTCCTCTTCTCAGATTTCTGCTTTGCATCCACCAAATTAATGATCTCTTCACTTTTGCAGAAAGGTGGATCTTTTTGTCTAGGGATGATTGATGACGATCCCACAGATAGAACTTCTTTTTGTAAGGGTCTTGAATGAGCCTGTGCCCACCTGACGCATGGTATACATGATGTCATTACTCCCAGAACCTGCATAGCTGTTCGTATGGTAACTCGGCTCTTCACCATCTCTGCAACTTTCTTTTTCAAAGATTGTTGCTTGACTTCTGGCAAGAAGGCTGTCCTGGATCTGGAATCCAGGAGTACCCCTAGAAATACTCTTTTTGAACTGGGTGTTAAATGTGATTTTTCTCGATTCACCACCCAACCGAGAAATTCCAGTACCGCCACCGTTCGTTCTGTGTGACGATTTAGAATCTCTGCTGTTCGAGCTACTAAAAGAAAGTCGTCCAAGTAAGGCACCACTATGATTCCTTGGTTTCTCAGATAGGCTACGACTTCTGATATTAGCTTCGATAAAAACTCTGGGAGCAGAAGCTAGCCCGAACGGAAGGCCCTGAAACTGGAAGTGGCAGGTACAGTCTGGTAGGCTTACGGCAAATCTTAGAAGATCCTGCGAGGCTGGATGAATCGGGACCTGATAGTACGCACTTTTTAAGTCTAGGGTACACATTACCGAGTTTTTGTCTATCAACGGGATTGCTGATCTTATTGACTCCATTCTGAATCTCTTGTATCGAACAAACTCGTTCAATGGTTTGAGATTCAGAATTGTTCGTGATTCGCCTGATGGTTTCATTATTGGAAAAAGAGAGGAATAATGCCCCATCTTTTCCTCTGACCCGGGAACTGGCACTATGACTTCGGAAGTGATTAGGTCTCGAAGATCTTGAAATATTCCTGAATTTGCCTGAACCACAGTGGGAGATATGTATCTCTGGGGCGGAGAGGATACCAGTTCTATTCTGTAACCTTCCTTTATAGTTTGTAAGACCCACTCGTTTTTGGTGACCTGCTTCCAGTTCTCTGCAGAGAACAAGAGTCTGCCCCCTATGTGCCTGGCGTCATTGTTTCCTAGATTTTGATGAAGATCCAAATAATGAGCTCCTATTTCCTCTATTTTGAGTGTAGGAACCCTTATATGTTCCCCTGCTAGCTCTTCCTGTGTCCTTATAAAATGGTTGTCTACGGGAAGCTGGTTTCCTCCGAAAGGACTGAAACTTTTTGGGTTTTTCCTCTGGAAACCCTTTTTTGCTATCTGATGCCTCTAGGATATCGTCTAACGCTTGTCCAAATACCTTTGATCCTGCAAAGGGTATGGAACATAGCTTATTTTTAGAGGCATTATCCCCCGACCAGGATTTTAACCAAATAGCTCTACGACTGCATTAGACAATGAACTATTTCTGGCAGAAAACCTGACTGACTCAGCTGAGGTATCTGCCAAAAAAGCCGTCGCTGATTTAATAAGAGGAAGCGACTCTAGTATTTCAGCTCTAGGGGTCTTGTTGGCTAATTGCTCCTCCAACTGACCCATCCAAAAAAACATAGACCTTGCTACCGAAGTAGCCGCAATATTGGTTCTTATTAAAGCCGCCGATGATTCCCAGGCCCGTTTAAGAAGGATGTTCGCCTTCCGGTCCATGGGATCTTTAAGACTTGAAGTCCTCAAATGGAATCTATGTCTTTTTTGCCACTTTTGCAACTGGCACATCAACTTTAGGTATCTCCTCCCACAGTTTTGAGTCCTCAGGATCAAATGGAAGACGACTCTTAAAGTCACGTGACATTACCAGCCTTCGCTCTGCGTTAGAGTTGAGCGATACTTTCCGATATCCAAAAGTATCGGAATCGGAATGGTATCGCCGATACCATTAAAATATCGGCGATACCCGATACCGATACCGGAAGTCCCATGTAAGTCTATGGGAACAAAATATCACAACTAAAAAAACCTCTTTCTTTCCTTGTAAACACTAAATATACACACATAGAATACATATATATATATATACACATGTCATTGTGACATATATATATATATACATATATGTATAGTTTATACACTTCTACATAGTAAAATATCCTCTGATTCAATTGCCGGGTAAAGCCGGCTTCTGTGAAAAGACAGAAGCACCCGACATGAAATGACACTTGGTGTACATAGGGTTAACCATGTCTTTTCATGTCCTTTGCTATCTGATTTGCACAAACAATTACATCAGTCTATGTGTGCAAAATTTCACACCTGTAGGGGTTAATTAAAGGTGTAAATTCGTTGTAAAAAAAACGGACTTTTTGCTACGAATTTACACCTTTAATTAACCCCTACAGGTGTGAAATTTTGCACACTTACACTCATGTAATTGTTTGTGCAAATCAGATATCAAACTACATGAAAAGACATGGTTAACCCTATGTACACCAAGTGTCATTTCATGTCGGGTTCTGCATTTTCACAAAAGCCGGCAATTGAATTAGCGGCTATTATACTATGTAGAAGTGTATGAACTATAAATATAAATATATATATATATGTGTCACAAATTCAATGACATGTATATATATATATGAGGTGTAAAATTGCTGAAAAAAATGCGTGGGCTCCCGCCCTATTTTCGCAACCAGACAGACAAAGCCAGTGAGTGGGGGCAGATAATAATAGCCCAGAGAGGGACCATTTTTTTTGGCCCCCCCCGGCTACTTAACATCTGCCCCCAGACACCCCAGAAAGGGCAAATCTCTAATTAGATTTGCCCTTTCTGGCACTTTGCCCGTCTATTCCCATTGCCCTGTAGCGGTGGCGAATGGGTTAATAAGGGGTTAAAATGACCTTGCAATTGAAAGGTCACTTTAAGCCAGGTTAATAATTGAGAGCTGTCAATTAGACAACTATCAATTATTAATCCTATTGTATGAAAGAAAAATCAAACACACACACTTTAATAAAAAAGAAGTTTAATGAAATAATCACACAGTTTTTGACCATATTTTATTTACCTGCTAAAACCATTTCCTGTAATAAAAATAAAATAATAAAGCAAAATTATTCTTACCAATCCGATGCACAGTCAGGTCCCACGGTGTAATCCTTCAGAAAGGGTTAATGTTTACTGCATGGACCGCAGCTAATGCTGCAGCCTCACAGTAAACCCCCAAATGAATGAGCTCCTCTCCTGGCTGACAGGAGAGGAAGTGGAAAGCTTAATTGATTGCTTTCCACTTTCACTTCAGGTCAGCCAGGGACACCATCAGTGACGTCAGAGGGAACTGATTAACAAAAATAGGGGTTCCCTTCGAAAAAAAAATGGCGTGGGGTCCCCCCTATTTTTGTTAACAAGCCAGATGAAGCAGACCGCTGAGGCCTGGATTTTCAGGCTGTTAAGGAGCCAAGATCCATGGACCTTGCCAGCCTGATAATACCAGGCCACAGCAGTCTGCATATCTTGGCTGATTAACAAAAATAGGGGATCCCCTCGAAAAAAATTGGCGTGGGGTCCCCCCTATTTTTGTTAACCAGCCAGATGAAGCAGACCGCTGAGGCCTGGATTTTCAGGCTGTTAAGGAGCCAAGATCCATGGACCTTGCCAGCCTGATAATACCAGGCCACAGCAGTCTGCATATCTTGGCTGATTAACAAAAATAGGGGATCCCCTCGAAAAAAAATTGGCGTGGGGTCCCCCCTATTTTTGTTAACCAGCCAGATGAAGCAGACCGCTGAGGCCTGGTTTTTCAGGCTGGTAAGGATCCAATATCCATGGATCTTGCAAGCCTGATAATACCAGGCCACAGCAGTCTGCTTAGCTTGGCTGGTTAACAAAAATAGGGGATCCCCTCGAAAAAAAAACGGCGTAGGGTCCCCCTATTTTTGTTAACCAGCCAAGTAAAATGCAGACTGCTGCGGCCTGGTATTAAAAGACTGTCAAGGCCCATGGATTTTGGCCCTCAACAGCCTGATAATACCAGGCTACAGCAGCCCCACATTTGGCGCATCAAAAGATGTGCCAATTGTGGCACTTTACCGGCTCTTCCACTGCCTGTAGCGGTGGCAAGTGGGGTAATAAGGGTTAATGTCACCGTTGATTGCACGGTGACAATTAGCCCGGTTTAATAATGGAGAGGTGTCAATAGACACGATCCATTATTAATCCCAAAGTTTTTAAATGTGTAAAAAAAAAGACACAGCAAGAAAAAGTCTTTTAATGAAATAAAGAGACAACAGTTTTCATTTTTTTATTACTCTCTCATTCCTGCGACGCCATCGATCTCCTGTAAAAAAAACAAAAACAGTATACCACCTGTCCGACGCAGTCCAAGTAACGACAGTCCCACGACGATCCAGCTCTGCTACATCGGAATGACAGGCAGAGCCTGTCATCCGGCGCAGCACAGCTGCTTACCAGCTTCCCCGGCGGTGATGTCATCGGACTGCTTTACGCACGATTACCAGCAGTCACTGCAGTTATCGCGAGAAACTGCATGTGACCGCGGGGAGAAGAGGATGGCGGCCATTAAGCAGTCCGGGATGTGACCGCCGGAGATCTTCTGCCGGGTAAGTGCGCTGACTCCTGACAGACCCGACCGACGGACACTGACAGTGACAATTCAGATTCCGGTATCCGATATGACGAAAATATCGGTACTCGGAATCGGAATTCCGATACAGCCAAATCGGCCGATACCGAATATTTGCAGTATCGTATCGTCAAACAACTACTCTGCGTCCTTCCATTCACTCAGAATCATAGTTTTAATATGGTCACTTATAGGAAAAACTTTTTGTATCTGAGCTGTGAGACCCCAAACATCAATCCTGTCTGGATTGAGGTCGTGGGACATCTTCCATATGCATTGTATTCCTCACTGCTGGACAAGATCCTCCGTATCTTCCACCGGGAATAGGTACCTCCTGGCCTTTCCTGGTTTCTGCCTGTACTTCACCTTCTTCCTGCTCCGAATACTGTATATCTGAATTTCTTCTGATTTGGTTCCAGATCCTCTTCCAACTCCACCTAGGTCTCTTACGACATGGACCCTGACTAGGGGCTGCTGTTGTGAACTAGCAGTACGATGTCTGCACTTTTCCCTAATCAGGATCTTCAAGTCAGATAATAATGAAGATCTTTCTTGCTCCAAAACTGCTGCTGTGCAAGAACAGCAGACCAGTTTTTTATAAGCGTCAGGAAGCTTCGTGTGACATGGGAACACCGATTAGATTTCACCGAGGCTTTGCCCGATTTTTCACTGCCTGCAGAGACGTCGATGAAGTATTCTTGTTCATCGTGTGTCCCCCATGCAGGGACAGGAAAAACACTGAGGTATAGGGGGAGGAGTGGGAACTTTAACCTCTCGTGTGCTTTCCTGTCCCTGTAGGAGGAGGAGGACGTCCTCCATAGTGCTGTCAGGTGGACGTCCTGGGAAAAAGTACTTCTTTTTTTTACAGATCAATTTGTGAAGCACCGGGGGTTCAAGTGATCACTATGCATCTAGATAAGTTCCTTAGGGGTCTAGTTTCCAAAATGGGTCACTTGTGGGGGAGCTCCAATGTTTAGGCACACAGGGACTCTCCAAATGCGACATGGCAACCGCTAAATATTCCGCATATTTTCCATTCAAAAGTCAAATGGCGCTCCTTCCCTTCGAGCCTGCCGTGCGCCAAACAGTGGTTTATGACCACATATGAGGTATCTGTGTAGTCAGGAGAAATTGCCCAACAAATTTTAGGATCCATTTTATCTGTTGCCATGTAAAAATGAAAAAATTGATGCTAAAGAAATTTTTGTTGGAAAATTAAATGTCCATTTTTTCCTTCCACGTTGCTTTAGTTCCTGTGAAGCACCTGAAGGTTAATAATCTTCTTGAATGCAGTTTTGAGTAGCTTGAGGGGTGCAGTTTTTATAAAGGTGTCACTTTTGGGTATTTTCTGCCATATAGACCCCTCAAAGTGACTTCAAATGTGAGGTGGTCCCTAAAAAAATGGTTTTGTTAATTTTGCTGTAAAAATGAGAAATCGCTTGTCAACTTTTAACCCTTATAACTTCCTAACAAAAAAAAATGTTGTTCCCAAAATTGTGCTGATGTAAAGTAGACATGTGGGAAATGTTATTTATTAACTATTTTGTGTTACATAACTCTCTAGTTTAACAGAATAAAAATTAAAAATTTGAAAATTACAAAATTTTCGCCAAATTTCCATTTTTTTCACAAATAAACGCAAAAATTATCGACCTAAATTTACCACTAACATAAAGCCCAATATGTCACGAAAAAACAATCTCAGAATCGCTAGGATCCTTTGAAGCGTTCCTGAGTTATTACCTCATAAAGGGACACTGGTCAGAATTGCAAAAAATGGCAAGGTCTTTAAGGTCAAAATAGGCTGGGTCATGAAGGGGTTAAAGGGATCATTGGTATGGAAGTTAGGGCAAATCCACTCAGCGCTCTGGTTCTGACCCCAGGCTGACGGGATGATGTGGGATTTTAGTGGTAGTCCGTGGCTCTGGCTGACGGGATGATGTGGGATATTAGGGGTAATAGTCCGGTGGCTCTGGCTGACGGGATGATGTGGGATATTAGGGATAGTAGTCCGGTGGCTCTGGCTGACGGGATGATGGGGGATATTAGGGATAGTAGTCCGGTGGCTCTGGCTGACGGGATGATGTGGGATATTAGGGATAGTAGTCCAGTGGCTCTGGCTGACGGGATGATGTGGGATATTAGGGGTAGTAGTCCGGTGGCTCTGGCTGACGAGATGATGTGGGATATTAGTAGTCCGGTGGCCTGGCTGACGAGATGATGTGGGATATTAGTAGTCCGGTGGCTCTGGCTGATGGGATGATGTGGGATATTAGTGGTAGTAGCCCGGTGGCTCTGGCTGACAAGATGATGTGGGATTAGTAGTCCGGTGGCTCTGGCTGACAAGATGATGTGGGATATTAGTAGTCCGGTGGCCTGGCTGACGAGATGATGTGGGATATTAGTAGTCCGGTGGCCTGGCTGACGAGATGATGTGGGATATAGTAGCCGTGCTCTGGCTGACAGATGATGGGATATTAGTGTATGCCCGGTGGCTCTGGCTGACAGATATGATATGGGATATTAGTGAGTGTAGACCGGTGGCTCTGGCTGACGGGATGATTGGGATATTAGTGGTAGTAGCCCGGTGGCTCTGGCTGACGGGATGATGTGGGATATTAGGGTAGTCCGGTGGCTCAGCTGACGGGATGATGTGGATTTGGGTAAAATATATAGGGTAGTAGTCCGGTGGCTCTGGCTGACGAAGGGATAGTGCTGTCGGGATATTAGGTTAGTCCGGTGGCTCCTGGCTGACGAGATGATGTGGGATATTAGGGGTAGTAGTCCGGTGGCTCCGGGCTGACGGGAAATGTGGGATATTAGGGGTAGTAGTCCGGTGGCGGCTTGGTGACGGGATGATGTGGGATATTAGGGGTAGTAGCCCGGTGGCCTGGCTGACGGGATGATGTGGGATATTAGGGGTAGTAGCCCGGTGGCTCTGGCTGACGAGATGATGTGGGATATTAGGGGTAGTAGTCCGGTGGCTCCAGCTGACGGGAGATGTGTGATATTAGGGTAGTAGTCCGGTGGCGCAGCTGACGGGACTATGTGGATATTAGGGGTAGTAGTCCGGTGGCTCCGGCTGACGGGATTGTGTGGGATATTATAGTGAATGTGGCTATGCGGAGTGGGCGAGGCTATACACTCAGCTTTATATTTATAGATGTAATCATTACAATTTGTTATAACTAACAGTAGTTAGTTACTAGGCCCGGGCAGCGCCGGGCTCTTCAGCTAGTAAGCTATATTTTTGAATTTCCACTTGTGAGGGAATTGGATAGTCTATTTAGATCCACAGTGTTTACAGGACTCTGGTTTAATAGGGTCCACGTTTAAATAATTTTATCACAGTGGTGTTCTGTTTTCTTCTCTTCAAAGTTCAATAGGGTTAGGAAGAATAAGCCAATGTTGAGCAGGGGCGCCACATCGAATTCTAGGGTGCCAACCTCCTTGGCAAAGTAGGTAAAGTTTAGGCCGTAACTAGGTCCAGTACGCTCATTCTTCACCTCTCTGACTCCCCCAAATACTGAGAGAAAAAAAAAAAAGTCCCCCCTTTTTAAATATTGAATCATTAAAGTATGTATAGAGTAGGTGGGTCTTCATGTGTGTTTGAGTTGTTGGACCTGCTAAGGTTTATTGCCTTCTTGTGTTGGAGTCTAAAAGAACCCATAATCTAGTTTTTAGACTTTTTTTTTCTGGTTACTCCATTTACCGATCAGGTTAGTTCTTTATATTTAGAGGTCAGACTTTTATTGACTTAGTGATACCAAATGTGTGCTTTTATGTCATACTGCCAACTAAGCCTATGGTAAAGTTGTACTCAAAACAAAATATTTTTGGGTTATAAGTTTGTTTTTTTAAAATAAATGATTTAGAATGGAATTTTTCGATTTTCATTTTTTTCTACCAGGCAAAAAATGCGGTGGACCGCACAATGTTACCAATGAAATGCACACAAAAAAAATCCTTTAAAAACTACGGCCTGGTTCACATATGTTTGAGCCTCCGTCGCATATTATGTAACTTTCCCCGAGAGAAAAATGAAGCATGCTGTATTTTTATTTTTGGGGAAAAAAAAAAATGACAGACAGCCTAATTCAAACCCAACCAACCCATTACACCAATTAAAGTAGTGTCCATCATGTAACCATTACTTTTCCTGCATAAGGAACGCTTTTCATTTTCTATCATGGAACAGAAAAACAAACCTCAGAATGATAGTGTGAACCATGCCTTCGTACTAACTGTTAGAGGTCCTGTAGTTTCCGAAAAAGAATACAAAAAAGGACAACGTAGACCATTTGGAGATTTTCATTTACGATGTTTATTTCAGTTTCATCAGTTTATTCAAATCTTCAAAATAATTTTTTCTTCTTCTACATTTGTTTTTAGTATATAGATATATATATAAAAAAATCCACAAGTGCACCACAGTGTATTAAACATATGGACTGTTAAATGCCCTTTAGCATATCAGTCATAATAACAGCCAACACGCACAGTATGGAGTGACTGGGCCTTGCTCAAGATGCGTGCAGTCCTATGCTGAAGAACACTCAGGCCACACTCATCGTTTCTGATGTCGGATGAACCTTGAAGAACAGATACTCTGCCTATTGCTTCTGAGCAAAACAAAAAGGAAACCAAAACGCGAGATCTTTGGAACAGCAGGAACTTGCAGAACAATAAAGTGACTTCAACAAGCAGCTAACTGACCACGTACTCAACACGGGCACTGAACTGGATCCCTGAAATCTCTCACAGGATACTCATTTAAAGGGACACTAACAGTAAAGATGTTTTGTTTCTTTTTTTAGTTTAATAGGGTTAGCATGGTTAAGTCAGTACCAGTTTTTCAGAAACCGAAACTGCAAGCAAACTATGGCTTCTATGAAGAAGAATTCAAGCGCCTGTGCACGAGTTTTCCTTCGTACAACCAAAATGATGATGGCTTTACTCAGTTACAATGGTTTGCCATATAGCGTTGGCCAATCTTTAGGATAGTGTCCCTCTAAAATAAAGAATAATCATTTATAACATCATTTGGAGGTGCTTAGAACGTGAATGGGCTTTCACACAATAAGTATTTTGTCTGCTGAAAAAAAAAAAAAAAAAAGAAAAATCTTGATATATGAAGACCCATTCAATGACATTATAAACATTTAACTCTTATTGCATTCAGATGATATTGTGACTTTTTCGGGAACTCCGTTTGGAAGAACATAATCCTCAGAGAGGTGAGCATTAGTGATGAGCGAACGTACTCTGATAAGATGTTATCCAAGCACGCTTGTGTTAAGAGCGTCTTTTGCGTGGTCGAATACCATGTTCGAGTAACTGCGGCTGCATGTCTCGTGGCTGTTCAACACCAGAAACACATGCAGGGATTACCTAACAAACAGGCAATCCATACATGTGTTACCACTGTTGAACAGCCACGAGACATGCAGCCGCAGTTACTCGAACATGGTATTCGACCACGCAAAAGACGCTCTTAACACAAGCGTGCTTGGATAACATCTTATCAGAGTATGTTCGCTCATCACTAATGAACATTTATATATAGAAAAGGACGAGTAATAATACTGGAGCGGGTATAATTCCATCTGGCGTCTTTATCCCATGTCATACTTCTAAAATATCGACCTAAATACCCAATATCGGTGGGGATTACTCAATGCCATTTCACAATGCTTGGTGACATTGATTCATGGTTCCCAGACTTTTGATTCCTCAATAGCAGGCCATAACAAGAAATGCATCTATGGATATAAAGTGTTTTAAGTGTGTCCCTAAAGTGTGACTAGAGCTGACCTCCTGCGAACAAGGTCTATTGTGTTATCTGACATCATATTATTACAGACCCTGATAACTGGGTTGGCATAGGGCAATAGCACAGATGAAGCTGCATCCACACTACATTTGCAGCATCTATCTGCTGTACGCACCGGGAGCTCTCATACGTATCCCCCTTTACCAGACAAAAGCAAGAATGTGTCATTTTGGGGTCGATTACATTGGTATAACTTTATGCTGTGTGAAATAGAGGAACTTATCCCACCATTCCAAACACAGGCATCCAGAAAAAAAATGTATACTGTGTGGCACACTTTTTTTTTTTCATATAGGAGCTTATGGGTTATAGATAGCACTGTATAAGCATGCTGTGACATCTGTGGGAGGTACGCGAGAATAATCCCCTGATGTATGCCTCCTATGAAAATGGGAAAACGAAGTGTAAATGTGCCGTACTGAAAATAAGTGAGGTCTACATCTGACTATAGACTAATCTACGCACTGAGTAGAGATTTGGGACGTCACACGAGTTTCAAAGCTGTATGACCCCCTTAGGAATGAGGTTTATACAGCTGCGAGCGGACTTCAATAAAATAACAGCTGTCATGCTACTTTTTCCCATTCATCTCTATGTAAGTGTAGGATAACTCAAAAGGTAAAATTCTTCTAATCAGATGGCCAGAAATGTTTATTGTCTTTTCTCTGATAGATTTCTGATCTTGCAAATTCACTAAGGGGAGATATCAAAGCAACACTCAGATAATCCAGGTACTGGTGATGCTAGATTACTGGAATTTATTTGTACTGGACCCAAGAGCCATACACTGCCTGTTTTCAGTAGCTTTGGAGCTTCTGATCATCCTTCAGTTCCTACAAGGCAATGTAACTCCTTGACCGTAACTATAGCGTTTATTTTTTTCTGAAAATGTCTGATACCAACATATAAAACATTACAAAAAAAAAAAGGTGAAAGTAAAGACCGTTATACCCAGGGACCACAGCTGGATGCTGAAATAGTAGACTGTATGAAATAAGAAACCCGACCTCTGCAAATGTATAGTGATCCGACGCCATCTACTGGTCAAAGCAGCAAGTGTCTGGAGAGACTACGACAGTCCATAATGTCCGCACAGAACCTAAATGACGACTGTATAAGATGTTGCAGCCATGTCTACAAGGAGTCATTTTGTGGTACCGTACAGGCACTTGACAGTCTGAAGAAAGACATCATGGATGCAAGAAATGCTTTGTGTAAGTCATTAATATTTACTTTCGCTCCAAAATATATACGTCCTTTTCTATAGATAGTGCAGAAAATAAATTGTCTTGGCAACAAAGCCAAACAACCTGCTGAGTTCCAAGTTACCTTCAAAGTGGAATTCTTTTATACCCTTCCTAATACAAAGATCCTATCAGCACGTATAATTATAATAAAAGGGTGAAGAGAAGTGAGTGGGAGGTAGGAAGTGGTAGAAAGGGATGTAAAGCTTTTTTTTTTTTATTATTTTTTTATTTTTTTTTTACAATTTTTTTTTCCTCTGTATAAAGGATTTCCAGCAGGAGTACGAAGCACCAAGCAGACATCCCACAGCCTTGTTTCTAAACTTCAATCCTGGGTTAATATTCTAAAGCAGAGCATTGTGGGGAGTGCTCACGCAGAGATGTCATTCCTTGTACAAAATTATTAGCCCGCTTGTATTCTCATTTTGTTACTGTATACCCCCCCTTTGGTGCCTGCGGATCCTCCTCACCACATGGTATAGCCTCCGTCTGAGCCACCCATAAAGTAGTTGCCTCTTCTCTGTGTGACTATGACGTTGGCACCTTGCATGGCAGCCAGCTGAGCTGCATTGGGAGGGCAGCCAGGAGGTGGAGGCTGAAAGAGAAGAACGAAAATCATGAAAAACTGTACAGATTTTAAACAGATGAGCATCAGATTTAAAGGGAACCTGTCATGCTGAAAATGTGAAAATGATATCTGATCTGCAAGCAGGAATGGATGATCAGATTGATATACATTATTGTGGGTGTTACATTTTATTGAAATCCCTGGTGTTTGTATGTGTATAAATCCAGTGGGCTGTCCTAATCAGTGATTGACAGTCTTCTCCATATAACTGCATGCAGTGATAACTGTCAATCACTAGTATGAGCACCCACTGGACTCACGGGCATACACACGCATTGCCCACAGATCACGTGACAGTCCCTTTAAAAGGGGCTCTGTCGGCACAGGATGACTGTTCAAACTAAGTCTTCAACGAAGTGCTTCATGGTGGAGCCAACATTTATACACACCTTCTTGATTTCCATCTATCTCCATTCTTCACCTGTTCTTTGATGGACAGGTCAAACTTCATAGAGTTGAGTCAGAGAAGGGGGGGGGGGAGATAGAAAGAAGCCAAGCAGGTGGGGAGGTATATTTAAAAATTCTGCCACGCTGTGAAGAACCGTGCGCCTGTACTTGGTTTGAAGAGTCATTCTTTGCTGACGCGTTTTGAGTCATTCTTAATCGTAGTTAAAGAATGTGGATAATTACCAACGTAGACAGCCAAACTAATCAACACTCAGCCGCTACCTGCTTTATGATATGGTTACATTTTATCTTTGGTAGATTTCGGCTGTGTTTATTTAAAAATAAAAAAAAAACAAAAAAAAAACACACAACACAGCAAAATTTTTTCCAGTGAAGCATCTACATTATTTTTTTTTTTAGAAAGCCTACTCAAACCTTACTTCACTGCAGCAGCTGACCAGTGAGAGCGACGCCATGTGTGGTGCTGCAGCTCATCCCCAGACCTGGGCGATGCAGAGTGGTACAGTACATGGGAGGTGGCGCTCACTCAAACTCATGAGTCCTTTCCTTCTCCTGACTGTTGCCATGAATTTTATATCCTGAATAAATCCTTTAACCCCTTCTAACACCAGACGATTTTTTTTTTCCATCCCGTTTTTAAGCGTCATAACTTCTTTTTACTTTTCAGTCGATATAGCCGTGTGAGGGCTGATTTGTTGGAGGACAAGTAGCAGTTTTGAACGACGCCATTAATTTCTTACAAGCTAATGAAATGGAAAATTAAGGAAAAGTGAAATGGTAAATAAAGTCCTGCAATTTTGCCTTTGCTTTTTGGAGTTTTTGTGGCATTTACTGTGTGGTAAAGAATGACTAAGTAACATGATTCTCCAGTTCAGTCCGAATACGGTGATCCTACACGCAAAAATTTAAGTAACTTCATAAATTGGAAAAGAAACAAAAAAAACAGTTGGTTTGAGTTATCATTTACTTTTTATTTTTCTATCAATTGAGCTGTAGGATGGTATGTTTTAAGCCCGGTAAGCAGAGGTGTTCATTGATACATTGGGGTACATGACATGCTTTAATTGCCTTTTAATTGTATTGTTTTGCACGAATATGGCGTCTGAAAAATACACAATTCTGCTAATTCAGGTTTTGTGCTTTATGGCATTTATCATTTGTTAAATAATTTTATATAAGTAATTGATAGACCTAGTGCACATCTTTATCTTTTAATGGGTAAGCTGTTGGTGATTAAAACATTTTTTAGGATGAAAAAAATAAAAACTTTTTTCTTTACTTCCTCAATATAGTACTTGAATTTTCAAATCCCCAGATTGCTTGTTTTATATAATGCAATAATACAGGACAGTCTCCTTTGAAGAGAAGCCATTGCATGGGTTTCACGGGTGTACAAACATTCAGCAGGCGCGGGCTGCCATAGCATCCCACAAACTTGTCACAAGGAACCGATTGAAATAGCGTGCCCCCAGGACCACACGCTGTAACATTACAGTAACATTTAACAGCAGTGACTGAACCTCCGCTCTGATCGCTGCTGTTACAGACAAACACTGGCTGTGCAGCACAGCTGGCACCTGCCTGTTATTGTGTGGGCTCAGGTCCTGAGCGCGCTACCATACATGCACTGCAGATACACAGCGCATGTTGAGAAAAGCTTAACCCCTTCACCCCCAAGGGTGGTTTGCACGTTAATGACCGGGCCAATTTTTACAATTCTGACCACTGTCTCTTTATGAGGTTATAACTCTGGAACGCTTCAACGGATCTTCGCGATTCTGAGATTGTTTTCTCGTGACATATTGTACTTCACGTTAGAAGTAAAATTTCTTCGATATAACTTGCGTTTATTTTTGAAAAAAACGCAAATATGGCGAAAATTTTTAAAATTTTGCAATTTTCAAACTTTGAATTTTTATTCCCTTAAAACAGAGAAATATGTCACATAAAATAGTTAAGAAATAACATTTCCCACATGTCTACTTTACATCAGCACAATTTTGGAACCAAAATTTTTTTTTGTTAGGAAGTTATAAGGGTTAAAAGTTGACCAGCGATTTCTCATTTTTACAACAAAATTTACAAAGCCATTTTTTTTAGGGACCACCTCTCATTTGAAGTCACTTTGAGGGGTCTATATGGCAGAAAATACCCAAAAGTGACACCATTCTAAAAACTGCACCCCTCAAGGTACTCAAAACCACATTCAAGAAGATTATTAACCCTTCAGGTGCTTCACAGGAACTAAAGCAACGTGGAAGGAAAAAATGAATATTTAACTTTTTAGCCACAAAAATGATCTTTTACAAACTTTTTTTTTATTTTCACAAGGGTAAAAGGAGAAAATGGACAGATAAGGTTGTTATGCAATTTCTCCTGAGTACGCCAATACCCAATATGTGGGGGAAAACCACTGTTTGGGCACACGGCAGAGCTCGTAAGGGAAGGAGCGCCGTTTGACTTTTTCAAACTAAAATTGGCTGGAATTGAGATTGGACGCCATGTCGTGTTTGGAGAGCCCCTGATGCGCCTAAACAGTGGAAACCCCCACAAGTGACACCATTTTGGAAACTAGACCCCCTAAGGTACTTATCTAGATCTGTTGTGAGCACTTTGAACTCCCAAGTGTTTCACAAAAGCTTATAATGCCTGGGTGTGAAAAAAAAAAAAAAAACAATTTTCCACAAAAATGATTTTTTAGTCCCAAATTTTTGAATTTTCCCAAGGAAATTGGACCCCAAAAGTTGTTGTCCAATTTGTCCTGAGTACGCTGATACCCCATATGTGGGGGGGGGGGGGGGGAACTGTTTGGGTGCACGGCAGGGCTTGGAAAGGAAGTCGTAACGTTTTGGAATGCAGACGTTGATGGGGGTCATGTTCCGTTTGCAGTGCCCCAGATGAGCCTAAACAGTGGAAACCCCCCACAAGTGACCCCATTTTGGAAACTATACCCCCTAAGGAACTTATCTAGATCTTTGGTGAGCACTTTGAACCCCCAAGTGCTTCACACAAGTCTATAATGCCCGGGCATGAAGATAAAAAATCCTATTTTTTTCCCACAAAAATTATCTTTTAGTCACTAATTTTTTATTTTCTCAAGGGTAACAGGAGAAATTGGACCACATAAGTTGTTGTCCAATTTGTCCTGAGTACGCTGATACCCCATATGTGGGTGGGAACCACTGTTTGGGCGCACGGCAGAGCTCGGAATGGAAGGAGCACCATTTGACTTTTTCCAACCAAAATTGGCTGGAATTGAGATTGGATGCCATGTTGCATTTGGAGAGCCCCTGATGTGCCTAAACAGTGGAAACCCCCCACAAATGACCCCATTTTGGAAACTAGACCCCCTAAGGAACTTTTCTAGATCTTTGGTGAGCAATTTGAACCCCCAAGTGCTTCACACAAGTTTATAACGTAGAGCCGTAAAATTTAAAAATCATATTTTTTCCACAAAAATGATCTTTTCACCCCAATTTTTATTTTTGCAAGGGTAACAAGACTCCAAAAGTTATTGTGCAATTTGTCCTGAGTGCGCTGATACCCCATATGTGGGGGTAAACCACTGTTTGGGTGCATGGCAGAGTTTGGAAGGGAAGGAGCGCCGTCTGACTTTTTCAACGCAGAATTGGCTGGACGCCATGTCGTGTTTGGAGAGCTCCTGATCTGCCTAAACAGTGGAAACCCCCATAAATGACGCCATTTTGGAAACTAGACCCCTCAAGGAACTTATCTAGATGTGTGGTGAGAACTTTTAACCCCCAGGTGTTTCACTAAAGTTTATAACGTACAGCCGTAAAATAAAAAATCTTTTTTTTTTTTTACAAAAATGATTTTTTCGTCCCCAATATTTTATTTTCACAAGGGTAACAGAAGAAATTGGAACCCAAAAGTTGTTGTCCAATTTGTCCTGAGTACGCTGATATCCAATATGTGGGAGAAAACTACTGTATGGGTACACGTTGGGGCTCGGAAGGGAAGTAGTGACGTTTTGGATTGCAGACTTTGATGGAATGGTCTGGGGGCGTCATGTCGCATTTGGAGAGCCCCTGATGCGCCTAAACAGTGGAAATCCCCAACAAGTGACCCCATTTTGGAAAATAGACCCCACAAGGAACTTATCTAGATGTGTGGTGAGCGCTATGAAGCCCCAAGTGCTTCACAGAAGTTTATAATGTACAGCCGTAAAAACAAAAAAATATTTTTTTTGTACAAAAATGATATTTTCGCCCCCAGTTTTTTATTTTCCCAAGGGTAGCAGAAGAAATAGGACAAATTGCACAATAACTCTTGGGGTCCAGAGTACGCTGATACCCCATATGTGGGGATAAACTACTGTTTGGACGCATGGCAGAGCTGAGAAGTGAAGGAGCACCGTTTGACTTTTTCAACGCAGAATTGGCTGGAATTGAGATCAGACGCCATGTCACATTTGGAGAGCCCCTGATGTGCCTAAACAGCTGAAACCCCCCAATTCTAACTCCAACCCTAACCCCAACACACCCCTAACCCTAGTCCCAACCCTAACCACAAACCTAACCCTAACACACCCCTAATACCAACCCTAACCCTAACTTTAGCGCCAACCCTAACCCTAACTTTAGCCGCAACCCTAACCCTAACGGGAAAATGGAAATAAATGCTTTTTTTTAATTTTATTATTTTTCCCTTACTAAGGGGGTGATAAAGGGGGGTTTTATTTACTATTTATAGCGGGTTTTTATGATTGGCAGCTGTCACGCTAAAAGACGCTTTTTATTGCAAAAATAGTTTTTGCATCATCACATTTTGAGAGCTATAATTTTTGCATATTTTGGCCCACAGAGTCATGTGAGGTCTTATTTTTTGCGGGACGAGTTGACGTTTTTATTGGTACCATTTTTGAGCACGTGACGTTTTTTGATCGCTTTTTATTTCGATTTTTGGGAGGTTAGAATGAACAAAAATCAGCAATTCATGAATTTCTTTTGGGGGAGGCGTTTATACCGTTCCGCGTGTGGTAAAATTGATAAAGCAGTTTTATTCTTTGGGTCAGTACGATTATGGCGATACCTCATTTATATCATTTTTTCATGTTTTGGCGCTTTTATAGAATAAAAACAATTTTATATAAAAAATAATTATTTTTGCATCGCTTTATTCTGCGAGCTATAACTTTTTTATTTTTTCGCTGATGATGCTTTATGACGGCTCGTTTTTTGCGGGACAAGATGACGTTTTCAGCGGTACCATGTTTTTTTATATCGGTCTTTTTGATCGCGTGTTATTCCACTTTTTGTTCGGCGGCATGATGATAAAGCATTGATTTTTTGCTTCGTTTTTTTTTTTTTTAAGGGGTTCACTAAAGGGGTTAACTAGTGGGACAATTTTATAGGGGGGGTCGTTACGGACGCGGCGATACCAAATATGTGTACTTTTATTGTTTTGTTTTTTTTTATTTACAGGAAGAAGTGAATTTATTGGGGAATTTTTTTTTTTTTTTTTATTTATTTTGGATTTTTTTTTTTACACATGTTTATTTTTACTTTTTTAACTTTTTTACTTTGTCCCAGGGTGGGACATCACAGTATTTTATCAGATCGCTGGTGTGACAGTGTGCACAGCACTCTGTCACATCAGCGATCGCACAGGCATAGATGCAGGCTTCTCAGTGCCTGCTCTCGGCAGGCACTGAGGTAGCCGCCTCCCTCCAGGACCCCGGCGCCATCTTGGATCCGGGTCCTGGGAGGGAGGAAGCCCTCAGAACAGAGCGATCACATCGCGCTGCTCTGAGGGTCTCAGGGGGGCGCGCAGGGAGCCCCCACCCTGCGCGATCCTCCCCTGTGCCCCCAGTACACCGCGATCATGTTTGATCGCGGTGTGCAAGGGGTTAATGTGCCGGGAGCGGTCCGTGACCGCTCCTGACACACAGTCATGGGTGTCAGCTGTGATAATCAGCTGACACCCGGCGGCGATTAGCTGCGCTCCCCTCAGGAGCGCAGCTGATCGCCTATGACGTACTATCCCGTCCCCGGTCATACGGGCCCAGGTACCATGGACGGGATAGTACGTCCGATGGCAGTAAGGGGTTAAAGGGTGTGTGCCATGAACAAAGTACATTTTAATTAATAGATCTTGGAAGAAGAATAACTTCAACAACTGGATGTGTTTAAAAAAAAAAAAAAATGTTCCTGTGCCGATATAATCTTATAAATGTGCCCCTGCTGTGTACTGTGTAATGGCTGTGTCTGACCGTACAGGGACATATTCTGATCATACCACAGCTCCTGGGCAAGGGAGGAAGCAGAAGACTATACAGACATTACAGCACGGGATCACAGCTGCTGCTTTCTGTGAGGAATAATATTTTCACTGCCTGTTTTTATTTCTATGAGGCAAAGCATTGCTTAATCAGCTGTTATCCCAACGCTGTAATGTCTTCGTACCCTTCTTTTTTGTCCTCCCCTGCCCAGGAGATGCGGTACAAACAGACACACACATTACATAGTAAATACAAAACCTAAGACAGAAACATGATGAACATTTACCATACTGTAATTAAAAGGAATAATGCATATAAATAACACAAGGTACTAAGTAAACACCATTTTTGGATATAAAAAAAAAAGGTAAAAGCCATCCCACCAGTGTCAAGGTGTACCCAAGGTGGGACAGGCCTAACCTCTAGTATTAAAACCTTATCATGCGTCATAGTGACATAAGTGTGAATAAGGGCAGAGCAGGAAGGGTCCTGAATAAGGACACAGCAATTCGAACGCTATTTAAATGTAATGTCCAGCTCAAAGGAAGGGAGGCCTCACCATTACCTGAACTAAAAACCTGAAACAAAACTAAAAAAAGAATGAACTGGAGTATAAGTTGGTATTCATGCAAAAGAGAGGTTACTAGAGGTTAGGACCATCCTGAGTTTGGGTACACCTTGACACTGGTGGATCGCTTTTAGTTTTTTTTTTGTTTAATGGCTAGTGTGAACATGCTGCTATTTTGCATGCATAACTTATATTCCAGTTAATTTTTTTTCAGTTTAATTACACAGTACATAGGAGGGGCACATTACTAAAACATTTTTTTTTTAAACACATCAATTGTGGAACTTGAATAATAAAGATCTATTGATTAAAGTTAACTTGTTTGGGAAACCCCCTTTAAGTGGTTTTGCATTAGGGTTCTAACAACACCGCTACATGTATAAGTATCCTGTGATATAACCAAGAATTAAAAAAATAATAAAATACAACAGCAATGGCAGCAGAAAACTAGTGCGGGCCCATTCTAAATTCTATTCATACATTCATTATTCAGAAAACTTACTGGCACACTTGCTGAACTTCCTGCACCAAACCTTGCACCAGCATCATAGCCACCTTCAACTAGGAGTGTGGAGCCTGGCGGATACACTGGTCCAATGGGGTAGTAAGCCATGGGAAGAGAGGAAGTCATGGGTGCAACTGGCATCGTCTGAGCCATAGGCAGATACATGGATGTTCCTGGGTAAGCTGCAGACATAGCAGCCATATTAGCAGCAGCGGCTGAGTGAACATATCCTTGGCGATAAAGCTGCACAGAAGAGAAAATACAGACAGGAATGGCATTAAAAATACATTTTTAAAGAAAAAAAATGTTCACATATTCCATAAACAATCAAGTGGTATCAAATCATGTATAAGAGAAATGGGAGGAAAAAAAAAAAAAGAAAAAATTGGTTACCATCTTATTTCATACTGGCAAAATAGTGACATTTAGGTTATGATTTAGCCACTATAACCACGGTGATAATGGTCACTGCTGTACAAACATAACAGAAAGGAGACAGATTTAACCAGATCAACGAAGCATCAACACAGCAATTTGTATGGATATCAGTCATAAGCTCACAGACTCACTGAAATCTACACTCAGATATTATGCAATAAAAGTCATTAGTCATCTAGTTGTACAATTTGACGATGTGGATCCAGAGAAGAAAAGGCGGCTTATTACAATGTCATGTAGATAGTTTGCCACACAATCTGACATCAGTCACAACTGCACACCCCTGATGTCCAGCAAGTGTTATGTATGGGTCCTATTGTAATTACTAGAGCCCTTACACAATATCCCCTGGGGTCAGTAAGTTCCCTAGGCAGCATGGAGCTGTGTCTCCAAGTCCATTGTCAGGTCAAGCGGGCAAGTAAGCCTGAATAAGTTCTATAAAACCGCATGTCGTTATTTATCCCACACTTGAAATGGGAAAAGAAAAACAAAAGTCCAGAATTGCTGTTTTTTTGATCACCTTTTCTCCCCAGAAAATTAGACGTATGTATGCCAAAATGGTGCTAATAAAAACGCAGAAAAACCTAGCCCTCACATAGCTGGATAGACACTAATCACTAATGCCACACAATAAGATCATCATTAAAACAATAATGGAATTACTTTTTATCCTTATTAAATTCATTTCACCCTACAAAGATGTGTTTTCCCCCCCATTTTCCACTACATTACATGGCAAAGTAAACGGTGCACTAAAAAATAACTCTGCCCATAAAAAACCAAGGACCTTTACAAATACGTTGGAGAAAAAAAAATATAGATTTCTAAAGTATAGATTAGACTTTAATATCCATAAAGATTTTTTATTTTACTTAAATGAATTTGGTTAGACAACAAAACATATCAGGTTATATTATACTATACCTCAGAATAAGCAGGAGGAGCGTCTGTGTACGGGGGAGCTTGAGAGAGATGCATGGCTGCCGGTGGGTAGGCAGACTGAGGATTGGGAGCCTGGGTTGGATAGGCTGGAGGAGTTGGGTATTGTTCTGTAGAGGAAGGACAGAGGGAGAAGTAAGAAGGAGGGTGTCAATACATAGGAACCGAAATATCACATAAACCAAATAAACCAAGCATTTCAGAAGAATACTTTGATTACACGGTGACCATTCAAAGAATGCTGCCATGTAATACACTGGCACAACTGTGGATATCATGATCACGGGTTCTTTTTTTTTGCTTTTTCTTTTTTTTTGCTTTACACAGCACCAACATAATCTGCCGTGCTGCACAGATAGTTTCACCATTTACATCAGTCCTGTCCCAAATAATGCTCACAATCTACAACACAGATTCCAGAAAAAGTTACTACGTTGTGTAAAATGTAAAGAAATCAAGAACGTAGCGATATGGAAGCAGTGTGCGATTTAATATTTTCTGGATGAAAAATACGTAAGGCTTTCCCCAATATCGACGTTGCCTGGATGGAGCATATGTTCTTCCAAACACTATATAATGCTCAGTATTCAGAACGCCTTTCAAGATGTGAAAGTTGCTCATACCACTGTCACTAATGCATCCCCATAATGTCAGATAAACTGGATGGTCGCCCTTCTCGAGTCCGCAGAAAGCTGCATTCAAGGTTTATAAAAAACAAAAAAAAACCTCTTAATTCATCCAAGCATAGAACAGTTTGGCATTTTGTCTTAGCAGCCCACTTTAAATGAACTTTAGCCAAGGGAAGACGGCATCATTTCCCGATTGTGCCGATATATGAATTCTGCTTTGCATGACCCTCCTAAGCAGTTTAGGTCATAGAAAGTTGAATAAAGAGATGCCTTGATATCTGCGATCCAATGTCTTACTCCAGACAAATCCATATTAATCCTGTATACAAAGAGCTCTTAAAGATCTATAGCCCGGACACTGATCTTCCCGAGAATCCGCCTCCTGAGCTTATTATAAATGAACAGGGGTGTTACCAGTGTGACATATGGAATGACAGTCTGCTCTCATAATCACACTCGGCTCTGCAGCGAGTTCAGAGCTAACACAGAACTGCAGAAGTGACCTTTGTCTCATTACAAACACATTTGCATGTACAGTTGTCCTCAGTGCCCCCAGCTATCCTGAAGAGCTGTGACTGATCATAACCAACACACTATAGCAGAACTGAACCTTGTCTCATTACAAACACCACAAGCAGCTTTGCAGTTGTCCTCTCACAAAGCTTCAGCTTCCTTCTCACAGGCAGCATGTTTGTGCAATGAAGTACAACAGAGCTGACAATTGCAAGTGTGCTTGTTGTGTTTCTAATGAGACCAGGCTGAAATCTGCTGTACTTTGTTGGTCATAACAATACCAAAGAATTGAGCCAAAACATATGTTGGTATAACAGCAATGTGTAGGTGCAAATTCACACTGTAGCCATTTAACAGACAGAACCTAAGAACTAAACAAAATGAGCAAATACCCTGCAGACTTCAAAATATATGGGGTACAGAGCAGGACCCAGCTCTGACCATTCAGACACTTGACCATGAAAAGCTATATACACAAAATGCCCAGCCAAAAAGGTCTTAACAGACTCCCTCCCTTTGATGTGGGCTCCACCGGTGATCCCACATCTATCTTGGCACGTCAGCTGTTTTGAACAGCTGACAAGTGCCCGGAACAGCCGCGGGTGGGATCGCAATCCACCAGTGGCTATTAACCCGTTAAATACAGCTGTCAAACGCTGACAGCGGCATTTAACATGTGCTTCCGGCAATCGCGCCGGAAATCCACCCACCGGTGACCTCCATCACATGATCGCGGGTCACAGGTGGGTTGGCATGACAACCGGAGGTCTCCTGGAAACCTCTATGGTTTTCACTGCTGGCTTGTTGTGAGCGTCACCCAGTGGTCGGCGCACATAGCAAGTGAGTAATTCTATTATATAGAGGCGATGTGATCATCGCCTGTATGTAGCAGAGCCGATCGGGCTAAGGCAGCTTCTAGCCTCCCATGGAGATTATTGAAGCATGCCAAAAGTAAAAAAAAAAAAAAAAAAAGTTTTAAAAAATATTAAAAAATATATATAAAAGTTCAAATCGCCCTCCTTTCGCAGCATTCAAAATAAAACAAAAAAAAAATCAAACATACAAGTATTTTGATATCGCCGCGTTCAGAATCGCCCGATTAAAAAAAAAAAAAAAAAAAAGATTAACCGGATCGCTAAACGGTGTAGCGAGAAAAAAAAAAAGTAAAAACGGCAGAATTACGTTTTTTTTTTGGTCGCGCGACATTGCGTTAAAAAGCAATAACGGGCGATCAAAAGATCGTATCTGCACCAAAATTATATCATTAAAAACGTCAGCTTGGCACGCAAAAAATAAGCCCAACTGACCCGAGATCACGAGAAATGGAGACACTACAGGTATAAAAAAAAAAAAAGGCACAATTTTTTTTTCTTTTAACAAAGTTTGGAATTTTTTTTCACCACTTAGATTAAAAAAAAAAAAGAACCTAGTCATGTTTGGTGTCTATGAACTCGTAATGACCTGTAGAATCATAATGGCAGGTCAGTTTTAGCATTTAGTGAACCTAATAAAAAAGCTAAACAAAAAACAAGTGTGGGATTGCACTATTTTTTTGCAATTTCTCCGCACTTGGAATTTTTTTCCCCATTTTCTAGTACACAACATGGTAAAACCAATGGTGTCGTTCAAAAGGACAACTCGTCCCGCAAAAAACAAGCCCTCACATGGCCATATTGACGGAAAAATAAAAAGTTATTGCTCTGGGAAGAAGGGGAGTGAAAAACAAAAACGAAATACCTCCGGTGGTTAAGGTTTGCTGACACAGTGAGAACAAGAGTTAGGGTCAGGCCCAATTGGGTACACCTTGTCGTGGTGGGATGGCTTTTACGCTTTTTATTTGAATAAAAATAGTGTCAACCAAGTACCCTATGTACTATTACTATTTACTTATTGCAGGATATTTGCTCATTCTGCTTTTATCTTTGGTTCTCAGTTTGTTTTAATCAGTGCTCCATCTCTGCTGCAGAGCTGTGCCGGAGAGGAAAACTGCAAATGTGTTTGTAATGACTGAAAAATTCACATCTGCTGTACTGTGTTAGTTCTGATCTCACTGGAGATCTGTATGTGAATATGATAGCCGACTCTCTGTCATTACATGTCTCTCACGCTATACCCCCTTCCATTTAAAATAAGCTGGCGACAGATTCTGAGGGACATCAGTGTCCAGATCATGGATCCAACAGCCCACTTACATTAACAAAAATGATGATTTCTCTGGAATAAGACTGTGGATTGCAAATACCAAATTATCACTTTATTCAACTTTCTATGACCTGCATGCCCATGTAGACAATTTATGAGGACTGATCCTACTGACAGGTTCCCTGTAACTTGTATTTGTGGATTGTACTGCAAAACATTCACAGACGATTTCTGGAAGTATTTCTGGGCCCACACAGCGATTTGTATGAGTGAATCAGGCCTGTTTTTAATGCGGTGCTGCTAGAAGACACTATTACGAGCATCCAATACTGACCTTCGAACTTGTCCCTTATGAACATAGATTTCTCCAGAATCTGTGAATCTTTGCTGATATTATGTGCTAATGACAGATTGAGCCAAGACGCTCATTTAACTTAAGGCACTGCCACACTTAGCGATCGCACCAGCGATCACGACAATGACTCGACTTGGCGAGATCGCTGGTGTGATCGCTATGTGATCGCTAGTTAGATTCCAAACACATCTCATCAGCGATCTGTATAACGACCTCTGCGGTCGTTGGGAAAACCTAGTCCCACCTGCGACGCTGGTGAAGTCGTTCATAAAGGGTGTCACACTCAGCGATTCAGGCTCACCAGCGGGACACCAACGACCAAAAAACGGCTCAGGACGTTCATAAGCGATCAACGACATCTCAGCTGGGGCCACATCGCTGCTACATGTCACACACAGCTGCGTCACTAACGAGATCGCTACTGCGTCATAAATGGTGACGCAGTAGCGATCTCGTTAGCGATCTCGCTTAGTGTGGCATACCCTTTAGAATAAAAATAATCAGAATTTCAGAAGTGTGAGTGTCATTTTTGTACTGTATTACTTGGACGCTACTGGATGCGAGCACCACAACGTTGACTGGTGATAACGTGATTCAGTCTATCAACTTTTTATATGCAATCATGTGACTTAGTTGAAAATTGACCTTCCTGCTGTTTTTCATTGGTACCACTTAACCAGTTTTTAGTTAACCCTGTTCCAACTTTTTTTGTGTTATATAAATGGGTTAATTTTTGCAAATTAAATGTAAAAATGGTCAATGTGTTCTGTTCTGTGTTCTGTTTTCTGTGGAGTATAAAATATGGCTAGAAGAGATTTCCAAATCATTGCAATCTTGTTTTTTTTTTTTTTACATTTCACAGTGTCCTAACTTTTTGGGAATTGTATATAGAAGATACACATTGGGGGTCACTCATAAAATGCCATTTGAAGGAGTTGTCCTGTCTCTAAAGAAAAATTTACAGTCAGTGACCGCAGAATCATGACAGCATGTGAGACTTGACAACCGCTTTAAAAAGGAGCTCAACTACTGGACAATCCATTATTAATATCGTGTATATGGGCCCACTGGACTGTTGGCAGACAAGCGGTAAGGGAACCTAGCAGGGACATGGCCTTCCTCAAAGTCATGGATGGGTTTTGTGAGGCTCTCGATACCGAACCTATAGTTTTCCCCCCTTTTTTCCACTGGGAGGCGGCAGTCTCGCTTCCAGGAGTCCAATATCAGTCCTAGGAACTCTTGTATAGTCTTTGGCTCGAGCCTTGATTTTTTTTTTTTTCAGATTCAAAAGCCAGCCCAGGTTTATTAAGGTAGTCTATACCCTGTCTAGCTGCTCTCTGCAAAGTTGAGCCGAGTCGCCTATTACCAGGAAGTAGTCCAAATAAGGGACTATCAAAATGTCCTGTTGCCTCAGGTGCGCTATAGCCTCCGCCAATAATTTGGTAAACACCCGAGGAGCTACCGATAAACGGAATTGAAGGGCCTTGTATTGGAAAAATTGTATTTCTCCTTTTATGGAGACCGCTACCCTGAGGAACCTTTGAGAGTCTTTGTGTATAGGGACATGGTAATATGCGACATGCGTCGCTGAGATCCAGAACAGTCATGTAGCAATATTTTGATGGCTGATTTTATTGACTCCATCCTGAACTTTTGTGTTTTTTACATACAAGTAAAATTTTCTCAAGTTTATAATGGTCCGGTAAGACCCATCTGGCTTGTTTACCAGGAACAATGAGGAGTAGAATCCCTCTCTCCTTTCTCACACTCCAGGGCCTCTTGTTCCTCAGGAGAGAATCATAGGGGAGTCATGACAAAGTTCTCCTTCACAAGGGATTAAGCATAATTTTAGGGTAAGATCACAATGGGCTTTTTCTTTTTTTCCAACAAAACCTGGTTTCTTGGCAGGAAAGTAGCTGCACCAAAAACGCATGTTTAGGTGCCTTTTTGTTGCAGTTTTTTCATGCGTTTTGGGGGCTAACGGGGTTTTTTTTATGCCTGCTAATAAAGTTGAGTGCCCCCCCGCCCCTCCCGAGGGGAAAAAAAAAACTACTAGATCCTTTGAAAAGCTGGCAATTCATGAGACGTACAGCAAAATCAAACTGACAGAATAGTTTAGAGTTCACCGGGAGAATAGATGTCCCGGTGAGTCTTCTTGGGAATGATGCAACAAGTTTTTCACACCTGGATTCTGGGGATCCTCTGCCATTCTTCCTTGCAGATCCTCTATAGTTCCGTCAGGTTGGATGGTGAACGATGGTGAACAGCCATTTTCAGATCTCTCCAGAGATGCTCAATTGGGTTTAGGTCAGGGCTTTGGCTGGGCCAGTCAAGAATGGTCACGGAGTTGTTCTGAAGCCACTCCTTTGTTATTTTAGCTGTGTGCTTAGGGTCATTGTCTTGTTGGAAGGTGAACCTTCAGCCAAGTCTGAGGTACAGAGCACTCTGGAAGAGGTTTTCATCCAGGGTATCGCTGTACTTGGCCGCATTCATGTTTCCTTCAATTGCAACCAGTCGTCCTGTCTTTGTAGCTGAAAAACACCCCCATACATGATGCTGCCACCACGTTTTACTGTTGGTATTGTATTGGGCAGGTGATGAGCAGTGCATGGTTTTCTCCACACATACCGCTTAGAATTATCACCAAAAAGGTCTGTCTTCATCTCACCAGACCAGAGAATCTTATTTCACACAGTCTGGGAGTCATTCATGTGTTTGTTAGCAAACTCTATGCGGGCTTTCATATGTCTTTCACTGAGGAGAGGCTTCTGTCGGGCCAGTCTGCCATAAAGGCCCGACTGGTGGAGGGCTGCAGTAATAGTTGACTTTGTGGAACTTTCTCACATCTCCCTACTGCATCTGTGGAGCTCAGCCACATTGATCTTGGGGTTCTTCTTTACCTCTCTCACCAAGGCTCTTCTCCCACGATTGTTCAGTTTGGCTGGACGGCCTACGAAGACTTCTGGTGGTTCCAAACTTCTTCCATTTAAGGATTATGGAGACCACTGTGCTCTTAGGAACTTTGAGTACTCCGGAAATTCTTTTGTAACCTTGGCCAGATGTGTGCCTTGCCACAATTCTGTCTCTGAGCTCCTTGGCCAGTTCCTTCGACCTCATGACACACACTGTGAGCTGTGAAGTCTTATATAGACAGGTGTATGCCTTTTGCAAATCAAGTTCTATCAGTTTAATTAAACACAGCTGGACTCCAAAGAAGGAGTAGAGCCATCTCAAGGAGGATCACAAGGAAATGGACAGCATGTGACAAATATGAGTGTCTGAGCAAAGGGTCTGAATACTTATGACCATGTGATATTTCAGTTTTTCTTTTTTACTAAATTTGCAAAAATTTCTACATTTCTGGTTTTTATCAGTCAAGATGGGGTGCAGAGTGTTCATAAATGAGAAAAAAATTAACTTTTTTTGAATTTACCATATGACTGCAATGAAAGTGTGAAAAATCTAAAGGGGTCTGAATACTTTCCTGAACGCACTGTATCAGCTGCAGGCTGGATGAACGCACGCACATCAAGCAGGTGTGAGCTGTATCCAATACGATTCAGTGTTGTAGGCCTAGGAGCAGATTTGCAGGCTTGTAACCTATTAAACTCTCTTTCTTTATATTATACATGTAGTTCTCCTTTAAATTTTGACGCAGAAGACAAATAGACGCGCAATCCGCCTGCTGTGCTGACAAGTATAATTTTATAGCAGCTCCTCTCATCAGTCCTGGCTGACGCATTGTATAGAATATTAGTACAAGAGGGTTGTTGTTAGATTGCAGTATGCATTGAAACTTTCCCTGCTTCCCCCTCCCGAGGGCTTCTTTCCCTACAGGTCCTATGGGCAACGTCTTGTTCGGCACAACTGCTATCAGCATGCATTCACCATCTCATGTTAGCGACGCAGCAGAAAAATAATTGTCGGGAACTGCATAGTCAGCTCTTCTGCCAGAGTACAGGGATGAAATACACGCTGGATGGAGCAGCTTTGTCTCTGGATGTACAATCCTTGTAGAGAAAGGCACCAGCAATGTTACATATGCCTGCAGTATGACATAAGCCAGTGCTGTGATAGATCAGCAGGAATAAGTACTCTACAGCCATGGATGCAGGGCATGTGTAGGAGTGGGAGGGCAGGAAGTGGCGGAATATGGCATATGGCCCCTGGCACTCTGCCACCATCTTCCGCTTGTGTTAAATGAGGACATGAACATTGGCAACCTATGTAATGTAGCAAGTTAGATTTCAGGTTATAGAAGAAATTACTGTTTCCATGTACACAACAGTTCTATACCGCAGTCCATATATCGTATAACAGATTATGGCATATCTATCTATCTATAGATATATATATACATATATATATCTATAGATATATCTATAGATATATATAGATATATAGATATTTGAATGTGTGTATGTGTGTATCACCAACCAATCACAGAGTATCTTACATGTAACCAGAGCTGTTTAAAAGAAGCTGAGCTGTGATTGGATGCTATGAGCAACAGTTTTCTCACTCCAAGACAACACCTCAGCTGACACTGACCAGGTGGAAGAAATCTAGCATCCCCGGGAACATAAGCTCCAGCCACTGTCTGACCCCCAGACAGAAGCAGAGAGCACATGACAGAAATGAATCACCCGCTCCAGCGCCCATATCCCCAACACACATCATCCATCCCATAGGCACATCTTCCCTTTTAAAGGGATCTCCGGTATGGAAGTTAGGGTAAATCCCTCAGCGCTCTGATTCTGACCCCAGGCCTCTCTTAAAAGGATCATTGGTATGAAAGTCAGGGCAAATCCATCCAGCGCTTTGGTTCTGATGCCAGGCCTCTCAAAGGGATCTCCGGTATGGAAGTCAGGGCAATTGCCTTCAAATGCTCTGGTACTGACCCAGGCCTCTATTAAAGGGATCATTGGTATGCAAGGGAGGGCAAATCCACTCTGCGCTTTGGTACTGACCCCAGGGCCTCTCTTAAAGGGATCTCCGGTATGGAAGTGAGGGTAAATCCCTCAGCGCTCTGATTCTCACCCCAGGCTTCTATTAAAGGGATCATTGGTATGGAAGTTAGGGCAATTGCCTTCAAATGCTCTGGTACTAACCCCAGGCCTCTCTTAAAGGGATCCCCAGTATGGAAGTTAGGACCGTTCCACTCAGCGCTGTGGTTCTGACCCCAGGGCCTCTTAAAGGGATCATTGGTATGGAGGTTAAGGGCAATTCCACTAAGCACTCTGATTCTGACCCAGGCCCCTCTTAAAGGGATCCCCGATATGGAAGTGAGGGCAAATCCACTCTGCACTTTGGTTCTGACGCCAGGCCTCTTTTAAAGGGATCTCCGGCATGGAAGTTAGGGTAAATCCCTCAGCGTTCTGATTCTCACTCCAGGCTTCTATTAAAGGGATCATTGGAATGGAAGTCAGGGCAAATCCACTCAGCACTCTGGTTCTGACCCCAGGCTGACGGGATGATGTGGGATTTTAGGGGGAGTAGTCCGGTGGCTCTGGCTGACGAGATTGTGTGGGATATTAGGGGAGTAGTCTGGTGGCTCTGGCTGACAGGATGATATGGGATATTAGGGGGAGTAGTCCGGTGGCTCTGGCTGACAGGATGATGTAGGATATTAGGGGGAGTAGTCTGGTGGCTCTGGCTGACGGGACGATGTGGGATATTAGGGGTAGTAGTCCGGTGGCTCTGGCTGACGGGATTGTGTGGGATATTAGGGGTAGTAGTCCGGTGGCTCCGGCTGACGGGATTGTGTGGGATATTATAGTGAATGTGGCTATGTGGAGTGGGCGAGGCTATACACTCAGCTTTATATTTATAGATATAATCATTACAATTTGTTAAAACTAACCGTAGTTAGTTATACCCGGGCAGCGCCGGGCTCTTCAGCTAGTATCTAAATAAAGTGGAATGAAAAATAAATCTATTAAGTGAAATTACATGAGATTCACAAATGAGCAAATCCTATGGCAGCCAGAAACACATGGTACTCGGATGTATGGGACATGCCATCCACTAAATAAGGGCTAATTCACATGGCACTTTTTCCTTGTACGAGTGATATCCTTTTTCATGATAAGTGCTAGGATTACACTGCTATACAGTGATTTATAAACGGTTTCATATTAAGTTTATGGTGCTGATTAAGAATATGACTTCGTTTTTGCCAGATTGTCTCTAGTTTCTGAGATATTGGATAGTTAATTACAATAACATTCTGGCTTCAAAAAGTCGCTTTTATAGCATTGTAAGCCTACAGATTGAAATACATTATTTTGTATGTGATATTTCATTACCTAAGACACTGTTAAAGAGACAAAACACCGAAAGCTATCACATTTGTTATCACACATTGGGGGAATGCATTATTTTCATGGATTCATTGTCTCAGCAACTAGAACTACGGTAATTCAGCAAAAGTAATGGGATTTTTTAATTCAGCTCCCTAAGGCTATGTGCACGTTGCGGAATGTTTGCAGAAATTTCCTGAGGAAAACCGGACTTTTTCCCAGAAAAACCGCATGTGTTTTTATTGCTGTTTTTGGTGCGTTTTTACCGCAAATTTTTCCTGAACATTCTAGGTCAATAATATAGCGGGAAATACACACCATGTGCACAAAAATTGCGGAATTCATTCTAAATAATAGGATGCTTAATTCATGCGTTTAAGCTTTTTTGTCGTGAAAAAAAAACACGAAAAATCCGCAACATGTGCACATAGCCTCAAAATACCCTACATTCATATAAAAACCTTAGCAACCGAAAAGTGTTTTTTTTTAGGCCTTTGTAAGCTATGGGTAGTTTATTTTTCCTTGGACCAAGTGGTGAACACAAAAGCAAGGAGACTTGTCCATGAAACGGACCCAAGTGTAAAATAAAAATTGACAAATCTATGGATTAGTGAAAAAAAAAATTGACAGCACTTTTATGACATCCATTTGCTGACCATTTTTCAAGGACTATTTAACAGGAGAAGCTTGAGCAATATCCAGTCTTTCTTTTCCATCGGAGAAAATCTGATGAATTTAATAAAACCTGACACCCTAACCAGACTGAGGAAACTATTCAAAAGCACTGATAAAGCTGGGGCCATTTATTCCACACGAAAAAAAATCACTAACGTCTGAACTAGTGCTAAAGACTAAGAGCAGCCAGAAAAATATTTAGACTTGAGAGTCCTCAGTGGTTGATAAGAGCAGCCAGTCACTCGTGTACTATCATCAGACAGGGTTTTGATCTGTGAATCGGGACATTGATTTAACTCTTCCAAGAGATAAAAAAAAAGTTTTAAAAAAATTGAAGAGATTACAAATAAGTACTAACTATTTCTGGCCATTGTACAAGCGGGATCACACATTTTTCAACATTTCTCCTCTGTACGCTCGCTCTCTATATTTCAGCTGTCAGATATAGAGGTTAAAGACATCTGCTATGTTTTCCATACACTGCACATAGAGGAGACAAAGGTTTCTCGAAGTCCTGTCTCTATAGTGCATATATTCTATATGTTCAGAAGTAACAGCTGCAGCATGGAGGACAGTACAGCTATATTTAGCAGTGTAGTGGTGAATCCTGCACTGGGATGAGAGAAACACTTACTAGAAACAGCAACACTGTCAGCCTCTTTCATATTGTCCCTCCACCAACCACTGTAGACTTCCGTAGGTAGCATGTAATCGATTTCTCAGTGAACAGACAGTCTTGTCTTGAGCAAAAATGATTTTAGCTTATTTTCTGAGTGAAAGATCAGTTCAAGAAGCAAAGGGGGAGGAGAAATATGTCTCAAAAGTGGAGAAAGATGCCTATTGCTCTGACCAGATACATTGCAACGTTTATTTTATTTGCTTGTACTATCTATATATGGAAAGACTGTTGGAACGACCTTAAAGGGACTATTAGCACAGATTGACAGTTCAAACCAGGTCCAGCCAATCTGTGCATCACGGCGGGGCCGATCACAACTACACCTTCCCACCCTCTATCTCCACCCCTCTTCTTTGATTGACCGCTCAGGCTTCATAGAGCAGAGATAGAGGGAGAACAAGCAGGTGGGAAGGTGTAGTTAAATGATTGGTCACGCCATGAAGCACTGAGTGGCCGGCCTTGGTCTGAAAGGTCCATTTTGTGCCGACAGCATCCCTTTACTACAATGCAGAGAATTATAGTGGCTTGCGAAAGTTTTCAATCCCTTGGCATTTTTCGTATTTTTCTACATCACAAGCTGGAATTTCACTTTTTTTTTTGTTGAGGGTTGGCATCAGTTCATGTGAAGAACATGCCTCAAACTGAACATTTGATTTTCTTTTTATTGTGAAGCAAACAAATATAACAGAAAACAGTGTGCATAACTATTCACCCCCTAAAGTCAGTACTTTGTAGAGCCTCCTTTTCCAGCAATTAAAGCTGCAAGTCGCTTTGGATAAGTCTCTGTGAGGTTTCCACATCTTGTCACCAGGATTTTTGCCCAATCCTCAAGGCAAAACTGCTCCAGCTCCTTCAAGTTACCGTATATACTCGATTATAAGCTGACCCGAGTATAAGCCGCAGCAGCTAATTTTGCCATGGAAAACTGGTAAAGCTTACTGACTCGAGTATAAGCCAGGTATGCATTGTCCCCCTCATCCCTGTCCTGGTAAGGGTGGCTCCCCCTGTTGTATGCATGGCTCACACCCCCCATCCTACTCACCCTCGAGCCATCGCTGCATCTCCGTTGTCCCGGCGCAGCAGCTCTCTTGTGCCGAGCGGTCACGTGGTACTGCTCATTAAGGTAATGAGTATGCGCTCCACGCCTATGTGAGTGGAGACGCGTACATATTACCTTAATGAGCAGTACCACGTGACCACTCAGCACAGTTAGAGCTGCCGGGATGGAGATGCAGTGATGGCGCGAGGAGGGCGAGTATGATGTCTTTTGTTAGCCGGCGGCTGCAGCTGTCAATGTGCCACAGACGCCAGCTTTCTGGACAATGACTCATGTATAAGCCGAGGGGGGCGTTTTCAGCACACAAAAAGTGCTGATAATCTCGGCTTATACATGAGTATATACAGTAAATGGTTTCCTCTGCTGAACAGCGATCTTCAAGTCTGACCACAGATTCTTTACTGGATTAAGGTCTGGGCTTTGACTAGGCCACTCCAGAACATTTACATGTTTCCCCTTAAACCACCCAAGTGTTGCTTTAGCAGTGTGCTTTGTGTCATTGTCTTGTTGGAGGGTGAACCTCCGTCCCAGTCTCTAATTACAGAAAGACTGAAATAAGTTTTGCTAAAGATTATATACAGTGGGTAAAGAAATTATTCAGACCACTTTAAATTTTTCACTTTGTTTCATTGCAGCCATTTGGTAAAATCAAAAAAGTTCATTTTTCTCATTAATGTACACTCTGCACCCCATCTTGACTGAAAAAAAAAAACCGGCCCCTGAAGAAGCACATTGTGAAACGCGCATTGGGATCCCTCTCCCAGGTCCATTTACAGGTTTGTTCGCCTTCAGTGTCTCCTTATGGCTATTTAGCCTACCGGCTTTTGCATGTCAGGGTCCTTTGTTATTTACTGTGGATTAATATATGGCTTTTCAATTGCACTTTATGATTAGAAACATTGATTAAATACCCTTGTATCTGTACCATATAGGTTTTAATATTATTTGTAGGTCTGCTGACCACATAATTCTTGCACTATGCACCTTATATAATCTGGTACAGTTGAAAAAAAGTCTATTAACAGGATTGATTGCAATTTTAATGATCAGTGCACAATTTCCTTACTTTAATTGAATATTTTAGATTTTATCTTTTGACCTTGACTAGATATTCATATAGACTTAGACACCAACTTCCCCGGACGTGGAACTAAGGTGTCACCACTTCTTTAAATTTTACTTGGTATTTTTTACCTTTTATTTCTTGTTGTCTATACATTGTTTATATGTATATGTGTAAATAAACTTGAATATATCAAAATTTTCCATTATTGCTCGAATGTCCATTTTTTCTTTGGTTAATTTGGCTATTTATGCTAAATTCTATGGATGAGCCATTTCTCAACTAGCCTTTTTTGGGAGGATTATTATTGTGCCTCTCTGATTAACGCTTTCCTTGCACAGGCTGAGAGTTTTGGTCAGAGGTCCTCTCTTGACAGGTCTGTTGTGGTACCATGTTCTTTCCATTTGATGGTGCTCGGGAATGGGGATCATCTGAGATTCGGAGTGTGCAATAAAATTAAATAATAAAATTATATATATTTTTTTTTATTTATTTATTTTTTTAATAACCCAACATGTTTGTCTCAGACTTGTTTGGAGATCTCCATTGTGTTGTTTGGCTAGTGGTGCGCCTTGCTTAATGGTTGCGCATTTGCAGCCTTTCAGAAAAGGTGTGTATAAACTGACAGACCCTGTGACACTTACATTGCACACAGGTGGACTTTCATTAAACATGTGCATTACGAAGGTAATTGATGCACCAGAATTTTTAGGGGCTTCATAGAAAAAGGGGTGAATACATATGCACATGCCAATTTTTAGTTACTTGATCCCATACGTTTAATTTATGCCTAGATTTTTCTCACTTCACCAGCTTAGACTATTTAGTGCTGATGCATCACACACAAACAAATACAAAAATATTTAAACACAAGTGGTAATGTAACAAAATAGATAAAAAGCCAAGGGGTGAATACTTTCACAAGCCCCTGCACATCTCTACAAACGTTGCAGCCACTTGAATGTTGATACTCCAGTGACCCGGTACATAGAGGATTGGCCACCATTCCCACATTGTTCTGCCAGTCCCATTTTCTGCGGTTCCAAACATGTGTATCTTCAGCTGTTACACAACTACAACTCCCAACATGCGTTCAGCCGTCACAGGTTGGAGATCACTAAATAGACACGTGTGCACAGCGATTAACTAAATGAGTAGGTGCCAAGATAGGTTCCAACACCATAATAATAGTAGTAAAAATCTGGCACTCAACTTTGAATTAATATTTTTATTGCATCCAAAGTGACAGAGGAACAGCAATCAGCAAAACGTTTCGGTCCACAAACGGACCTTCGTCAGTTGCGTTTTGTGCAAGTTGAATCGGTCTTAGAGCCAAGTGGAGCAATCAGAAATAGTGACCGCTTAGGTTGTGTGACATATTTTATACTGCTTATATGTGGGGACAGATAGTGCCCGATGGAGTAAACAGGTAACAACCACTGAGATAGCGTGGGGTATTTCAGTAACACAGATTAGCAGCCGCGAGACTAGCGGTGGATACCGCGTCGGCAGCTCATCCCACACGGCTGCTAATCTGTGTTACTGAAATACCCCACGCTATCTCAGTGGTTGTTACCTGTTTACTCCATCGGGCACTATCTGTCCCCACATATAAGCAGTATAAAATATGTCACACAACCTTAGCGGTCACTATTTCTGATTGCTCCACTTGGCTCTAAGACCGATTCAACTTGCACAAAACGCAACTGACGAAGGTCCGTTTGTGGACCGAAACGTTTTGCTGATTGCTGTTCCTCTGTCACTTTGGATGCAATAAAAATATTAATTCAAAGTTGAGTGCCAGATTTTTACTACTATAGGTTGGAGATCACTGACGTAGGAGAACATTTCCTACTGACACGTCCCTGGCAATGAGGCGATCTAATGCTGGATAGAACATCAGGTGACGGGTGCGGAGTAACTGAGCGGCTACAGGAATTAAAAATATTTATCTTGTTACACAACAGTCCGAGTAATTAACGTGCGGTAATGTGAGCCGCCTGCATGACACAGCGCATGACAGTCAGTGACGGCAGCAGGCACAAGTAGGGTTAATGACACCACCTGGATTCTAGGAAAGTCATATACATGTGGGGCTGACACTACACTGACAGAGCCCGACACACACCGGACCCCGGCTCCTCGTCTCACCATACTATTTACACTGGGCTGGTATGGGCATGGCTATCCCTGTGTGCTGGCACAGAATGGTCATGCCACTCTAACTGCTTCCACAGCAGCGTGACACCAACGCGTCCCGACTACAACATCGGCTGTGCGGGCCCACAGCATGCAATACTGCGTCTGGCCACTAGGAGCTGGCACCATGCCAAACACTAGAAAGACACAGCGTCCGGGCCCAGAATGATTCCTCTGACTGAAGCCTGTGAGACGGTAAATACCCTCTGTGGGGGCGCCTCCCCCACCCATAACATGAGAGCGCGGTTATGTGTCAGGGGAGCTCTGCGACTTGTAGTCCCCCCTCAGCCAGACACAGACTCCTACCATTCCCAACATTAGCAAGTCATGCCTTCGAATAAGGGGTTAATCACAAAGCATGATGGTACCTGCTGCTGGGATGGGCTCCCAGGCCTGTGCGCAGGTGACAGGACGAGGTGCGCACCCCGCAATCACACGGCAGCGCCCTGCACCGAGCCCCCGTCCCCGCAGCGTCCGGGAAGCAGCAGACTCACCCTTGTTGTTCATGTCGCCGGTGCCGTGCACAGTCTGTGTTTTCCGTGTTGTTGTTGAGGATGATTCTACTTCCGCTTCTCTCCACTTCCTTATTGTGTTGCGTGCGCTCTACACGGAGGTGACTACATGTACCGCCGAGAGCAGCGCCCCCTGGCGGCACTCCCACACCGCCGCACAGTCAGCCTGACAGCTATGGGCATTGTTTAGTAGATCTGTCTCACACTTCTCACTCTGGTTTATCTCACAAGGATCTGTCAGTCTGTCTCACACTGATCTTCAGTCTTAACAATCTGATCTGTCTCACACTGATCTGTCAGTCTTAACAATCTGATCTGTCTCACACTGATCTGTCAGTCTGTCTTTCACCACTCATCTGTCAGTCTGACTCACACTGATCTGTCTCACAATCATCTGTCAGTCTGTCTCACAATGATATGTCTGTCTCGCACTGATCTGTCAGTCTGTCTCGCTCTGATCTGTCTGGTCTCACACTGATCTATGTTGTCTCACACTAATCTGTCTCACACTGATCTATCTGTCTCGCACTGATCTGTCTATCTCGCATTGCTCTGTCTCACACTAATCTCAGTCTGTCTCAATCTAAGTGGTCTGTCTCACACTGATCTGTCTGTCTCACACTGATCTGTCTGTCTCATACTGATCTGTCTCACACTGTGATCTGTCTCATACTGATCTGTGTTGTCTCACACTGATCTGTCTGTCTCACACTGATCTGTCTCACACTGATCTGTCTGTCTCATACTGATCTGTCTCACACTGATCTGTCTGTCTCATACTGATCTGTCACACTGATCTATGTTGTCTCACACTAATCTGTCTCACACTGATCTATCTGTCTCGCACTGATCTGTCTATCTCGCATTGCTCTGTCTCACACTAATCTCAGTCTGTCTCAATCTAAGTGGTCTGTCTCACACTGATCTGTCTGTCTCACACTGATCTGTCTGTCTCATACTGATCTGTCTCATACTGATCTGTCTCACACTCATCTGTCTGTCTCATACTGATCTGTCTCACACTGATCTGTGTTGTCTCACACTGATCTGTCTGTCTCACACTGATCTGTCTGTCTCACACTGATCTGTCTGTCTCATACTGATCTGTCTCACACTGATCTGTCTGTCTCATACTGATCTGTCTCATACTGATCTGTCTCACCGATGTCTGCTCACACTGATCTGTCTGTCTCATACTGATCTGTCTCATACTGATCTGTCTCACACTGATCTGTCTGTCTCATACTGATCTGTCTCATACTGATCTGTCTCACACTGATCTGTCTCACACTGATCTGTCTGTCTCATACTGATCTGTATCACACTGATCTGTGTTGTCTCACACTGATCTGTCTGTCTCACACTGATCTGTCTGTCTCACACTGATCTGTCTGTCTCATACTGATCTGTCTCACACTGATCTGTCTGTCTCTCACTGATCTGTCTGTCTCACACTGATCTGTCTGTCCCACACTGATCTGTCTCACACTGATCTGTGTTGTCTCACACTGATCTGTCTGTCTCATACTGATCTGTCTCACACTGATCTGTCTGTCTCTCACTGATCTGTCTGTCTCACACTGATCTGTCTGTCTCACACTGATCTGTCTCACACTGATCTGTGTTGTCTCACACTGATCTGTCTGTCTCACACTGATCTGTCTCACACTATCTGTCTGTCTCATACTGATCTGTCTCACACTGATCTGTCTGTCTCTCACTGATCTATCTGTCTCACACTGATCTGTCTGTCTCACACTGATCTGTCTGTCTCACACTGATTTGTCTGTCTCATACTGATCTGTGTTGTCTCACACTGATCTGTCTGTCTCACACTGATCTGTCTGTCTCACACTGATCTGTCTCACACTGATCTGTCTGTCTCATACTGATCTGTCTCACACTGATCTGTCTGTCTCTCACTGATCTATCTGTCTCACACTGATCTGTCTGTCTCACACTGATCTGTCTGTCTCACACTGATCTGTCTCACACTGATCTGTCTGTCTCATACTGATCTGTGTTGTCTCACACTGATCTGTCTGTCTCACACTGATCTGTCTGTCTCACACTGATCTGTCTCACACTGATCTGTCTGTCTCATACTGATCTGTGTTGTCTCACACTGATCTGGAGGAGGCAAGAGTGGAGCATGGCTGCAGGCTGGGATGAGGGGGTGTTTGGATGTGCTGCGCGCCGCTGCGGGTGTCCAGTGCTCCAGGTGTCTGGTGCTGCGGGTGGTGTCCAGTGCTACTGTGGGGGCTCTGCTGACATTTTGTGAAAGGCCAGAGCCCCCGGAGTTCCATGGAAATGGCTGCCGAGGGCGGCTCATGCGCAGATGGAGATCTCTGCACCAAGATCTCAGGAGATGAGATCTCAGCACTGAGATGCAGGTAACGAGTTGATTAGGAGCGTCTAACTGGTCTGTAGGAGCCAGAACTCTTAGGGTCCCGTCATACTCTTCAATGTCCCAGCGATCCCACCAACGATCCGACAATGATGGGATCGCTGGGACATCGTTAGCTAATCGCTGATGAGCTGTCACATGGGCAGACTCACCAGCGATCAGGACCAGCGATCACGCTGGTATCCAGTGTACATATCTGGTAACTAAGGACCGCGCGGCTCCTAGTTACCCGATATGTACCCTAGATACCGGCTCTTAGCGCTCTACAGCAGAAGCTGGGAGACGGTATCCAGGGTACATATCGGGTAACTAGGCGCGGCGCCGCCCTTAGTTACCTGATGTTTACATTGGATACCAGCTCGCTGATCGTTGGTCTCCCAATGTCACACGCAGCGATGCATGCTGACCAGCGGGAGACCAACGATGAAAAAATGGTCCAGGACATTCAACGACGATCAGTGATACCCAGCAGGGGGGCTGGTTGTCGCTGCGTGTGACACTAAGCGAGATCGCTGGCTAGGTCGCTGTTGCGTCACAAAATCGGTGACACTTCAGCGATCTCGCTAGCGATCTCGCTTAGTGTGACGGGGGCTTTAATGGTTGGTGGGGAAATACTTATTTCTCACTGCAAAATGCAAATAAATGTAAATAATTTATACAATGTGATTTTCTGGATTTTATTTTTGATGGTCTATCTCTCAATGTTAAAATTAACCTACCCTTAAAATTATAGACTGTTCATGTCCTTGTCTGTGGGCAAACTTACAAAATCAGCAAGTGATCAAATACTTATTTACTTCACTGTATCTAATAATTAAATGACTTAAAGAATAAAAATGGCGTTGGGTCCCCCAAAATTTTATTAACCAGCAGAGCGAAAACGGACAGCTGAAGGCAGATGTTTCTAGCCTGGGAAGGGGGTAATAAACATGGAGCTTCCCAACCTGTTAATATTAGCTCACAGCTGTATACTTAGCCTTTACTGTTTATTAAAATGGGGGACCCCCCAAAAAATGACATGGGGCCCCCTATGATTGATAACCAGCAGAGGCTAGGCAGATAGCTGCAGGCTGATATTAATAGCGTAGGAAGGGGCCATGGTTATTGTCCCCCTCCCAGACAAAAAACATCAGCTCTCAGCCTCCCCAGAAATGGTGCATTTGTAAGGGGTTACAAGGACTGTTGTGCCCCCCAAACACATCCCGGGTAGGTATTATGTTGTACAAATTGTTATATTGTATATATCCTTGTCTATATGTATGTATATTGTTACCTTTAATGCTGCTAGAATGTATAGTATGTATGAATAATAGGGAAAGTGCAGTACCCCTAATCGGACACTAGTTGGGGCACCTTATTGTACATAGTTTACATAGGAGGAGGTAACCGGTATTAGGCTATGGTTCCACGGTCCGGAACCATAGCGCTTTGGACGGAGCGGAAATTCCGCTCTGTCTAAGCCCCGCCCCCTTTATGACGCGCGATCTTTCCGGAGGTGTTCAGGACACCTCCGGAACACCTCCGGAAAGAGCGCAGGGCTACATAGCCCTGTGTTAATTCTGTTGCGGCGACGCACCGTCGCCGCAATACGCGAGGACATGCTGCGGTCTGAAAAGACGCGCCGCATGTCCGTTTACGCAGGTCTGCCACCTGCGTATTGTTACGCATAGTGGAGACGGGATTTCTTGAAATCCCTCCACTATGCTGTAACATCTGGACGCTGCGTGTTGGCGCTGCGCCAGCGCACAGCGCCAATCACGCAGCGTTTCCTGACCGTGGAAACTCACCCTTAAGATAGAGGGTTTTTCCTGCTGTTAGTAGGGGCCCAGGTGACGTGTAGAGCGGTTAGCTCCGCAACGTTTAAGTGAGAAACCCAGCCATCCAGGGCCCAGGGGAAGACAAACTGAGGGCACCAGACAAACTGACTATATAATAAAAATGTATAGTAACTTGTCAGTACCAGGGTGAAAGGTCACTTTTAATCTGCACCAAAATTTGTATGAAATCCAACCCATGTGGATATGAAAGTCTGCATTCCATGCATATGATTGGGGTTTTCGGATCTTAGTTAACAGGCATTGAAAACTTTCTTTGGTTGACTTTTCGTGATGCCACAGACAATAAAAAAGTACACTCTTGAAATGAGTACCCTGTAGTAAGCACAGGAATGCGGGATGCAGTGAGGAGCAGGAGGCAGAGCAAGAGTTAAAGGGTTTATTACAGGGGGCACTCCACGCAGGGAGAGTATTGGTGATGGAGGGGTAAAAGAAGGTTTATAAACCGGGGGAAACAAAAACAATTGTCTAAGTAACTGGTAAACTTATCAGTCTGATGTTTTCAGGGCGGTGAAGGCTTGTTATCCCACAGGGGCGCCGCAGAAAGCGCGTGAAGTCTCTGGCTTGGTCCTGAAGGAAACTGATGCACTGTATCCTGATGGAAGCGGCGTGTCCTGGTTCTCCTGAGCGAGGTCCTGTGGGACTGAAGCAACATACTTGACGTGAAGCAGTCTCTGAAGAAGACGGGAAGCAAGATAGCCTGCTACGGCTGGTCATACAGTTCAGAAGTGGGCCGCGCGCCCGCGTTAGTCAGCGGAACGACACGCGCGGACAATTCAGTCTCAAAGATAGGTGACGACACGCGGTCACATTTCTCACAGTCAGCAGAGGTGCGGGGTAGCGAACGACAGTGTGGGCCGGTGCTGTGGCGTTGTCTCACGGAGAGAGAATCAACTGTCTCCTTCTGCAACCCCTATCTTCCTGCGCTCAGCTGCTTTTATGTCTGGCACGCCCCCTTCAGTCAAGTGCAAAGGTCTGTCTGGGTCAGAATGCTTTTCCCCCAGCAACAATGGTGACAGCCTCGATGGTTCCGGGATCGGCATGAGAGAGGCATCACAAGCCCGGTCTATCTTCCTACAGCCCCCCTCTCCTTGAGCTCGCCATTCCACGGGTGAGAGTTCTTGTGAAACACGTTGCGGCTCTGTGTCTTCTTGGACAGTTTAATTCCAAACAAATTGGTCCTGGTTGTATCGATTGGGGAGTATTTTAGCTTTTTTTCATTTGGAGCGCCTTAAGTCAGAAGGAGTAATTAATCACCTTGAGGCTAAGTGCACACGTTCAGGATTATTTGCGTTTTTTTTTTTCGCGGCAAAAAACGCGTAAAAAAACGCATGAATAAAGCATCCTATTATTTAGAATGAATTCCGCAATTTTTGTGCACATGGTGCGTTTTTTTCCGCGAAAAAAACGCATCGCGTAAAAAGAAGCAACATGTTCATTAATTTCGCGTAATTCTAGCATTTTTCCTGCTATATTATTGACCTAGAAAGTTCAGGGAAAAATCACGGTAAAAACGCCAAAATCCGCACAAAAAAAGCGCGTTTTTACTGCGAAAAAAGTCCGGTTTTGCTCAGGAAAATTCTGCACACATTCCTGAACGTGTGCACTTATCCTGAGTGGTCGAGTCAGGTTGCATGGAGGAAGGTGGTAGCGTGTTTGTTCCCACTGGTGCAGAGCCCTCGGGAACTTCCAGAATTTGTTCTGTGGGGAACCTCGGGTGGTCTTCCAGAACCTTCTTCTTCCTCTTCGCAATCTACTACATTTGGTGCGGGTACTTCAGGGGCATCGTGTTCATCTCCGATTTGATCAGGATCTTTTGACAGACAGGGCCGAAGCATGTTTTGGTGGACAACCCAAGTGACGGAGTTCTCCCCCCTTTCAGATTGAATTTCGTACACAGGCCCTGTAGGGTCAATCCGCTGTTTCACCCGATATGGGAGTTTCTCCCACCGGTACTCTGGTTTGTCTCGAGGGCGCTTCTCCCGTACTAATACACAGTCACGAACTTGAAGATCTGTTCCCCGTGGCGGAGTTCTCTCTGCGTGCTCTAATTCTTGAAATATGGTCCGTACCAGGCGATGTAAGGTCTGTAAACGATGATGTTCTCGAACCCAGGTGGACACTCCCATCCGTGGATATTCCTCCTCAGGTTCCAGCTCCAACTCAGGGATGTCTTTCCCTGTACGTCCAAACAGCAAGGTATACGGAACATAACGGTGACTCGGTTTATACGGTTGTTGTATACCCATACTAATTCAGCCAGAACTCGGGCCATCAAACTTTCCGATCTTCCAGTGTTCTCAGCATCTGAATGACAGTGCGGTTGAATCGCTCACAGGCTTCATTTCCTTGTGGATGATATGGTGTGGTGCGAGACTTTTCGATCTGATGTAACCGGTGTAATTCTTTCATCACTTTTCCCAAAAAACAGGCCCCCTGGTCAGAATGAATTTGTTTTGGGCAGCCATATACCTGAATGAAGTTTTTACAGATGGCGTGCGCGGTGGATTCAGCAGTCTGATCTCGTGTTAGGGTCACAACAGCTAACTTCGTGAAGTGGTCCACCATCACCAAACAATGTTCGTACCCTTGATGGGCCGGCCCAATAGTCAGGTAGTCGATCATTAGCACCTCCAGGGGAGCCGAGGTAACGATGGTCTGTGTAGAGGCTCTGCTCATGTGGTTTTGCCAACTCACAACTCCTGCATAGTCTACAGGTCTCCTCCACTACGGTTCTTAGTCAGGGATGATACACGAGTCGTTGTAGCCACTGAGAGGTCTTCTCCTGACCGAAGTGTGTCCCCTGTTCATGCGCTTCTGTGGCCTCCTCGGATAACATTGTCTCCGGGATCACCACTTCCCAAGTGGCGCCGAGCTCTTGCCATAGCTGAACCTTCCGATACAGCAGTCCATTCCACATCTGAAGTCTTTCCCATTCACACAGGGCCCCTTTCATTTCTTGGAAGGCCAATTCTGCTTCAGACCATTTAACCATCACTGATTTGGTCCCTTTCAGCAGATCAGTCAGAGGGGCAGCCCTCGTGGCGAAGTTTGGGATGAACCTCCTGTAGTATCCCACAATCCCCAGGAAGGCTTTCACTTGCTTCTTGGACAACGGTCTTGGCCATGTTTGAATCGCCTCGATTTTATTGATTTGGGGTTTTATTCCACCACGACCTACTACATATCCAAGGTACTTGGCCTTTTCTTTCCCCAAGGCACATTTCTTTGGGTTTATTGTAAACCCTGTTTCCCTTAGAGCATCAAACACTGCTTGGACCTTTCCCAGATGACTCTCCCAGTCCGGGCTGAAAATAACGATATCATCCAGGTACGCAGCGGCGTATTGCTTATAAGGTGCCAGGATCCTATCCATGGCTCTCTGAAAAGTCGCTGGCGCTCCCTGCAGGCCAAACGGCATCCGGACATACTGGAAGCATCCGTCTGGTGTTGAAAACGCAGTTTTCTCCTTGACTTCCTGGGCCATGGGAATCTGCCAGTATCCCTTCGTCAAATCCAAGGTGGTTATGTACCTGGCGGGTCCAATCTTTAGATGAGCTCATCAACGCGTGGCATGGGATATGCGTCGCACTTGGAGACCTCATTCAGCTTCCTATAATCATTGCAGAATCTCCATTCTCCATCAGGTTTTGGGACCAGGACGATAGGACTCGCCCAACCGCTCTTGGATTCCTCAATGACTCCGAGCTTCAACATACGCTCCACCTCCTTGGAGACAACTTCTCGACGGGCCTCAGGGATTTGATAGGGCTTCACGTTCACCCGCACATGTGGCTCTGTCAGAACTTCATGCTCTATGACCTTCGTGCACCCTGGCAACTCTGAAAACAGGTCCCTGTTCTTCTGGAGCAATTCCCGGCATTGCTGTTTCTGGTCCTTTGATAGGGTCTCTGCTATCGTAACCCCTTCAACGTCACCTGAGTGGCCCAGCAAGCACGGAGTTACAGCGGACTCTCTATCATGCCATGGCTTGAGGAGGTTGACATGGTATACCTGGTTTGGTTTCCGTCTTCCGGGTTGGTGAATCCTATAGTTTACTTCACCAAGCTTCTCCATCACCTCATACGGCCCTTGCCATTTGGCCAAGAACTTGTTTTCCACCGTCGGAACTAGCACGAGCACTCGGTCTACCGGATTGAACTGTCTCACTCTGGCTGATCGGTTGTAAACCCTGGCCTGGGCTTCTTGTGCCTGGAGGAGGTGTTCCTTCACGAATGGCATCACCTTCGCAATCCTCTGTTGCATCAGGGCCACATGCTCAATAACGCTTCGGTGGGGCGTAACTTCGGCTTCCCAGGTTTCCTTGGCGATATCCAGGAGACCTCTAGGATGTCGGCCATACAGAAGCTCAAACGGTGAGAACCCCGTGGAGGCCTGTGGAACTTCACGGATGGAAAACATCAGGTAGGGTAAGAGACAGTCCCAGTCTCTACCGTCTTTCTCTATGGCTTTTCTTAGCATGCTCTTTAGGGTCTTGTTAAATCTCTCCACAAGGCCATCTGACTGAGGATGGTACACCGAGGTCCTCAACTGGGAGATTTGCAGGACCCTGCACAACTCCTTCATCACTTTACTCATGAACGGTGTCCCCTGGTCGGTCAGGATCTCCTTCGGCAAGCCTGTCCTGGAAAACACATGTACCAACTCGCGGGCTATACTCTTCGCTAAAGAATTTCGCTATACTCTTCGCTAAAGAATTTCTCAGGGGAATTGCCTCCGGATAGCGTGTGGCATAGTCCAGGATGACTAATATATACTGATGGCCCCGGGCTGATTTAACTAGGGGACCGACCAAGTCCATGGCAATTCTCTCAAATGGCACTTCAATAATGGGCAATGGCACCAGGGGCTCCGGAAATGAGAGGTAGGGGCAGTTAACTGACATATAGGGCAGGACCTGCAATAGTTTACTATCTCCCGGTGACACCCAGGCCAATAGAATCTTTGAATAATCCGTTCCTGTGTTTTGTCTACACCTAGGTGTCCCCCCAAGATGTGTGAATGGGCCATGTCCAACACCTTCCGTCTATAGGACCCGGGCACTAGCAACTGCTCCACCAACTCCTCCCTTATTTTCCTGACCCGATACAACAGCTCCCCACTCAGCATAAAGTGTTGTGAATGTTTTAGAAATGAATTCTGAGCAGAAGCTCCCTCTGGTGGTTACAAACAGTACTGAACCATTCAATGAGGATTGGCAATCAGGAATCACAGACTGGATATAAGGTAGGTTTCCCCCCATCATGGTTGCCGGTGATCAATTGTTCTTGTCTCATCGTTGTTTCCTGGTTCTCTTGGAAGCTTGCTGAGTCTTGCCTCTTCTCCTGCTCTCAGATAAGATATTTTCTGTTTTTGTGCTTGCCATTTGCATATTTCTCTGCATTTCTGTGAGCTTGGCCTGGTTCCCCTCCCCGGGGGCTTGGGCTCCTCTCGGTTCCTCTGGAGCCACTGTTGTTTGTTCATTTGCCTTTTCCAGCCACTGAAAAAAGTGGCTGCGGCTTAGTTTTGTTACACCAGAGAACTAATTTAGGTGGTAAAGGTCGTGTGATCTCAGGTGTTTTTGCAATTAGTAGCGTTGGCTTTTTTTAGGGTTTTTTTTTTGGATTGCAGTAAGTATCCTTCCTATCCTTTTCTGTCTAGGCAGATTGGGCTCCAGCGTTTGCTCATACTATTTTCTGTCTGTGTCTGTATTTCCTCTTGTCTAACCGCCATTACATGTTTGGGGGCTTCCTATGTTCTTTGGGGATCTGCTCTGGGGCAGATAGCTTTCCTCTTTCTATCTTTAGGTGTAGTTAACCTCTCAGGCTGTGACGAGGCGTCTAGGACCAACGTAGGAACGCTCCACGGCTGCCTTTAGTTGTGGTGGTTAGTCAGAGTACTGCAATCCAGTAGATTCCAACCTCTCTGGTGTATTGCCGTTTTTGCCTGCTCTCCTCAGCTACCAAAACATAACAGTATCACCGGCCCAACTGAAAATTATATGGTACTCACAGAAGGGAAAAATAGTGTGGAAACAAAAAAGGTTGTCAGAGTTGTCAGAGATTTTTTTTTTTTTTCTGTTTGTTGCATTTTTTCCCTCTTTTTCTCTGGGTGCTGAGGAGGATTTTTTTTTTCTCAATGGAGTTTGCACAGTTGTCTGGCCATGTGGATCAGCTTGCCACTGAGGTTCGAAGTATTGCTGCCTATCTTGCTGGGTTGCCAGTTGTAGAACCCAGGATCCCCATGCCAGATTTGTTTTTGGGGATCGAGCTAAATTTCTGAATTTCAAAAATAACTGTAAGTTGTTTTTTTGCCTTAAAACCTAAGTCCTCAGGGAACGCAGCACAGCAGGTTCAAATTGTCATCTCTCTCCTCAGGATTGGGCTTTTTCCCTGACACCTGGGGACCCTGTTTTGAGTAATGTTGATGCATTTTTCTGGCTCTGGGGTTATTGTACGATGAACCTAATGTCAATGATCAAGCTGAAAAAACCTTGTTGGCATTAAATCAGGGCTTAAGGACGCTGAGTTGTACTGTCAGAAATTCCGAAAGTGGGCAGTCCTGACCAAATGGAATGATGATGCTTTGGCAGCCCTTTTTCGGAAGGGTCTGTCAGAGAATGTAAAAGATGTTATGGTGGGTTTCCCTGCTCCCTCTGGTCTCAATGATTCTATGTCATTAGCGATTCAAATTGACAGACGTTTGCGTGAGCGTAGAAGTATGCGTGGAATAGTGTTGCCTTGTGAACCAGCTTCTTAACCCATGCAGTGTGATAGAGTGGCTTCTGGGGCACAGCGTCATGAGTTTCGAAAACGCAATGGGTTATGTTTCTACTGTGGTGATGCCTCTCATGCTATTTCAGTCTGCCCTAAGCGAGGAAGACGTTTTGCATGCTCAGTTGTCTTGGGTAGTGTTCTAAATTTCTGTTGACTGTTACCCTGATTTGCTCCCTGTCCACATTTTCTGCTCAGGCTTTTGTTGATTCGGGAGCAGCTATTAACCTGATGGATTTTGATTTTGCTAAACGTTGTGGGTTTCCCTTAATACCCCTACGGAAGTCTATTCCCCTACTGGGGATTGATTCTACCCCTTTGGCTGAGAATAAACCCCAGTTTTCTACTCAGGTGATAATGAGGGTTGAACCTGATCATCAGGAGAGTTGCAAATTTTTGGTGCTGTATAATCTGCATGACATTATTGTACTAGGTTTCCCTTGGTTACAGTCTCATAATCCTGTTTTGGATTGGAAATCTGTGTCTGTAACCAGTTGGGGCTGCCAATGTGTTAATGCCAACACTCCTGTTTTTTCTGCCTCTCCCCAGGCTCAAGATGTTCCTGACTTTTTGACTGATTTTTCTGATGTGTTTAGCGAAAGTAAATCTGCATCCTTGCCCCCCATAGGAGCTATGACTGCGCTATTGAATTAGTGCCTGGTAGTAAATTCCCTAAAGGTCGCCTTTTTAACTTGTCTGTACCTGAACATGACGCTATGCGGTCTTATATCAAGGAGTCATTGGAGAAGGGTCATATCAGACCATCCTCTTCACCCTTGGGTGCCGGTTTTTTCTTTGTGGCCAAAAAGGATGGTTCATTAAGGCCGTATATTGATTATCGTCTCTTGAACAATATCACTGTGAAATATCAATATCCGTTACCCTTGATTTCTGACCTGTTTTCCAGGGTGAAAAGTGCTACTTGGTTTACCAAGCTTGACCTCAGGGGGCGTATAACCTTATTCGCATTAAGCACGGGGATGAATGGAAGACGGCGTTTAATACCCCAGAGGGGCATTTTGAGTAACTAGTGATGCCCTTTGGGCTCACTAATGCTCCTTCCGTCTTCCAGTCCTTCATGAATGACATTTTTTAGGGATTTTGTGGATAAATTTCTGATTGTTTATTTGGATGATATCTTGATTTTTTCCATTGACTGGGACTCTCATGTGAAACATGTTCGGACTGTGTTCCAGATTTTGAGAGAGAATGCTCTGTATGTGAAGGGATCAAAGTGTCTTTTTGGCATACAGAGGATCTCATTTCTGGGATTCATTTTGTCTCCATCTGTTATTGAAATGGACCCGGTCAAGGTTCAGGCCATCTGTGATTGGGTCCAACCTACTTCATTAAAGGCTCTTCAGAGATTCTTGGGTTTTGCCAATTTTTATCGTAAATTTATTGGTAATTTCTCTGTTATTGTTAAACCATTGACTGATTTGACCAAAAAGGGTTCTGATGTGGGAATTGGCCTCCTGAGGCAGTCTCTGCGTTTCAGGAACTTAAACAGAGATTCACTTCTGCTCCTGTTCTACGGCAGCCTGATGTTTCTCTGCCATTTCAGGTGGAGGTTGATGCCTCTGAAATTGGGGCAGGTGCCGTTTTGTCCCAAAGAGATCCTGAGACCTCTAAAAGTAACCCTTGTGCTTTTTTCTCTCGAAAATTTTCTCCAACTGAACGTAATTATGACATGGGTAATCGGGAGTTATTGGCCATGAAGTGGGCTTTTGAAGAGTGGAGACATTGGCTGGAGGGAGCCAAACATCAGGTGGTGGTCCTCATGGACCATAAGAATCTGGTTTATCTGGAATCAGCTAAGCGACTTAATCCTAGACAGGCCAGGTGGGCCTTGTTTTTCACACATTTTAATTTTGTGGTTTCCTTTCTTCCTGGCTGTAATGTATGTAGTACAGTTCATATAGCGTCTTGTGCTTGGGTGCGATGAAAATACATGAGACACAGGTTTGATATAGAAAGTCTTGTATTACTTCATACAAGTTGGCAAAAATAGTCACAACAGTTTGCAGACACAGAAGCAGGAGACACAGCAGGCCAGAGTAATCTAAGCTCAGCAATCACTCTCCACAACAGGTTCAGGATCTTCTTCTCTGTTACCGTAAGTCCATGCAAACGTGGGTCTTTCAAAGAGCAGGGTTCAGAGTCCACAAGTGCTTCAGAGTTCCTCAGTAGGAATAGCTGGAGTACAAGGTCCAAGGCTTTAGGAGTCAGGTCACAGGTTCACTGCAGGCTAGATTCTGAAGCACTGATTGCTCAGCTGTGGCTGCTTAAGAAGCAAAAGGAGAGAATCAGGGCGGGAACATGCAAGCTGGAAACTCCATTTTGACTGAGGGCAAGATAGCTGCAGCAAGACAGAAAGTAAAATGGCTGACGAACAAACTGAGTTTCAGGAACATGTACACAGAACCTTACATTACTCCCCCCTTAGGGACAACCTCCGGATGACTTCAGGCCAGGCTTGTGTGGGTACCTCTGATGAAACTGACGGAGCAAGCGAGGAGCATTAACGTTATTGACTGGTTCCCATGAGTTGTCCTCCACTGGGTAGCCCTGCCATTTAATCAGATATTGTAACTGATTTCTATACAACCTGGAATCTAAAATCCTTTCCACCACAAATTCTTCCTGACCATCGACTAGCACTGGGTCAGGGCAAGGAGAGAACGTCCAGGAAACGTATTGGGTGTCGCAGCCTTTAGTAGGGATACATGAAAGACAGGGTGAATTCTCATAGTTCTGGGCAGTTGAAGACGACAAGCAACGGCACTTATAATTTTACTGATTTTATAGGGTCCAATGTACTTATGTCCCAACTTAGACGATGGAATCCTTAACTTAAGATTTCTGGTTGACAGCCAGACCAAGTCTCCTACCTTGAAAGCTGGTGCAGGTTTACGAAATTTATCTGCTGCTTTCTTGTACCTTTCCTGAGCCGATTCCAGATTCTCCTTTAGAAGATCCATATTCTTCTGTAAAGACGTGATTCTTTCAGCCACTGCTGGTAAAGGCGTTTCTATGGGAAATCGTGGTAGAATGTTAGGATGATAACCTAGATTAGAGTAAAAAGGAGACTGCTTAGTGGAGGCACTCTGAGAGTTGTTATACGAGAACTCAGCTAATGGAAGTAGATCCACCCAATCATCCTGTAGGTGGCAGATAAAGCAGCGGAGATACTGCTCCGGGGTTTGATTGGTTCGTTCGGTCTGTCCATTAGTCTGGGGATGAAAAGCAGAAGAAAGGTTTACTTTAATGTCCAATGCTGCACAGAAATTTTGCCAAAACCTAGAAGTGAATTGCACCCCTCGATCCGAAATAACCTCATCCGGTACTCCATGTAAGCGAAACACATCTTTAATCATCAAATCTGATGTCTGTTTTGCAGTGGGTAAGCCGACACAAGGATAAAATGAGCTGCCTTTGTTAGACGGTCAACCACCACTAGAATGGTGTTCTTCCCTTGAGAGGTTGGTAACTCCACAATGAAGTCCATAGAAATGGATCCCCACGGGCGGGACGGGTGGGAAGAGGCTGTAACAGACCAGTTGGTGAGGAGCGAGGTGTTTTGCATCTTGCACAGACTTCACATGAAGTGACATAGTTTAAAACATCCTTCCTGCAGGTGGGCCACCAAAAGAAACGAGAGAGAAATTCCTGTGTCTTTAGAATTCCTCTATGCCCAGCTATCTTGGAATCGTGAATGAGTTGCAATACTCTCAATCTGACTGTTTCAGGAATATACAGGCGTTGTCCCTGAATCCACACACCATTCTTAAAGACAAGACTTACGTCCCTTGGGGTTGTGCCAAAAAGGAATCCGCATGGTATGCTTCCTTGATGTCCTTAAGTAGGTCTTGATTATGAATTACTCCTAGGAATCTAGAGTCAGGAAGAATAGTCTTAGGAGGAGTAATTGGACGTGTCTCTGCTGAGTAAATCCTAGAGAGTGCATCAGCCTTTCCATTGCGCGATCCTGGTCTATAAGAAATGATAAAATTAAATTGGTTTAAGAAAAGATTCCAGCGAGCCTGGCGAGGAGTCAGGCACTTAGCCGACCTGATAAACTCAAGGTTACGATGGTCTGTCAGGACGACTATTTGCTGTGCAGCTCCCTGAAGAAGGTGTCTCCATTTTTTGAAGGCGGCAATAATGGCCAACAACTCTCTATTGCCCACATCGTAGTTCCTCTCAGCCGAAGACAACTGCTGGGAAAAGAAGGCACAGGGATGCAAGACATTCTTCTCACCTGTTCTCTGAGAGAGTATAGCTCCAACGGCACAGTCTGAAGCATCCACCTCTATTATGAAGGCAAGCTCGGGTTGGGATGTACTAAGATAGGTGCGGTGGTAAATTTATCTTTTAGACGGGAAAATGCTTCCTGGGCTTGGGGAGTCCAGGAGAACCTAGACTCTTTCCGGGTAAGTTGGGTGATAGGTGACACTACCTCAGAGAAATTTCTAATGAAACGTCTATAGAAGTTGGCAAACCCGATGAAGCGCTGTACCTCCTTCACATTTCTAGGACTTGGCCAATCCTTGATGGCTTGGGTTTTGCTTCCATCCATACTAATTCCTTGTGTAGACAGTACATACCCCAGAAATTGAATTTCGGTCCTATGGAATTCACACTTTTCAAGTTTGATGTAAAGATGATTTTGTCTTAGACGTTCCAAGACCATTCTCACATGTCCATGATGTTCCTCTGTGGAGTTAGAAAAAATTAGAATATCATCCAAATAAATTACCACGAATGTATCTAGGAGATCCCTGAAGATGTCATTCACCAAGTGTTGGAAAGTGGCTGGGGCGGTACTCAGACCAAAAGGCATAACTAGATATTCAAAGTGTCCATAGCGTGACCTGAATGCAGTCTTCCATTCATCCCCAGGTCTAATACGGACTAAGTTATAGGCCCCACGAAGATCTAGTTTAGAGAAAATTTTGGCATGTCGCACTCTCTCCAATAACTCAGGGATTAAAGGCAATGGATAACGGTTTCTAATAGTAACCTTATTGAGTTCCCTATAGTCTACGCATGGTCTCAGAGATCCATCTTTCTTCTTTACAAAGAAGATGGGTGCACCTGCAGGAGATGAAGAGGGGCGTATGAAGCCCTTGGCTAGATTTTCGTCTATGTAATCCTTTAAAGCCTTTAGCTCGGGCCCCGCCAGGGGTAGATCTTACCAAAAGGTATCTCTGCTCCAGGCAATAATTCAATTGGACAATCATATGGACGGTGAGGAGGAAGCTGGTCAGCGTTCTTCTTGTCACATAAATCCACATAGTCCTGGTATGCAGCTGGTAGTTCAGGGACTGACATGGTTCCTTTAGGAACAGAGCAAGCTGAAACTTTTGGACTCATCTGTTTCTCTGGAAAGTGTAATTCCTTGTCTCCCAGTTAATGGTAGGATTCTGAGCCTGCAGCCATGGTAGCCCTAGAATAATGGGAAAGTGGGGAGAAGAGATAAGCATATAGGACAGTTTCTCTTGATGATCTTTACCTATAAGAACCCTCAAAGGCTCGTTTTCCTGATCCACTGGTCCAGAGGTCAGCAGGGAGCCATCCACAGTTTCCATCTGTACTGGAGTAGCCTTCTTCACTGAACGTATCCCCTGTTTCAGAGCAAAGGAGACATCCATAAAATTTCCATTTGCCCCTGAGTCGATCATAGCAGAGCTAGACACCCAAGCTGAGTCAACCCAGAGTTTGATGGAAAGAAAGCAATGAGAATTGTTTTTCTTACAACTCAGCTGGGACACCGCTGAGGAAACTTGAAAAATGGCAGCGTTTACACAGTCAACGTCCTCAGAGGTAACGGAGTTTAAGTCCGAGAAATCAAGATCTGTTGCTGCAGATCTCTCTGGAGCCTGAGGCTCGGACCTGACAGATCCCCTCTCGCAACACTCACAATGAATGAGTGCTGCAGTAGTCTTACGAGAACGGCTGGGGCAGTTTATAATGAAGTGCCCTGACTTACCACAATAGAAACATAGATTCTCCTTAAAACGATGTTCCTTGCGTGCATCACTAACCCGTCGTTGTAAAGAGTCTACCTGCATGGGTTCAGGTTCAGGTTCCCGTGTAATCCTACTCAAAGGTTCCTTAGCTGGAGAGGAAGGTAGGAAAAGGTTAGTGCGATTGCTTTCGAACCATCTCTCTTGCCTGCGTTCAGTCAGACGAGTATCAATACGGATGCAGTAGTTAATAAAGTCACCTAACGCAGTGGGAGGGTCGGCACGAGCAAGTTCATCCTTAATCAGTGGAGATAACCCCTTTCGAAAAATAGATTTTTTGGCGGAACTGTCCCAGGTGGTATCAAGGGCCCATCTCCTGAAATCCAAGGCATATTCAGCTACCGAGTGCTTACCTTGGCGCAAAGCTAACATGGCTGCTTCAGCTGTTGCACCTCGATTGGGGTCATCAAACACCTGCCCCATGGCTGAAATAAAAGCATCAAGGTGATTCAAACAATCATCCTCAGTCTCAATCAGAGGGTTTGCCCACATCAAAGCCTTGTTGGTAAGCAACATAATTATAGTAAGCACCTTAGATCGTTCAGTGGGAAATTGTGAAGCATGTGCAGAAAAAAAAAGATTGCATTGATTAATAAATCCCCTGAATTTCTCACGTTCACCGCCAAAACGAAAAGGGGGCAACTTGGGAATCCCAGAACTCGGGGCTGCGGCAGGAGCCTGGACTCGCTCTTCTAGAACCTCAATCCTGGCTCGCAAATCCTGGGCAGTCTGTCCAAACACTTGCAAATTGTGATTAGTGAGGTCCTGTAGGCTTGAAAAACGGGTCTTTATATTCTGCAAATCTGCAAGGATATTATCAGTCACTCCGCAAAGTTCCTTTATGCGGGCCTCCATTTTCCAGATCTTTTAAGACAGGAGTACTGGAAGAAGAGGAGAGGAGAAAAAAAAAACAATAGTGTTTACCTGTGGTAACACTGCAGAAAAAAAAAAAACACTTAAGGGAATTGCTCACCTGGAATGGTTGTGAGAAATCACAACCACTGTCATCACAGAAAGTACAACCGGACATCCGATATCCACAGTTACAGCAGACACAGCCTTTCCAGACCCAGCAGACACTAACGTTTTGGCTTCAGAATCTTGTAATGTATGTAGTACAGTTCATATAGCGTCTTGTGCTTGGGTGCGATGAAAATACATGAGACACAGGTTTGATATAGAAAGTCTTGTATTACTTCATACAAGTTGGCAAAAATAGTCACAACAGTTTGCAGACACAGAAGCAGGAGACACAGCAGGCCAGAGTAATCTAAGCTCAGCAATCACTCTCCACAACAGGTTCAGGATCTTCTTCTCTGTTACCGTAAGTCCATGCAAACGTGGGTCTTTCAAAGAGCAGGGTTCAGAGTCCACAAGTGCTTCAGAGTTCCTCAGTAGGAATAGCTGGAGTACAAGGTCCAAGGCTTTAGGAGTCAGGTCACAGGTTCACTGCAGGCTAGATTCTGAAGCACTGATTGCTCAGCTGTGGCTGCTTAAGAAGCAAAAGGAGAGAATCAGGGCGGGAACATGCAAGCTGGAAACTCCATTTTGACTGAGGGCAAGATAGCTGCAGCAAGACAGAAAGTAAAATGGCTGACGAACAAACTGAGTTTCAGGAACATGTACACAGAACCTTACACTGGCACTAAGAATGTTAAGGTGGATGCCCTCTCGAGGAGTTTCCTTGCGGACTCTCCTGAGTTATCTGATCCTGCTGTTATTTTGAAAGAGGGTGTAGTTCTTTCCGCCATCTCGCCCAATTTGAGACTGGCTCTGGAAGGGTGTCAGGAGGATAAACCCGAGCGCTGCCCTGTTGGGAAATTGTTTGTCCCAGACCAGTGGAAGAAGAGTGTGATGTCTGAGATTCATTGTTCCGCGTTGGCCGGTCATCCCGGAATTTTTGGTACCAGAGACTTTGTGAGTCGGTCCTTTTGGTGGCCTACTTTGTCTCGTGACGTCAGGGAGTTTGTGCAGTCCTGTGGGACTTGCTCTCGCTCCAAGCCTTGCTCTTGCTCTAGTGGTTTGTTGATGCCATTGCCTGTGCCCAAGAGACCATGGACCCATATCTCTATGGATTTTATTTCCGACCTCCCTGTTTTTCAGAGAATGACCATTATCTGGGTGATTTGTGATAGGTTTTCCAAGATGATACATCTTGTGCCATTACCTAAGTTGCCTTCCTCCTCCGAATTGGTGCCTTTGTTCCTTCAGCACGTGGTTCGGTTACACAGCATTCCTGAGAACATTGTGTCTGACAGAGGAGTCCAGTTTGTTTCCAGATTTTGGAGGACTTTTTGTTCTAAACTTGGTGTTCAATTGTCTTTCTCCTCTGCTTTTCATCCTCAGACTAATGGACAAACTGAGAGAACAAACCAGACATTGGAGACTTATCTGAGATGCTTTGTGTCTGCTGATCAAGATGACTGGGTCTCTTTTTTGCCTTTGGCTGAGTTTGCTCTTAATAATAGGGCAAGCTCTGCCACTTTGATGTCTCCATTTTTCTGCAATTTTGGGTTTCACCCTCGATTTTCTTCGGGACAGACGGAGGCTTCTGTCTGTCCGGGTGTTGACTCTGTTGTAGAGCGTATGCAGCAGATTTGGGACCAGGTAGTGGAGAGGTTGTCCCTCTCTCAGGAGAAGGCCCAGCGGTTTGCCAACCGGCATAGGACTGATGGTCCTCGGTTTAAAGTGGGGACTTAGTCTGGTTGTCCTCAAGAAATATCCCTATGAGAGTTGCATCTCCTAAGTTTAAGCCTAGGTTCATTGGACCTTATAAGATCATGGAGATTCTTAATCCTGTTTCCTTTCGTTTACTTCTTCCAGGGACATTTAAGATCCATAACGTGTTCCACAAGTCCTTATTGAAGAGGTTTGTCGAGCCAGTGGTTCCTATGGCTGCGCCTCCTGACCCTGTTTTGGTTGAGGGCAATCTGGAGTATGTGGTTGAGAAAATATTGGATTCTCGTTTTTCTAGACGGAAACTCCAGTATTTGGTTAATTGGAGAGGTTATGGTCAGGAGGACAATTCTTGGGTGTTTGCTTCGGACATCCATGCTAGGAGACTGATCCGTGCGTATCACAGAGCTCATTCTGACCGACCTGGTTGCACAAATGAGGGTTCGGTGACCCCTCCTCAAGGGGGGGTACTGTTGTGAATGTTTTAGAAATGAATTCTGAGCAGAAGCTCCCTCTGGTTGTTACAAACAGTACTGAACCATTCAATGAGGATTGGCAATCAGGAATCACAGACTGGATATAAGGGAGGTTTCCCCCCATCATGGTTGCCGGTGATCAATTGTTCTTGTCTCATCGTTGTTTCCTGGTTCTCTTGGAAGCTTGCTGAGTCTTGCCTCTTCTCCTGCTCTCAGATAAGATATTTTCTGTTTTTTGTTTTTGTGCTTGCCATTTGCATATTTCTCTGCATTTCTGTGAGGTTGGCCAGGTTTCCCTCCCCGGGGGGCTTGGGCTCCTCTCGGTTCCTCTGGAGCCACTGTTGTTTGTTCATTTGCCTTTTCCAGCTTTTTCAGTGGCTGCGGCTTAGTTTTGTTACACCAGAGAACTAATTTAGGTGGTAGAGGTCGTGTGATCTCAGGTGTTTTTGCAATTAGTAGCGTTGGCTTTTTTAGGTTTTTTTTTGGATTGCAGTAAGTATCCTTCTTATCCTTTTCTGTCTAGGCAGATTGGGCCCCAGCGTTTGCTCATACTATTTTCTGTCTGTGTCTGTATTTCCTCTTGTCTAACCGCCATTACATGTTTGGGGCTTCCTATGTTCTTTGGGGATCTGCTCCGGGGCAGATAGCTTTCCTCTTCTATCTTTAGGTGTAGTTAACCTCTCAGGCTGTGACGAGGCGTCTAGGACCAACGTAGGAACGCTCCACGGCTGCCTTTAGTTGTGGTGGTTAGTCAGGGTACTGCAATCCAGTAGATTCCAACCTGTCTAGTGTATTGCCGTTTTTGCCTGCTCTCCTCAGCTAGAAAAACATAACAATAAAGTATGGAAATCTGGTGTCGGCCCCCGGTTCCTGTGCAACCCCATCAATGACAGTGACATTGTTGAAGGCTTCCCTCAGAGTTGGGTCCCTGTGTTGGGCAGTCCCAAAATTTTCACTGGCCACCCCTAACTCTGGAATGTCAGATACAGGAGACACTTCTTCCTCATCTCCTACCAGGACACAAAAAGGAAACCTATCCTCCTCTGGGTATGGCGCTACCTTATTAGGGCTTACTGGTTCCCTAGTCTTGCTAGTGACCTCAGCAGACTTTCCCCACAGATCCCAGAATAAACAAAAATCCCGGCCTATAATTATAGGGTGCAATAAGTCCCGAACAACCCCGACTTCATGGGACTCAGTGCCCTGCGCAGTCTCAATGTCCACTCTTGCCATAGGGTAGTCCTTTGCATCGCCGTGAGTAGTTTGAGAGGCAGATTCGCCCTCACCAGGGTCACTAGGCTCCCGGAGTCCAGCAGCGCTGTTACTGCTCGACCGTTCACCCTCACGGGACATGCTTGAGGCCCCTCGTTAAAGATAAATTCACACTGCAGACTGGATTGGCATAGAATGAGATACGACGTCCCATGCTGCAGTCCATCTGCTCGGTAGTCTGGGGACACCGCGCAGCTATGTGTCCTGGCCTGTGACACCTCCAACAGATAACATCACCCGTAGGGACCTTGGGCACCACCTCCCCCGCCCCTTTTGACCTTGGACGCGCCACCCCTTATTGGGACTCCGCCCCCTGCTGGGACCCCCATTACGGAATGGGCTGCTTCCCCAAGGCACCTTCCATCCCCTGGTACCTCTCGACCAGTCCGACCAGTTCATCGGCACACCGGGGATCACCCTGGGCAACCCAAGTCTGTAGGGCCTTGGCAGGGAGTGCACAAACCGATCCATTACAACTCTCTCTACCATCTGTGCCGGTGTAGCGGGCTCTGGCTGTAGCCATTTCTGGACGAGGTGCAGCAGGTCAAACATTTGGGAGCGAGGCGGTTTGTCCCGGTGATACGCCCAGCGGTGCACTCTCTGTGCCCTGACAGTCATTGTCACCCCCAACCATGCGAGGATCTCCACCTTTAACTTAGGATACTGCTGAGCGTTCTGCACAGTTAAATCGAAGTACGCCTTCTGGGGTTCTCCTGTCAGGTATGGGGCCAGTACCTCTGCCCACTGCTCTGGGGGAAGTCTTTCCCTTTCAGCAACCCTCTCAAATACCGACAGGAAGGACTCCACATCATCCCCGGGGGTCATTTTCTGTAACGTGCGTCTTACCGCCTTTCTGACGTGGTTGTCATCAGCCAGACCTGGGGTTGGGGCGCTCCTCCTGCCCTGGATGGCGGTTGTCAAAAGCTGCAACTGCTGCCGTTGTTCCTGCTGGCTTTGTTGTATTGTTGCACCAACAACCTGTTGGTCTCTTGCTGCTGTGCCTGCGCCTGGACCAAGTGTTTCAGCAGGTCCTCCATTTTCTCCTGCAATGCTGGCTGGGTTGCTATAGTCTTTACCCACGACATGCAGTACCCACTTCTCTGCTGGGAACGCTGCTCGCACGTCTCCACCAATTGTGAGGATGTGGTCTCGCTGATGTGCGACCGGAGGTAAGCAGGAGGGCAACTCCACTTGGTTCTTCAAGCAAGTTTATTTACACTTCATAAACTTGCTTTAAAACAGAAAACAAAACAGCCTTCTCTGGCACAAAGTAACAAAAAGTAGATCTAAAGTCCTTGTACTCTAACCGAGTAGTCTCTTCAGAACACACACACTGGAGGTCTCCACACCTCCAGCCACTCACACCTGTGGTCAGCAGTAGGCTCATTTTTATCCCATACACCCAGCTAACACAGAACACATGACTGGTCATGTGGTAGTGACATCATCCCAGGTCCTCAAACTGCATATACGGCTATGGTGCTGCCTCTACCCAGGGCTAATGTGTACTGGGCTACATAACAGAGACACGGTATCTCTGAGCCAGATACCTCCCGTCTATTACACAACCCTTTGCCACTTTACAATATATATATATACAGTACAGACCAAAAGTTTGGACACACCTCATTTAAAGATTTTTCTGTATTTTCATGACTATGAAAATTGTACATTCACACTGAAGGCATCAAAACTATGAATTAACACATGTGGAATTATATACTTAACAAAAAAGTGTGTAACAACTGAAATTATGCCTTATATTGTAGGTTCTTCAAAGTAGCCACGTTTTGCTTGATGACTGCTTTGCACACTCTTTGCATTCTCTTGATGAGCTTCAAGAGGTAGTCACCGGAAATGGTCTTCCAACAATCTTGAAGGAGTTCCCAGAGATGCTTAGCACTTGTTCGCCCTTTTGCCTTCACTCTTCGGTCCAGCTCACCCCGAACCATCTCGATTGGGTTCAGGTCTGGTGACTGTGGAGGCCAGGTCATCTGGCGTAGCACCCCATCACTCTCCTTCTTGGTCACATAGCCCTTACACAGCCTGGAGGTGTGTTTGGGGTCATTGTCCTGTTGAAAAATAAATGATGGTCCAACTAAACACAAACCGGATGGAATAGCATGCCGCTGCAAGATGCTGTGGTAGCCATGCTGGTTCAGTATGCCTTCAATTTTGAATAAATCCCCAACAGTGTCACCAGCAAAGCACCCCCACACCATCACACCTCCTCCTCCATGCTTCACGGTGGGAACCAGGTATGTAGAGTCCATCCGTTCACCTTTATTGCGTCGCACAAAGACACAGTGGTTGGAACCAAAGATCTCAAATTTGGACTCATCAGACCAAAGCACAGATTTCCACTGGTCTAATGTCCATTCCTTGTGTTCTTTAGCCCAAACAAGTCTCTTCTGCTTGTTGCCTGTCCTTAGCAGTTGTTGCCTAGCAGCTATTTTACCATGAAGGCCTGCTGCCCAAAGTCTCCTCAACAGTTGTTGTAGAGATGTGTCTGCTGCTAGAACTCTGTGTGGCATTGACCCGGTCTCTAATCTGAGCTGCTGTAAACCTGCGATTTCTGAGGCTGGTGACTCGGATAAACTTATCCTCAGAAGCAGAGGTGACTCTTAGTCTTCCTTTCCTGGGGCGGAGTCCTCATGTGAGCCAGTTTCTTTGTAGCGCTTGATGGTTTTTGCAACTGCACTTGGGGACACTTTATTATTATTATTACACATTTTTATAGCGCCATTTATTCCATGGCGCTTTACATGTGAAGAGGGGCAAATATAGACAAGTACAGTAAACATGAGCAATACAAGGCACACACAAGTACAGAAGGAGAGAGGACCCTGCCCGCAAGGGCTCACAGTCTACAGGAATGGGTGAGGATACACTAGGAGAGGGTAGAGCTGGTCGTGCGGTGGTTCAGTAGACTGATGATCACTGCAGGTTGTAGGCTTGTTGGAAGAGGTGGGTCTTCAGGTTCTTTTTGAAGGTTTCCATGGTAGGCGCGAGTCTGATGTGTTGGGGTAGAGAGTTCCAGAGTATGGGAGAGGCACGGGAGAAGCTTTGTATGCGGTTGTGGGAAGAAGAGATAAGAGGGGAGTAGAGGAGGAGATCTTGAGAGGATCGAAGGTTGCGTGTGGGTATGTACCGGGAGACCATGTTGCAAATTTTTCCCAATTTTTCGGACTGACTGACCTTCATTTCTTAAAGTAATGATGGCCACTCGTTTTTCTTTATTTAGCTGCTTTTTTCTTGCCATAATACAAATTCTAACAGTCTATTGAGTGGGACTATCAGCTGTGTATCCACCAGACTTCTGCACAACACAACTGATGGTCCCAACCCCATTTATAAGGCCAGAAATACCACTTATTAAACCTGACAGGGCACACCTGTGAAGTGAAAACCATTCCCGGTGACTACCTCTTGAAGCTCATCAAGAGAATGCAAAGAGTGTGCAAAGCAGTCATCAAAGCTAAAGGTGGCTACTTTGAAGAACCTAGAATATAAGACATAATTTCAGTTGTTACACACTTTTTTGTTAAGTATATAATTCCACATGTGTTAATTCATAGTTTTTATGCCTTCAGTGTGATTTTACAATTTTCATAGTCATAAAAATACAGAAAAATCTTTAAATGAGAAGGTGTGTCCAAACTTTTGGTCTGTACTGTGTATATATATATATATATATATATATATATATATATAATATATATATATATATATATTAATCTATCATTTTTGTATACCAGGAAGCTGCAGCAGCAGAATAGGTGCTTCCAGAAAAAGACCAAAGGGATGGGGCTCGCAATTGGTAAGTTTCTTGCATGCATCTCAGAACCACATCATCACACTACACACAACACATAAAAAACAGATTATTACCGACATCACACTGCACACAACACATAAAAACTGATCATTACAGACATCACACTGCACACAACAAATATGCCTACATCCAAGCACATAATTTTTTATTTTTTATAGTCTTCTGATTCTGGTGCTCGATCCAAAGGTTCTCAAAGTGCTTCCCAGGGTCGTCGGCGTGAGCAGCAGGGCAGTCGCCATCGGGTAAGTACCTTTTTTTTTTTATTTTTTTTTTTTTATACTTTACGTTATTGTTTTGAGTCTAATGGGGTTTTTTTTGTCTTTTTTAACAGGCTTCACAGCGTGCTTCTGACTCGGACGGTGAGGCGGCCTGGCTGGATATAGACCTCCTCATCGATCTGATACGAGAGCGGGAACCGCTGTGGAACATGGGGGACCGCCGCCATGCCGATATCATTGTGACCCGTCGGCTCTGGGAGCAAATATTCCAACAACTGGTGGACAACTGAGAGGACCTCGATGTTCGGGCCCAGATTCAAGCGCGTAAGTATACACAGTTCAGTTATGTTGCTGGATGTAAAGTGTTGTTCACTAACCAATTTGCGCTTTCACTTTTCAGTCGAGAGAATTGTCAAGCTGTGGCGGTCAATCAGGGATCGATTCAGGAAGGAGTTCAACAAAGAGATGCGGGACCCGAGTGGATCTGGAGGACGCAGGAGCAAGTACAAATATGCGAATGCCCTGTCGTTCCTCTGGTCAACGATGGTGAGCAGAAGGTAAATATTACCTACCCCATTTAATAAAAAATGTTTACATGTTTAACAATTTTTTTGGGTTTCAGCCAGGGCCATGCAATATCAGTATATTAATTATATTTTTTTCTCTTTATTCCACAGCACCATCAGCAGCACTCGGGAGCCTGCACAGTTGAACCCTTCTGGGGCGATCCCTCAGGAGTCCGCCACCGAGGGACACTTCGACAGTCCCGGCCCTTCTGCACCTTCCCAGCCTTCCCTCACCTCTGATCCTCGGTCCCATCCACCAGCGCTGGAGCATCGTGGCCGACTGCGTTGCATGAATCTGATGGTGAGGATATAGTTTTTCCTTTACCCCACCGCTCTGCTGCTGCCACCTCTAGTACACCTGTGGGTTCTGGGCGGCAGCGCCAAAGTGGTCAGGAAAAGAGCTATGCGCCCGAGTTCTTGCATCTGAATGCATCCTTCCAGAACTGTATGAAACTGTTGTCTGAGCAAATGACCGCAGGATTTAATTTGCTCAACAACAGTATTCTTGAGTTGCGCACACTCCTGGTTAGGATGCATTCAGATGCAAGTAAATCTCCAAACCACACATTTTTCCAGTCAGTACTCATAGAATCATAGAATGGTAGAGTTGGAAGGGATCTCCTGGGTCATCTGGTCCAACCCCCTGCTCAAAGCAGGATTCTCTAAATCATCCCAGACAGATGTCTATCCAGCCTCTGTTTGAAGACTTCCATTGAAGGAGAACTCACCACCTCTTGTGGCAGCCTGTTCCACTCATTGATCACCCTAACTGTCAAAAAGTTTTTTCTAATATCTAATCTGTGTCTCCTCCCATTCAGTTTCATCCCATTGCTTCTAGTCTTTCCTTGCGCAAATGAGAATAAAGATGATCCTTCTACAATGTGACAGCCCTTGAGATATTTGTGGACAGCTATTAAGTCTCCTCTCAGTCTTCTTTTTTGCAAGCTAAACATTCCCAAATCCTGCAACCGTTCCTCATAGGACATGGTTTGCAGACCGGTCACCATTCTGGTGGCTCTTCTCTGAACTTGCTCCAGTTTGTTGATGTCTTTTTTAAAATGTGGTGCCCAAAACTGGACACAGTATTCCAGATGAGGTCTGACCAAAGAGGAGTAGAGGGCAATAATGACCTCACGTGATCTAGACTGTATGCTTCTGTTGATACATCCTAGAATTGCATTTGCCTTTTTTGCTGCTGCATCACACTGTTGACTCATGTTAAGTCTGTGATCAATTAGTATACCCAAGTCTTTTTCACATGTGCTGTTACTTAGCCCTATTCCTCCCATTTTGTATATGCTTTTTTCATTTTTATTGCCCAGATGTAGTACTTTGCATTTTTCCCTGTTAAAATCCATTCTGTTAGTTGCTGCCCACTGCTCCAGTTTATGTATATCTTTTTGAATCCTCTCTCTCTCTTCTCTAGTATTAGCTACCCCTCCTAGCTTTGTGTCATCAGCAAATTTGATCAGTTTACCCTCAATTCCTTCATCTAAATCATTGATAAAGATGTTGAACAATACAGGGCCCAAAACAGAGCCTTGTGGTACCCCACTTGAGACATTCTTCCAACTGGATGTGCAGCCATTTACAACCACTCTTTGGGTCCGATCACTAAGCCAGTTATGAATCCACCTAACAGTTGCCTTGTCCATTCCATACTTAGTCATTTTTTCAATAAGGATTGTGTGAGATACTTTGTCAAATGCTTTGCTGAAGTCAAGATATACTATATCTACAGCATTTCCCTGATCCACCCAGTCAGTGATTCTGTCATAGAAGGAAATTAAGTTAGTCTGACATGACTTATTAGTTACAAACCCATGCTGACTCTGTTTAACCCCTTCACCCCCAAGGGTGGTTTGCACGTTAATGACCGGGACAATTTTTACAATTCTGACCACTGTCTCTTTATGAGGTTATAACTCCGGAACGCTTCAACGGATCTTCGCGATTCTGAGATTGTTTTCTCGTGACATATTGTACTTCATGTTAGTGGTAAAATTTCTTCCATATAACTTGCGTTTATTTTTGAAAAATACGCAAATATGGCGAAAATTTTGAAAATTTAGCAATTTTCAAACTTTGAATTTTTATTCCCTTAAAACAGAGAAATATGTAACACAAAATAGTTAAGAAATAACATTTCCCACATGTCTACTTTACATCAGCACAATTTTGGAATCAAAATTTTTTTTTGTTAGGAAGTTATAAGGGTTAAAAGTTGACCAGCGATTTCTCATTTTTACAACAAAATTTACAAAGCCATTTTTTTTAGGGACCACCTCACATTTGAAGTCACTTTGAGGGGTCTACATGACAGAAAATACCCAAAAGTGACACCATTCTAAAAACTGCACCCCTCAAGGTACTCAAAACCACATTCAAGAAGTTTATTAACCCTTCAGGTGCTTCACAGGAACTAAAGCAACGTGGAAGGAAAAAATGAATATTTAACTTTTTAGCCACAAAAATGATCTTTTACAAACTTTTTTTTATTTTCACAAGGGTAAAAGGAGAAAATGGACAGATAAGGTTGTTATGCAATTTCTCCTGAGTACGCCAATACCCCATATGTGGGGGAAAACCACTGTTTGGGCACACGGCAGAGCTCGTAAGGGAAGGAGCGCCGTTTGACTTTTTCAAACTAAAATTGGCTGGAGTTGAGATTGGACGCCATGTCGCGCTTGGAGAACCTCTGATGCGCCTAAACAGTGGAAACCCCCCACAAGTGACACCATTTTGGAAACTAGACCCCCTAAGGTACTTATCTAGATCTGTTGTGAGCACTTTGAACCCCCAAGTGTTTCACAAAAGTTTATAATGCCTGGGTGTGAAAAAAAAAAAAAAAAAATTCCACAAAAATGATTTTTTAGTCCTAAATTTTTGAATTTTCCCAAGGAAATTGGACCCCAAAAGTTGTTGTCCAATTTGTCCTGAGTACGCTGATACCCCATATGTGGGGGTGGAAAACTGTTTGGGCGCACGGCAGGGCTTGGAAAGGAAGTAGTAACGTTTTGGAATGCAGACGTTGATGGGGGTCATGTTCCGTTTGCAGTGCCCCAGATGAGCCTAAACAGTGGAAATCCCCCACAAGTGACCCCATTTTGGAAACTAGACCCCCTAAGGAACTTATCTAGATCTTTGGTGAGCACTTTGAACCCCCAAGTGCTTCACACAAGTTTATAATGCCCGGGCATGAAAATAAAAAATCCTATTTTTTTCCCACAAAAATTATCTTTTAGTCACTAATTTTTTATTTTCCCAAGGGTATCAGGAGAAATTGGACCACATAAGTTTTGTCCAATTTGTCCTGAGTACGCTGATGCCCCATATGTGGGGGGAACCACTGTTTGGGCGCACGGCAGAGCTCGGAAGGGAAGGAGCACCATTTGACTTTTTCCAACCAAAATTGGCTGGAATTGAGATTGGATGCCATGTTGCATTTGGAGAGCCCCTGATGTGCCTAAACAGTGGAAACCCCCCACAAATGACCCCATTTGGGAAACTAGACCCCCTAAGGAACTTATCTAGATCTTTGGTGAGCAATTTGAACCCTCAAGTGCTTCACACAAGTTTATAACGTAGAGCCGTAAAATTTAAAAATCATATTTTTTCCACAAAAATGATCTTTTCACCCCAATTTTTATTTTTCCAAGGGTAACAAGACTCCAAAAGTTATTGTGCAATTTGTCCTGAGTACACGGATACCCCATATGTGGGGGTATACCACTGTTTGGGTGCATGGCAGAGTTTGGAAGGGAAGGAGCCCCATCTCACTTTTTCAACGCAGAATTGGCTGGACGCCATGTCGTGTTTGGAGAGCTCCTGATCTGCCTAAACAGTGGAAACCCCCCACAAATGACACCATTTTGGAAACTAGACCCCTCAAGGAACTTATCTAGATGTGTGGTGAGAACTTTGAACCCCCAGGTGTTTCACTAAAGTTTAGAACGTACAGCCTTAAAATAAAAAATCCTTTTTTTTTTTTTACAAAAATGATTTTTTCGCCCCCAATATTTTATTTTCACAAGGGTAACAGAAGAAATTGGAACCCAAAAGTTGTTGTCCAATTTGTCCTGAGTACGCTGATACCCAATATGTAGGAGAAAACTACTGTATGGGTGCACGTCAGGGCTCGGAAGGGAAGTAGTGACGTTTTGGATTGCAGACTTTGATGGAATGGTCTGGGGCGTCATGTCGCATTTGGAGAGCCCCTGATACGCCTAAACAGTGGAAACCCCCCACAAGTGACCCCATTTTGGAAAATAGACCCCACAAGGAACTTATCTAGATGTGTGGTGACCACTTTGAACCCCGAAGTGTTTCACAGAAGTTTATAACGCACAGCCGTAAAAATAAAAAATCCTTTTTTTTTTTACAAAAATGATTTTTTCGCCCCCAATATTTTATTTTCACAAGGGTAACAGGAGAAATTGGACCCCAAAAGTTGTTGTCCAATTTGTCCTGAGTACGCTGATACCCAATATGTGGGAGAAAACTACTGTATGGGCGCATGTCAGGGCTCGGAAAGGGAAGTAGTGACGTTTTGGATTGCAGACTTTGATGGAATGGTCTGGGGGCGTCATGTCGCATTTGGAGAGCCCCTGATGCGCCTAAACAGTGGAAACCCCCCACAAGTGACCCCATTTTGGAAAATAGACCTCACAAGGAACTTACCTAGATGTGTGGTGAGCACTTTGAACCCCGAAGTGCTTCACAGAAGTTTATAACGCACAGCCGTAAAAATAAAAAATCCTTTTTTTTTTTACAAAAATGATTTTTTCGCCCCCAATATTTATTTTCACAAGGGCAACAGGAGAAATTGGACCCCAAAAGTTGTTGTCCAATTTGTCCTGAGTACGCTGATACCCAATATGTGGGAGAAAACTACTGTATGGGCGCATGTCAGGGCTCGGAAAGGGAAGTAGTGACGTTTTGGATTGCAGACTTTGATGGAATGGTCTGGGGGCGTCATGTCGCATTTGGAGAGCCCCTGATGCGCCTAAACAGTGGAAATCCCCAACAAGTGACCCCATTTTGGAAAATAGACCCCACAAGGAACTTATTTAGATGTGTGGTGAGCGCTATGAAGCCCCAAGTGCTTCACAGAAGTTTATAATGTACAGCCGTAAAAACAAAAAAATCTTATTTTTTTTACAAAAATAATATTTTCGCCCCCAGTTTTTTATTTTCCCAAGGGTAACAGAAGAAATAGGACAAATTTCACAATAACTCTTGGGGTCCAGAGTACGCTGATACCCCATATGTGGGGATAAACTACTGTTTGGACGCATGGCAGAGCTCAGAAGTGAAGGAACACCGTTTGACTTTTTCAACGCAGAATTGGCTGGAATGGAGATCAGACGCCATGTCACATTTGGAGAGCCCCTGATGTGCCTAAACAGCGGAAACCCCCCAATTCTAACTCCAACCCTAACCCCAACACACCCCTAACCCTAGTCCCAACCCTAATCCCAACCCTAACCCTAATCCTAACTCTAACCCTAATCCTAACTTTAGCGCCAACCCTAACCCTAACTTTAGCCGAAACCCTAACCCTAATGGGAAAATGGAAATAAATACATTTTTTTTATTTTATTATTTTTCCCTAACTAAGGGGGTGATAAAGGGGGTTTGATTTACTATTTATAGCAGTTTTTATGATTGGCAGCTGTCACGCTAAAAGACGCTTTTTATTGCAAAAAGTAGTTTTTTGCATCGCCACATTTTGAGAGCTATAATTTTTGCATATTTTGGCCCACAATGTCATGTGAGGTCTTAATTTTTGCGGGACGAGGTGACGCTTTTATTGGTACCATTTTTGAGCACGTGACATTTTTTGATCGCTTTTTATTTCGATTTTTGGGAGGTTAGAATGAACAAAAATCAGCAATTCATGAATTTCTTTTGGGTGAGGCGTTTTTATTGTTCCGCGTGTGGTAAAATCGATAAAGCAGTTTTATTCTTCGGGTCAGTACGATTATGGCGATACCTCATTTATATAATTTTTTTATGTTTTGGCGCTTTTATAGAATAAAAACAATTTTATATAAAAAATAATTATTTTTGCATCGCTTTATTCTGCGAGCTATAACTTTTTATTTTTTTGCTGATGATGCTGTGTGATGGCTCGTTTTTTTGCGGGACAAGATGACGTTTTCAGCGGTACCATGTTTATTTATATCCGTCTTTTTGATCGCGTGTTATTCCACTTTTTGTTCAGCGGTATGATGATAAAGCACTGATTTTTTGCTTCGTTTTTATTTTTTATTTTTTAAGGGTTCACAAAAGGGGTTAACTAGTGGGACAGTTTTATAGGGGGGGTCGTTACGGACGCGGCGATACCATATATGTGTACTTTTATTGTTTTATTTTTTTTATTTACAATAAGTAATGAATTTATTGGGGAATATTTTTTTTTTTTTTTTTTTTTTTTGGATTTTTTTTTACACATGTTTATTTTTACTTTTTTTTACTTTTTTACTTTGTCCCAGGGTGGGACATCACTGTATTTCATCAGATCGCTGGTGTGACAGTGTGCACAGCACTCTGTCACACCAGCGATGTGACAGGCAGTGCAGGACGCTTCCTCATGCCTGCTCTCGGCAGGCACTGAGGAAGCCGCCTCCCTCCAGGACCCCAGCGCCATCTTGGATCCGGGTCCTGGGAGGGAGGAAGCCCTCAGAGCAGCGCGATCACATCGCGCTGGTCTGAGGGTCTCAGGGGGGCGCGCAGGGAGCCCCCTGCCTGCGCGATCCTCCCCTGTGCCCCAGTACACCGCGATCATGTTTGATCGCGGTGTGCAAGGGGTTAATGTGCCGGGAGCGGTCCGTGACCGCTCCTGACACACAGTCACGGGTGTCAGCTGTGATAATCAGCTGACACCCGGCGGCGATTAGCTGCGCTCCCTCCGGGAGCGCAGCTAATCGCCTATGACGTACTATCCCGTCCATGGTCAGAATGGCACGGGTTTTATGGACGGGATAGTACGTCTAATGTCAGAGAGGGTTAATCACTTCATTCTTATCCAGGTACTTGCATACATGTTCTTTAATAATTTGTTCAAAGATCTTTCCTGGTATAGAAGTCAGACTCACCGGCCTGTAGTTCCCTGGGTCCACCTTCTTCCCCTTTTTGAAGATAGGAACAACATTTGCTCTTCTCCAGTCTTCTGGGACTTCTCCTGTTCTCCAAGAATTTTCAAAGATTATGGACAGTGGTTCAAGAATTTCTTCTGCTATCTCCTTCAGTACCCTGGGGTGTAATTCATCTGGACCTGGAGACTTGAATTCATTTAGGTTAGCTAAGTGTTTCCTCACTGTCTTTCTGTTTATAGATATCCTGGATTCTTCTATTCCTTTAATAGGACAGTGAAGATCAGTTGATGTTACATTTCCTTTCTGAGAGAAAACAGATGCAAAATAGGAATTTAAAAGTTCAGCCTTCTCAACATCCTGACTTACCATTTCATCATTTTCATCCTGTAAAAATCCTATAGCATCTTTGACTTTTCTTTTACTTTTGACGTATCCCCAAAATCCTTTTTTGTTGCTTTTGACGTCACTTGCAAGCCTTAATTCATTGTCAGCTTTAGATAATCTGATTTGTGCCCTGCAGGTTCTGCAGACGGCATTATATTCTTCTTTAGATATGCCTCCCTCTTTCCATTTGATAAACATTTCTTTCTTCCTTTTTAGCATGTGTTTAAGTTCTGTGTTCATCCATCCTGGTTTCCTTAAATGCTTCCCATTCTTCCCTCTTTTCGGAATTGTTAACGATTGTGCTTTGAGAATCTCATTTTTCAAGATTTTCCATCCTTCCTGGACATTTTTGTCCTTAAGGATATCCAGCCATTGGATCCCTCCAATTCTCTTTCTGAGTTCCTTAAAATCTGCCTTTCTGAAATCTAACCTTGACGTCTGAGTCTTCACAGGTCTTCCTCCTCTTGTTATCCAAAATTCTAAAATAGCATGGTCACTACCTCCTAGGGTCCCAGCCACTCTTACCTCCTCCACCATTTCCTCCCTGTTTATGAGGATTAGATCCAAGGTAGCAGATCCCCTTGTTTTCTCCATTACCTTTTGGAAGATAAAGTTGTCAGCAAGAGAGGATAAGAATTTCCTGGACCTCTTAGTTTTGCCTGAGAGAGATTCCCAACAAATGTCTGGATAGTTGAAATCTCCCATGACCACTATGTCATATTTTTTGGAGAAGCTATCTCCTGACAGCAGATGCATGTAATGCAATCGTGCCAGTCTGCTCTAGCGCATGTTAGCTCCCAAGCCCCTCCACCCACCCCGGTAGTTCCTTCCACACCTGCCCCCCCTCCAGCCACTGTCCTTCCACCCCCTCCTATGCAATACCAACATCCTGCCCCGTACCAGCATCCTGCCCCGTACCAACATCCTGCCCCGTACCAACATACCGCCCTGTACCACTTCCCAACCACATCATCCGCGCCTCCACTCCCTGCCCACTACCCCACTACCACCAGTCTCCTTCAACACCCATCATGCCTCAAACACAACCCTCTTCTCCACCCACCACCTCTTCTGCCTCCCAATCCATCGACTCCACCCTCAAACCTTCCAAATTCCCAATACTGCTCCCAGTTTCATGTCTTTCTTTCTCCACCCCTTCACCTGTTTAACCTACTGATCCTTCCCCACCACCATCACTTTCCTCTCTACAAACTCCCAATGTCGAAGTGTCCCAATCTGACAGCCCCTCCAGCATTATCTCCACCCCACACTATATAAATTTATAACTTTTTTTTAATAATTTGTTAATAAAAAACATTTTATTTGTTAAAAATGTTGTCTTTCATTTATTTATACGGTTTATAAGGTTAAATACGTTGGTTAAAACAAGGTAAAATACTGTGGGTAAAGAAGGTGAAATATTTTGGGTAAAGAAGGTAAAATACTTTGGGGAAAAAAACAACAAGGTACACAACTTTGGGTAAAGAAGGTGAAATACTTTGGGTAAAGAAGGTAAAATATTTTGGGGAAAAAAACAACAAGGTACACAACTTGGGTAAAGAAGGTAAAATACTTTGGGTACACAAAGTCAATGACTTTTGGTTACAAGGTCCAAGAGAAATTTTTCAAACTCTCTCATCCTGCCAGTCTACTCTTCCTTGAGGTGAAATAAAGTATTCAGCAAATTTGTCCCTCATTCTGGAAACTGACACAGAACTTCTATACATAATGTTGTGATAATCATGCAAGGTGGTTTCTTCAGAGTGGTCATCAATGGAAATCTGTTCCTTGCATATAACAAAATTGTGCAGGACCACGCAAGCTTTCACCACCTCGTCCACAGTTTCAGTCTTCAGGTTGATAGTGGTCAATAGAACTCTCCATTTGGCTGTCAGAATCCCAAAAGCACACTCCACCAATCTTCGTGCTCGTGTGAGGCGGTAATTAAAAATTCTTTTAGTTGGCGTCAATCCACTACTGGAGTATGGTTTCAGCAGGTGTTCCGATAGTTGGAAGGCTTCATCCCCAACACAAACAAATGGCATTGGTGGCCCTGAGGTTTCAGGCAGCGGTCTTGGGGTGGAAATTGGAAGGTGTTTCCATAGAGATGACTCCCCATTGCAGACAATTTGAAAACTTGGGAATCATTGGTGCGGCCATAGGCACCAATATCAACCGCTATAAACTTGTATTCAGTGTCAGCGATGGCCATGAGCACAATGGAAATATTTTTTATAGTTAAAATATTCCGATCCAGATCCAGCAGGTTTGACGATGCGGATATGTTTCCCGTCCACTGCACCCAAGCAATTGGGAAACTGACAGATTTGTTGGAATTTATCTGCAATTTCCAGTCAACTCTCCATTGTGGGATGTGGTATAAACTCGCCATGTAAAGAGTCCCACAATGCACGGCATGTGTGCTTCACAATTCCGGAGATGGTGGAAATCCCAAGTCTGAACTGGAAATGGAGTAACGAAAGGGATTCTCCAGTTGCAAGGAATCTGTTAAAAAAAGGGAAAAATGAGTACAAAATAACAGCAATAACATTACAGTTATAAGTCAGCTTTAACAGTTGGAGATACAATAAAAAGAATTATTAAAAACTACCAGCAACAACATTACAGTTAGAAGTGTGCTTTAAAAGGAGGAGATACAATAAAAATGGCTTACCGAAGAGTCACCATCAGACGCTCCGCCGGTGAAATGGAAAAGCGGCAATATGTGTCACTTCTTCTGATGAGGTGTCCAATTCATTCAACCAATAAATCAAAGTTCTCCATTTGCATCCGAACATATGAGAAAAATTTCTCAGGGTTTCCTCGTAGCTCCATGTATAGTGTAGAATACACCCTACGCGTCATTCTCTGGGCTGTGATGGGATGGATCCACAAACATCGTCGGCGCAGACTCATGATGCACTGCTGTCTGTCTCGCTCCTTCTCCAGAACAATCGCTTTCAAACGATTCACCTCAACAGTAAAATCCCAGTAGTCTTCAGAATGTTTGCTATCATGCCTTCCCATCTTCGCCAGCCACTTGCTCTTCTCTACAACCTGCACTTGCTCCTCTACAACCTGCACTTGCTCCTCTACAACCTGTCAAATATGGCTGTAGGAACACTGTATATATAGGTTTTCAGTAGCCAATCACGTTTGGGAGCCTCCCATGGGCGTTTTTAAAAACCGGATCCGTCGTAAAACGGATAAAAAACGGAAGAAACAGATGGAAAACTGATGAAACGGATCGGATTTTTGCCGGATCTGCTAGACGGATCCGGTGGAAAACGGATCTGTTTCATCAGTTTTCCACAATTTACGCCGGATACTGCCTTTTGGTAAAAAACCTGATGTGTGGAAGTAGCCTTAGTCGGGCAAGTTCCCCATCTTCCTGCTGCAACCGAACCCATTCATCACGGGATCGGCTCAAAACTCCCTGCCAGGCCAACACTTGCACCTGTTACTGCATAGCTACCACAGTCCTGGTAGAATCTCGGAATCTGGGGATTTCTTTGTCTTCCAATTCTTCATCCCTGAGTTAAAAAAAAATGGATAAAAAGGTGGATTAACTCCGTGTTGCTTGAAAGATAGAAGTCCAAATGGATGTTCAGATGAAAAAGTGGCTTTATTCAACGAGTTTCGGAGTACTATGACTCCTTCATCAGGAACCACCGAAGTATATAATATCCGGTCAGTCCCAAGAATGCTCGGGCATCTATTACCGTTGTCAGAGTAGGCCAATCCCGTACTGCAGCAATCTTCTCCTGAGATGGCTTCACCCCTTCAGCAGAAACAACATGACCCAGATACTCTATTTGGGGGCGGAACAAGTGACACTTCCGAGGTTTTATTTTTAGTCCATGCCTTTGGAGGCGACTCAACACCTGTTCCAATCTCTGCAGATGATCCTCAAACGAAGCGGCATAGACTATGATGTCATCTAAATAGATGAGCGTGGCTTCAAAGTTTAAATCGCCCAGACACCTCTCCATTAATCGTTAAAACGTTCCAGGGGCGTTGGACAATCCGAACTGCATTCTATTGAATTCGTACAGTCCCATGAGTAGTATAAATGCTGTTTTTTTCCGGTATTGCTCTGACATCGGTACTTGCCAATAGCCACTGGCTAGATCCAATGTGGAAAAGAATTTGGCCTTTCCCAGTGCAGACAGGGATTCTTCGATCCAGGGCAATGGGTAAGAATCTCGCACGGTGCAAGAGTTGAGTTTACGATAATCTACACAGAATCGTAGGGTGCCATCCTTTTTTCGCACCAGCACAATGGTGGCGGCCCATGGACTTTGGCTCTCCCTTATGACGCCTTCCTGAAGCATCTGTGTTAGCATGCCTTTCACCTCTTGATAGAGTTTTGGCGGAATTTGTCGGTATCGCTCTCTGGTGGGTGCAGCATCCCTAGTCGGTATTTTGTGTGTGATTGCCGTGGTACAGCCAAAATCATCCTCATGGTGGGCGAACACGTCCTGATATCACCCCAATAGAGCCCCCACTTGTTGAATTTGTGACGTGGTAAGGTCGGTCAGCTCAGCCTGCATTTGCCCTAATATATGCTGCCCTTCACAGACATGTTGAGGATCCAGTGTCAGGGACATATCTACCGCCACAACCCAAGGGTCCCCTTGCTTCATAATCAACTGCACGTCCTGGGGTGGTATCACTTCTTCTGGCATTCCAGTGATTCGGGCCACTTCACTTCTAGGAGTTAATGTGATGTTATCTTCTAAATTAACACACCGCACTGGTACCGTCCCATCAGGTACAATTGCAGGCGTTCGCGCCACAAAGAGACCTGAGGGCAGCTGTTCAGTGGTAGCTGGTTCAATTTGGATCTCAACCCCTTCCAGCGGGGTGCAAACCCGCACAGGTAGGGTAAGCACAGTCTGTCCTGGTGGCAAGATGAGTTTGGCAGAGGTCAGTACAGTCACCTTTCCAACGTTCCTTCATCACTGGCCGTCTCCTGGGCCTGTGCAACACGTATTAACTATTGAAACACTCTTTGCTGGGGGGGGTGGGCTCCATTGTTTTGGTTACTTCTGGGGGCTCATTAAGGAGGAGATTCCCAAACTCTTTCAATATGTTCATTCCCAGAGTGACAGCTTGTCCATTACCAGCTTCTCCCTTAGTCAACACTACCCCCTTATGTCCCAAGTCTTTGCCGCAGATGGCCACCTGCATCCGGACCACCCCTGCGACTGGGATGGGCAAGTGGTTGGCAGCTATTAGTTTTATCACGGGGCCCCACTCAGGCCGCTTCGCTTTAGTGAAGTGTCTTCGAAAGTAAGTTTCAGGCAACGTAGTCACCTGGAGCCCGTATCACCAGGCAACGTACTGCTCGACGCAGAGATGAAATTCGTGGGACTTTTGTTACTCCTTCGTGACAGTTCAGGCTCTGGGCAGCGTCCCCCAGGCTCGGAGCCTTCTAGTTTAACGGATGTTGTTGAAAGGGTCTACCCCATCGTGGTATTCCCGCGTCAAATGTCCAACTTCTCCACAATTGTAACAAGTGAGAGGTCTCCCTCTGTGGAACATCCTAGCTTCTTGGCGGAGTTTGGGCCCCCCTCTAACCCCGACGAATCTGCAGCTCCTACTGTTTTTTTTACATCAGCCAATTCTCGAATTTCCTGGATTTCCTTCTGCAGTTCTTCCACCCACTGGGGTTCGCCCTATCAGATTGACTGATACCTCTCCGCTTCGGACCCTTCCCACCATGACTGTCACCCCCTGTTCCTGCTCACGTGTTCGTGCCTCACTTCCCACTTCAGAAAAGATAAAGGTCATGTGGGGGTTAACCCACAACGTTCCCGCAAAGCCTGCTTCGTCAGCACGTCCCGCAAGCCTGTCACCATATGATGACGCAGCACTACATCAATTAGCCCTACGCCTATGCCGTTTTCCTAAGGATAGCAGTATGAATCTCTTGGAGGGCATTCAAGTATTGTGTCACCGTCTCCCCCTCCCTTTGCACATGGCCAAATAGACGTGACCTCAACTCCCCTACGTCCGTGGCGTCCCCATGAGTCTCTTCTAGTATTTGTAGCATCTTACTAAAAGTGTTTCGATCCCCGGGGGGTCGTAACATAACAGAGTCCCTAGCTTCCCCATGTAGGGCCAACATGACTACTTCGTCTTCTATGGCAGGGGTCATGGGGTGCATTCTCAGCATTCCTCTCATGCGTTCAGTCCATTTCCATAACCTTATAAAAGGATGATTTTTACATTATTTCCGGAGCTGGATTTTCTTCTCTTCATGTATTGCAACGTCTGGCAGTGACGTATCCTTGGTCGGATGGACTTTGGATCCATGGAGGTGAGCTGAACTATTTCCTTACTATGCATGATTTAGTGAATCCTGCTTTGAGCAGGGGGTTGGACCAGATGACCCAGGAAGTCCCTTCCAACTCTACCATTCTATGATTCTATGGAACGGCACACGCGGACAATTCAGTCTGAAAGATAGGTGAAAACACGTGGTCACGTCTCTCACGGTCAGCAGAGGTGCGGGGTAGCGAACGGCAGTGTGGGCCGATGCTGTGGCGTTGTCTCACAGAGAATCAACTGTCTCCTGCTGCAACCCCTGTCTTTCCTCCGAGTTTTCTCTTTTCCTGCGATCAGCTGCTTTTAAGTCTGGCACGCCCCCTTCAGTCAAGTGCAAAAGTCTGTCCGGGTCAGAATGCTTTCCCCCCAGCAACAATGGTGACAGCCCCGATGGTTCCGGGACCGGCACGAGAGACGCATCACAGGCCCGGTCTATCTTCCTATAACCCTGCTACCCATTTTCTGTGGATTCCACATGGAAAAGTCAAAAGATTAATTCCTTCAAATTACAATCTTTGTAATCTTTGGGGCTAACTTCTGTTTTCAAACTTCAGAAATCTGAGGGTCTGCTTAGAATTTCTGTCATGGTTATAAAAATTCTATAAACCCCTGTTAAAATGCCACATTTTTGTCATGTAAAAAAAAGCATACCAAAAAATCTAATGTTAGAATTTTTTCCACCTTTTATGACCCCTATAATCTGTACAAATCAGTTGAGAAACAAACTGAAATCATTTTTGAGGGGAAAATAAAAATAACAAAACTATAAAATAATATAAAGTAAAAAAGGGGAGAAGCCAGCGCTGCATATGGTCAGCATGCAAAATAATGTGTTTGCATAAGTGTGAACACCGTCTTATAATTAGGGATGTGGTTGTGTTCAGAGCATTCAAATCACATTCAAACCCATATTAAATAGTACTAATTTTTTCTTCACTGTCCAACGGTATAAAATTCTGTGACACACCCGTGGTGTCAACATGATCACTGCGCCCTTAGATTAATTAATTGAAGGGTGTATTTTGTAAAATTGGGTCACTTTTGGGAGGGGGGGAGGTTGTACTATTCTGGCTTCTCAGGGGCTCTCCCAGTGGTTCATTGCTGCCGCAAACCATAACAGCAAAATCTGCATTATAATATGGCTCCCCTTCACTTCTGAGCTTTGCACTGTGCCTAAAAGTAGTTCTCACTTACATGTAGGGTATAGGAGCACTCAAGAGAAAATGCACAACAAGCTGAGGTCCATTTTTTTCCTATTGGCCCTTATAAAAATTAAAAACTTGGGGTTATAACAACATTTTAGTGGTAAAAATGTAATTATTCTTTCTTCACTGCCCAATGGTATAAAATTCTGTGAGGCACATGTGCTGTCAATATGATTACTGCACCTCTAGATGAATTAATTGAGAGGTATAGTTTGTAAAATGAGGTCCCTTATGGGGGTTCCGCTCTTTTGGCACCTCAGGGGCTCTGCCAATTTGACATGGCACCCTCAAACCATTCCAGCAAAATCTGAACTCCCATATGGCGCTTCTTCCTTTATGAGCTATCCACTGTGCTTCAAAAGTAGTTTGACCACAAAGGGGGTATTGGAGCACTCAGAAAAAATTGCATAACAAATTGTATGGAACATTTTCTCCTATTATCCCTTTTTGGAAATTAAAAATTTTAGTGGAAAAAAATTTTAATTTTTCATTGACTTAGCCTAATGTTATACAATTCTGTGAATTGCCTGAGTGTTAAAAATGCTCACTAATACACCACAATTGCTGTTCGATAATCAGCGTAGGGTAAATACACTTATTAACAATTGCCAAAAAGCAACTAATCCCTAACTAAAGATTATATTAAAACATAACTTTTAATGAACTAATAAGGACTATTAAAAACATCAAGCAACTGTGTAGTCATCACCACTTATTGGGAAGACTACTAATACAAAGTCAATAGGCATTTTCCTGTTCATTCATTTCCCTTATTTCCTTATAGTGCCATTCCGCAATACTGCTATTCACATGAATTATGGGATCGGTGTGGCCGCTATCTATATCCCTGTTAACTGACTACACATATAACTTGTTATTAAAACAATTTTCTAGACCTCCCCAAGGTTCCCATGCTGTTATTTCAAATTAATTTAAAAAAAAAACGGTGTGGGGTCCCCTCTATTTTTGACAACCAGCCTTGCTAAAGCTCACAGCTGGGGGCTGATAAGAGGCTATTAGATGCACCAATTCTGGTGCTTTGCCCGGCTCTTCCTACTTACCCTGTAGCGGTGGCAAGTGGGGTTCATATTTGTGGGGTTGATGTCACCTTTCTATCACGTGACAACAAGCGCACAGCTTAGCATTGGAGAAGCATCTATAAGACACCTATCCATTACTAATCCTATAGTTGTATTGTAAATAAACACACAGCAAGAATAAAGTCCTTTATTTGAAAAAAATGACACAGACTCCTTTAATATTCTCAATTAAACCATACTTACAACCTCGCCTATTCCACCGAAGCCCTCGATCTCCAGTAATAAAAGTAAAATAAAAAAACAACAATATACCATACTTGTCCATCGTTCTGTCGCATGCCGTAATCCAAGTCTGGGGGATAATTAGTTTTCAACCTGGACTGTGCCAAGATGCAACCGTCCCAGCTGAAAACTACTGGTGAATGAGCTGCTGGGAACGCAGCGTCAGTAACTGGGTGTGACGTCATAGAGGTTACCTCTGGTCACCGGGCTTTGTTCCCAGCCGGGCTAAGCTGCGGTGAGATCTGGGGTCACTTATAAAATTCACATACCAGGAAACAGTAGATTAGTTCCAAAAAGGGGGCACTTGTTGGACATTGCCACTGTTAAGGCACATCTAGATAAGTTCCTTGGGGAGGTCTAGTTTCCAAAATGGGGTCACTTTGGGGGAGTTTCCACTGTTTAGGCACATCTGAGGCTCTCCAAACTCGACATGACGCCCGCAGACCATTCCTTCAAAGTCTGCATTCCAAAATGTCACTACTTCCCTTCCGAGCCATGACGTGTGCCCAAACAGTAGTTTTGTCCCACAATTGGGGTATCAGTGTACTCAGGACAAATTGGACAACAACTTTTGGAGTCCAATTTCTCCTTTTACCCTTTAAAACTTTAGTGAAACACCTAGGGGTTCAAAGTTCTCACCACACATATAGATAAGTTCCTTGAGGGGTCTAATTTCTAAAATGGTGTCACTTGTGGAGGGTTTCCACATGTTTAGGCAACTGTGAGGTGGTCCCTAAAAAAATGGTTTTGTAAATTTTGATGAAAAAATGAAAAATCACTGGTCAGCTTTAAACCCTTATAACTTCCTAACAAAAAAAAAAATTTGGTTCCAAAATTGTGCTGATGTAAAGTAGACATGTGGGAAATGTTACTTATTAACTATTTTGTGTGACATCTCTGTGACTTAAGGGCATGAAAGTTCAAAGTTGGAAAATTGCGAAATGTTCAAAATTTTCACCAAATTTCCGTTTTTTTCACAAATAAACGCAAGTCATATCAAAGAAATTTTACCACTGTCATGAAGTGCAATATGTAATGAGAAAACATGGTCAGAATCACCGGGATCCATGGAAGCGTTCCAGAGTTATTACCTCACTAGCTGAAGAGCCCGGCGCTGCCCGGGCATAGTACCTAACTACGGTTAGTTATAACAAATTGTAATGATTATATCTATATACAAGTATTCAGCTTTCTCCCCATTATGTAGATAGGGCCAAAATAGTTTGGCGATTTGGAACGTGCGGGGGTTAAAATTTCCATTCAACACATAGCCTATGATGCTCCTGGGGTTGAGATGTGCGGGCATGCAAAATTTCATGCCCGTAAGTACAACGGTGCAGATTCCTATCCCGGGCCAAAATTATTTGCCGATTTGGAATGCGCGGGGTTAAAATTTCGACTTAAAACCTAGCCTATGACGCTCCCGGGGTCGAGACGTGCGGGTGTGCAAAATTTCATGCCCGTAAATGCAGATTCCTATGCCGGACATACACACAAGCATTCAGCTTTCTCCCCATTATGTAGATAGGGCCAAAATTGTTTGGCGATTTGGAACGTGCGGGGGTTAAAATTTCCATTCAACACATAGCCTATGATGCTCCTGGGGTTGAGATGTGCGGGCATGCAAAATTTCATGCCCGTAAGTACAACGGTGCAGATTCCTATCCCGGGCCAAAATTATTTGCCGATTTGGAATGCGCGGGGTTAAAATTTCGACTTAAAACCTAGCCTATGACGCTCCCGGGGTCGAGACGTGCGGGTGTGCAAAATTTCATGCCCGTAAATGCAGATTCCTATGCCGGACATACACACAAGCATTCAGCTTTCTCCCCATTATGTAGATAGGGCCAAAATTGTTTGGCGATTTGGAACGTGCGGGGGTTAAAATTTCCATTCAACACATAGCCTATGATGCTCCTGGGGTTGAGATGTGCGGGCATGCAAAATTTCATGCCCGTAAGTACAACGGTGCAGATTCCTATCCCGGGCCAAAATTATTTGCCGATTTGGAATGCGCGGGGTTAAAATTTCGACTAAAAACCTAGCCTATGATGCTCCCGGGGTCGAGACGTGCGGGTGTGCAAAATTTCATGCCCGTAAATGCAGATTCCTATGCCGGACATACACACAAGCATTCAGCTTTCTCCCCATTATGTAGATAGGGCCAAAATTGTTTGGCGATTTGGAACGTGCGGGGTTAAAATTTCCATTTCAACACATAGCCTATGATGCTCCTGGGGTTGAGATGTGCGGGCATGCAAAATTTCATGCCCGTAAGTACAACGGTGCAGATTCCTATCCCGAGCCAAAATTATTTGCGATTTGGAATGCGCGGGGTTAAAATTTCTACTCAAAACCTAGCTATGACGCTCCGGGTCGAGACGTGCGGGTGTGCAAAATTTCATGCCCGTAAATGCAGATTCCTATGCCGGACATACACACAAGCATTCAGCTTTCTCCCCATTATGTAGATAGGGCCAAAATTGTTTGGCGATTTGGAACGCGCGGGGTTAAAATTTCTATTCAAAACATAGCCTAGGACTCTTTCGGGGTCGAGACGTGCGGGCGTGCAAAATTTCATGCCCGTAAGTGCGACGGTGCGGATTCCAATCCCGGACAAACATACCCACATACATACACACATACATACATTCAGCTTTATATATTAGATAAAGGAAAATATTTAGACTTGAGAGTCCTCAGTGGTTGATACCTTTTAATGGCTAACTGAAAAGATGGTAACAAATTGCAAGCTTTCGAGACTACTCAGGTCCAGGGCCGGATTAAGAACATGATGGGCCTGGAGCTGAAGGGGCGGGGCAAGGGGTGGGGCCAAACACGGCAATTCACAAAGGCCAAAAATGTAACGTAAAAGATATAAACAAAGTAAATATATGATACATGCCTAATATAAATACAGTGGATATAGAAAGTCTGTTATGGTTATCACGCTGATAGTAACTTATGAGGCAAATAAACAGGGTTATTCACTGAACGCTAAACTGTGAAATCTCAAGACTAGCAAGGCATTCAGGGGAAAAATATGCTGCCCAGTGTTGGGAAGCTTGGTCTCAGTCGCAAGATGAGGGTCCAACAGGATGACTCAAAACACACAGCCAAAACACCCAAGAACGGATAAGAGTAAAACATTGGCCTATCCTGAAGTGATTTGGGGGCACCTGGGCATAACAGGGACTTCAGACCCTGCAAACACCCAGGTAAGTGAAGCAATTAAACCATGTCAGTCAAGGCGCATGGCAAGTTCTGTGTCTGTATGCATCTATAACATTAGTACGTACCTGCCTATATACCAGTATCACAGCCATATATACCAGTACTGTGTGTGTATATATGTCAGCAGCACATCTATGTATAACATTGTACCTGCTTATATACCAGTACCACAGCTATACATAGCAGTAACATGTCTGTATATATGTCAGCAGCACAAGATGTATTATAACATTAGTACCTGCTCCACAGGAACACACAACTCACACCTCAGTCTGACCTCCTCCTATAGCAGTTTTTCTCAACCTTCTCAGCCTCAGGGCACCCTGGGAAAAAATTAAAGTCCGGCCGATCAGACAAGAATTTGGACAGTCTAAACGGCCCTTAATACTGCCACACATAGCCCCCTTATAGTGCCACACACAGCCCCCTTAATACTGCCACACATAGCCATCTCAATAATAATGCCATACATAGCCACATTAGTAATATTGCGTCAGAGAGGCCCCATACACAGATATATGGCAACATTGAGAGGCCCATTCTAGTATATGGTGCAGCATTGAATGTCCCATAGTAATATAGGGCAACATTGAGAGGCCCATTCTAGTATATAGCGCAGCATTGAATGGCCCATAGTTGCGCAGCATTGAATGGCCCATAGTATATATAGGGCAGCATTGAGAGGGCCTCTCAATGCTGCCCTATATATACTATGGGCCATTCAATGCTGCGCTATATACTAGAATGGGCCTCTCAATGCTGCCCTATATTACTATGGGCCATTCAATGCTACGCTATATACTATAATCGGCCTCTCAGAGGCCCATTATAGTATATACCGTAGCGTAGCATTGAATGGGGGCCATAGTATATAGGGCAGCATGCCAGCATTGAGAGGCAGAGGCCCATAATATAGCGCAGCCTCTATATTGTAATGCACTCCCCATAGGCAGTCTTATTTATAATGCACCCCATAGGCAGTCTTATTTATAATGCACCCCATAGGCAGTCTTATTTATAATGCACCCCATAGGCAGCCTTACTTATAATGCACCCCATATGCAGCCTTACTTATAATGCACCCCATATGCAGCCTTACTTATAATGCACCCCCATATCCAGCCGTACTTACGTACTTATAATGCACTCCCCCATATGCAGCCGTACTTATAATGCACCCCATATCCAGCCGTACTTATAATGCACCCCATATCCAGCCGTATTTATAATGCACCCCCATATCCAGCCGTACTTATAATGCACCCACATATCCAGCCGTACTTATAATGCACCCCATAGGCAGCCTTACTTATAATGCACCCCCATATCCAGCTGTATTTATAATGCACCCCCATATCCAGCCGTACTTATAATGCACCCCCATATCCAGCCGTACTTATAATGCACCCCATAGGCAGCCTTACTTATAATGCACCCCCATATCCAGCCGTACTTATAATGCACCCCATATGCAGCCTTACTTATAATGCACCCTATAGGCAGCCTCTGTACTATAATGTACCCCTTTACAAAAATAATAAATTCTGTACTCACCTCTCTTGCTCCAGGCTCCTGCGCTGCTCACTGCTCTCCCTCTCAGCGTCTGACTGCCGGCGCCGGGCAGTGACGTCATCGCGCCCGCTGTCAGACGCTGAGAGGGGGATTATGGGAGAGAAGGAGCGCTGCTCCTTCTCTCTCAATGCGGTCAGCTGTATTGGCTGGATGCCGATACAGCTGACCCTGCGATGACGGGCGGGGGGCCCACTGCTGGCACCGGGCCCCCCACTGCCTGCTCAGGGGCCTCATAGCGGCCGGGCGGCAGAGCAGGGAGATTGATTCTCCCTGCCATGCCGCAGAAAGTAACACCGCCCCCTCTGCCCCCCCGGTAGCTACGCTACTGGGCCTAGGCCTATCTCTAACAAGGGGCCTGGAGCTGCAGCTCCATCAGCCCCTACGTTAATTCGGCCCTGCTCAGGTCTCTTAATCAGGCAAAGACTAGAACAAAATCTGAAGAATCACATATTTATACACAACACAGCACAGAAACAATGCAATAGATAAGACAAGTGACGTGAAGCAGAACTGTCATTATGGGAGATAGAGATGAACATAAATATTGGAACAGTTCATAGATAAGGAGTGTGAAAGTTTTATTGCCCTCTGATTGGGGTCTATCTATGAACTGTTCCAATATTTATGTTCATCTCATCTCTATCTCCCATAATGACAGTTCTGCTTCACGTCACTTGTCTTACCTATTGCATTGTTTCTATGCTGTGTTGTGTATTAATATGTGATTCTTCAGATTTTGTTCTAGCCTTTGCCTGATGAAGAGACCTGAGTAGTCTCAAAAGCTTGCAATTTGTTGTCATCTTTTCAGTTAGCCATTAAAAGGTATCAACCACTGAGAACTCTCAATTCTAAATATTTTTCTATCTACTGGCTAACACGGTACGAAGATACACATCTTTCCTATACCTCATAAAGGGACAGTGGTCAAAATTGTAAAAATTGGCCCGGTTATTTCCCTTGGAGTTAAAGGGGTTAAATCAGAGCCGTGTCTCACAAAATAGTTAATAAATAACATTTCCTGTTGTGAATGTTTTAGAAATGAATTCTGAGCAGAAGCTCCCTCTGGTGGTTACAAACAGTACTGAACCATTCAATGAGGATTGGCAATCAGGAATCACAGACTGGTCTTATATAAGGGAGGTTCCCTCCCATCATGGTTGCCGGTGATCAATTGTTCTTGTCTCAACGTTGTTTCCTGGTTCACTTGGAAGCTTGCTGAGTCTTGCCTCTTCTCCTGCTCTCAGATAAGATATTTTCTGTTTTTTGTTTTTGTGCTTACCATTTGCATATTTCTCTGCATTTCTGTGAAGTTAGCCAGGTCCCCCTCCCCGGGGGGCTTGGGCTCCTCTCAGTTCCTCTGGAGCCACTGTTATTTGTTCATTTGCCTTTTCCAGTTTTTTCAGTGGCTGCGGCTTAGTTTTGTTACACCAGAGAACTAATTTAGGTGGTAGAGGTCGTGTGATCTCAGGTGTTTTTGCAATTAGTAGCGTTGGCTTTTTTTAGGGTTTTTTTTGGATTGCAGTAAGTATCCTTCCTATCCTTTTTCTGTCTAGGCAGATTGGGCCCCAACGTTTGCTCATACTATTTTCTGTCTGTGTCTGTATTTCCTCTTGTCTAACCGCCATTACATGTTTGGGGGCTTCCTATGTTCTTTGGGGATCTGCTCCGGGGCAGATAGCTTTCCTCTTTCTATCTTTAGGTGTAGTTAACCTCTCAGGCTGTGACGAGGCGTCTAGGACCAATGTAGGAACGCTCCACGGCTGCCTTTAGTTGTGGTGGTTAGTCAGGGTACTGCAATCCAGTAGATTCCAACCTCTCTGGTGTATTGCCGTTTTTGCCTGCTCTCCTCAGCTACCAAAACATAACAATTTCCCACATGTCAACTTTACATCAGCACAAATTTGGAAACAATTTTTTTTTTGTTAGGACGTTATAAGGGATAAAAGTTGACCAGTGATTTCTCATTTTTCCAACAAAATTTACAAAACCATTTTTTTTAGGGACCACCTCACATTTGAAGTGAGTTTGGGGGGTCAATATAACAGAAAATATCAAAAAGTGACCCCATCCTAAAAACTGCACCCCTTAAGGTGTGCAAAACCACATTCAAGAAGTTTCAGGTGCTTCACGAGAACTAAAGCAATGTTGAAGGAAAAAAATGAACATTTTACTTTTTTCACAAACAATTTACTTTGGAACCATTTTTTTTTAAATTTTCACAAGAGTATCAGTGTAATGTATGGAGTACAGTTCATATAGCGTCTTGTGCTTGGGTGCGATGAAAACACATGAGACACAGGTTTGATATAGAAGGTCTTGTATTACTTCATACAAGTGGCAAAAATAGTCACACAGTTTGCAGATACAGAAGCAGGAGACACAGCAGGCCAGAGTAACTTAAGCTCAGCAATCACTCTCCAAAACAGGTTCAGGATCTCTTCTCTGTTACCGTAATTCCATGCAAACGTGGATTTATCAAATAGCAAGGTTCCAGAGTCCACATGTGTTCCAAGGTTCCTCAGAAGGAAATAGCTGGAGTACAAAGTCCAAGGCTTCCAGGAGTCAGGTCACAGGTTCACTGCAGGCTTGATTCTGAAGCACTGATTGCTCAGCTGTGGCTGCTTAAGAAGCAAGAGGGAGAGAATCAGGGCGGGAACATGAAAGCTGGAAACTCCATATTGACTGAGGGCAAGATAGCTGCAGCAAGACAGAAAGTAAAATGGCTGACGGAAAAACTGAGTTTCAAGAAACATGTACAAGAACCTTACATTACTCCCCCCTTAGGGACAACCTCCGGATGACCTCAGACCAGGCTTGTCTGGGTACCTCTGATGAAACTGGCGGAGCAAGCGAGGAGCATTAACGTTATTGACTGGTTCCCATGAGTTGTCCTCCACTGGGTAGCCCTGCCATTTAATCAAATATTGTAACTGATTTCTGTACAACCTGGAATCTAGAATCCTTTCCACCACAAACTCTTCCTGACCATCGACCAGCACCGGGCCAGGGCAAGGAGAAGAACGTCCAGGAAACGTATTGGGTGTTGCAGCCTTAAGCAGGGATACATGAAAGACAGGGTGGATTCTCATAGTTCTGGGCAGTTGAAGACGACAAGCAACGGCACTTATAATTTTACTGATTTTATAGGGTCCAATGTACTTATGTCCCAACTTAGACGATGGAATCCTTAACTTAAGATTTCTGGTTGACAGCCAGACCAGGTCTCCTACCTTGAAAGCTGGTGCAGGTTTACGAAATTTATCTGCTGCTTTCTTGTACCTTTCCTGAGCCAATTCCAGATTTCCCTTTAGAAGATCCATATTCTTTTGTAAAGACGTGATTCTTTCAGCCACTGCTGGCAAAGGCGTTTCTATGGGAAATCGAGGAAGAATGTTAGGATGATAACCTAAATTGGAGTAAAAAGGAGACTGCTTAGTGGAGGCGCTCTGAGAGTTGTTATAAGAGAACTCAGCCAGTGGAAGTAGATCCACCCAATCATCCTGTAGGTGGCAGATAAAGCAGCGGAGATACTGCTCCAGGGTCTGATTGGTTCGTTCTGTCTGTCCATTAGTCTGGGGATGAAAAGCAGAAGAAAGGTTTACTTTAATGTCCAATGCTGCACAGAAATTTTGCCAGAACCTTGAAGTGAATTGCACCCCTCGATCCGAAATAACCTCATCCGGTACTCCATGTAAGCGGAACACATTCTTAATCATCAAATCTGATGTCTGTTTTGCAGTGGGTAAGCCGACACAAGGGATAAAATGAGCTGCCTTTGTTAAACGATCAACCACCACTAGAATGGTGTTTTTCCCTTGAGAGGTTGGTAACTCCACAATGAAGTCCATAGAAATGGATCCCCACGGGCGGGACGGGGTGGGAAGAGGTTGCAACAGACCAGTTGGTGAGGAGCGAGGTGTTTTGCATCTTGCACAGACTTCACATGAAGTGACATAGTTTAAAACATCTTTCCTGTAAGTGGGCCACCAAAAGAAACGAGAAAGAAATTCCTGTGTCTTTAGAATTCCTCTATGCCAGCTATCTTGGAATCGTGAATGAGTTGCAATACTCTCAATCTGACTGTTTCAGGAATACACAGACGTTGTCCCTGAATCCACACACCATTCTTAAAGACAAGACTTACGTCCCTTGGGGGTTGTGCCAACAAGGAATCCGCATGGTATGCTTCCTTGATGTCCTTAAGTAGGTCTTGATTATGAATCACTCCCAGGAATCTAGAGTCAGGAAGAATAGTCTTAGGAGGAGCAAGTGGACGGGTCTCTGCTGAATGAATCCTAGAGAGTGCATCAGCCTTTCCATTGCGCGAACCTGGTCTATAAGAAATGACAAAATTAAATTGGTTTAAGAAAAGATTCCAGCGAGCCTGGCGAGGAGTCAGGCACTTAGCCGACCTGATAAATTCAAGATTACGATGGTCTGTCAGGACGACTATTTGCTGTGCAGCTCCCTGAAGAAGGTGTCTCCATTCTTTGAAGGCGGCAATAATGGCCAACAACTCTCTATTGCCCACATCGTAGTTCCTCTCAGCCGAAGACAACTGCTGGGAAAAGAAGGCACAGGGATGCAAGACATTCTTCTCACCTATTCTCTGAGAGAGTATAGCTCCAACGGCACAGTCTGAAGCATCCACCTCTATTATGAAGGCAAGTTCGGGGTTGGGATGTACTAAGATAGGTGCGGTGGTAAATTTATCTTTTAGACGGGAAAATGCTTCCTGGGCTTGGGGAGTCCAGGAGAACCTAGACTCTTTCCGGGTAAGTTGAGTGATAGGTGACACTACCTCAGAGAAATTCCTAATGAAACGTCTATAGAAGTTGGCAAACCCGATGAAGCGCTGCACCTCCTTCACATTTCTAGGAATTGGCCAATCCTTGATGGCTTGGGTCTTGCTTCCATCCATACTAATTCCTTGTGTAGACAGTACATACCCCAGAAATTGAATTTCGGTCCTATGGAATTCACACTTTTCAAGTTTGATGTAAAGATGGTTTTGTCTTAGACGTTCCAAGACCATTCTCACATGTCCATGATGTTCCTCTGTGGAGTTAGAAAAAATTAGAATATCATCCAAATAAATCACCACGAATGTATCTAGGAGATCCCTGAAGATGTCATTCACCAAGTGTTGGAAAGTGTCTGGGGCGGTACTCAGACCAAAAGGCATAACTAGATATTCAAAGTGTGCATAGCGTGACCTGAATGCAGTCTTCCATTCATCCCCAGGTCTAATACGGACCAAGTTATAGGCCCCACGGAGATCCAGTTTAGAGAAAATTTTGGCATGCCGCACTCTCTCCAATAACTCAGGGATTAAAGGCAATGGATAACGGTTTCTAATAGTAACCTTATTGAGTTCCCTATAGTCTACGCAGGGTCTCAGAGATCCATCCTTCTTCTTCACAAAGAAGATGGGTGCACCTGCAGGAGATGAAGAGGGGCGTATGAAGCCCTTGGCTAGATTTTCGTCTATGTAATCCTTTAAAGCCTTTAGCTCGGGCCCCGCCAGGGGGTAGATCTTACCAAAAGGTATCTCTGCTCCAGGCAATAATTCAATTGGACAATCATATGGACGGTGAGGGGGAAGCTGGTCAGCATTCTTCTTGTCACATAAATCCACATAGTCCTGGTATACAGCTGGTAGTTCAGGGACTGACATGGTTCCTTTAGGAACAGAGCAAGCTGAAACTTCTGGACTCATCTGTTTCTCTGGAAAGTGTAATTCCTTGGTCTCCCAGTTAATGGTAGGGTTCTGAGCCTGCAGCCATGGTAGCCCTAGAATAATGGGAAAGTGGGGAGAAGAGATAAGCATAAAGGACAGTTTCTCTTGATGATCTTTACCCATAAGGACCCGCAAAGGCTCCGTTTCCTGATCCACTGGTCCAGAGGTCAGCAGGGAGCCATCCACAATTTCCATCTGTACTGGAGTAGCCTTCTTCACTGAACGTATCCCCTGTTTCAGAGCAAAGGAGACATCCATAAAATTTCCACTTGCCCCTGAGTCGATCATAGCAGAGCTAGACACCCAGACTGAGTCAACCCAGAGTTTGATGGAAAGGAAGCAATGAGAATTGTTTTTCTTACAACTCAGCTGGGACACCGCTGAGGAAACTTGAAAAATTGCAGCGTTTACACAGTCATCGTCCTCAGAAGTAACGGAGTTTAAGTCCGAGAAATCAATATCTGTTGCTGCAGATCTCTCTGGAACCTGAGGCTCGGACCTGACAGATCTCCTCTCGCAACACTCACAGTGAATGAGTGCTGCAGTAGTCTTACGAGAATGGCTGGGGCAGTTTATAATGAAGTGCCCTGACTTACCACAATAGAAACATAGATTTTCCTTAAAACGATGTTCTTTACGTGCATCACTAACCCGTCTTTGTAAAGAGTCCACCTGCATGGGTTCAGGTTCAGGTTCCCGTGTGATCCTACTCAAAGGTTCCTTAGCTGGGGAGGAAGGTAGGAAAAGGTTAGTGCGATTGCTTTCGAACCATCTCTCTTGCCTGCGTTCAGTCAGACGAGCATCAATACGGATGCAGTAGTTAATAAAGTCACCTAACGCAGTGGGAGGGTCGGCACGAGCAAGTTCATCCTTAATCAGTGGAGACAACCCTTTTCGAAAAATAGATTTTTTGGCGGAACTGTCCCAGGTGGTATCAAGGGCCCATCTCCTGAAATCCAAGGCATATTCGGCTACTGAGTGCTTACCTTGGCGCAAAGTTAACATGGCTGCTTCAGCTGTTGCACCTCGATTGGGGTCATCAAACACCTGCCCCATGGCTGAAATGAAAGCATCAAGATGATCCAAACATTCATCCTCAGTCTCAATCAGAGGGTTTGCCCACATCAAAGCCTTGTTGGTAAGCAACATAATTATAGTAAGCACTTTAGATCGTTCAGTGGGAAATTGTGAAGCATGTGCAGAAAAAAAAAGATTGCATTGGTTAATAAATCCCCTGAATTTCTCACGTTCACCGCCAAAACGAAAAGGGGGCAACTTGGGAATCCCAGAACTCGGGGCTACGGCAGGAGCCTGGACTCACTCCTCTAGAACCTCAATCCTGGCTCGTAAATCCTGGGTAGTTTGTCCAAAGACTTGCAAATTGTGATTAGTGAGGTCCTGTAGGTTTGCAAAACGGGTTTTTATAGACTGTAAATCTGCAAGGATATTATCAGTCACTCCGCAAAGTTCCTTTATGCGGGCCTCCATCTTCCAGATCTTTTAAGACAGGAGTACTGGAAGGAGAAGAGAAAAAGAGAGAAAAAAACAAAACAATAGTGTTTACCTGTGGTAACACTGCAGAAAAAAAAAAATTAAGGGAACTGCTCACCTGGAATGGTTGTGAGAAGTCACAACCACTGTCATCACAGAAAGTACAACCGGACATCTGATATCCACAGTTACAGCAGACACAGCCTTCCAGACCCAGCAGACACTAACGTTTGGCTTCAAAATCTTGTAATGTATGGAGTACAGTTCATATAGCGTCTTGTGCTTGGGTGCGATGAAAACACATGAGACACAGGTTTGATATAGAAGGTCTTGTATTACTTCATACAAGTGGCAAAAATAGTCACACAGTTTGCAGATACAGAAGCAGGAGACACAGCAGGCCAGAGTAACTTAAGCTCAGCAATCACTCTCCAAAACAGGTTCAGGATCTCTTCTCTGTTACTGTAATTCCATGCAAACGTGGATTTATCAAATAGCAAGGTTCCAGAGTCCACATGTGTTCCAAGGTTCCTCAGAAGGAAATAGCTGGAGTACAAAGTCCAAGGCTTCCAGGAGTCAGGTCACAGGTTCACTGCAGGCTTGATTCTGAAGCACTGATTGCTCAGCTGTGGCTGCTTAAGAAGCAAGAGGGAGAGAATCAGGGCGGGAACATGAAAGCTGGAAACTCCATATTGACTGAGGGCAAGATAGCTGCAGCAAGACAGAAAGTAAAATGGCTGACGGAAAAACTGAGTTTCAAGAAACATGTACAAGAACCTTACAATCAGGAGAAAATGGACCACAAAATTTGTGTAATTTCTCCTGAGTACGCCAACACCCCGTATGTGGGGGAAAGCCACTGTTTGTGCGCATGGCAGTGCTCTGAAGGGAGGGAGCACCGATTAACTTTTTGAGCTCAAAATTGTCTGAAACAATGGCGGGTGCCATGTCGCGTTTGGAGACCTCCTGATGTGCCTAAACAGTAGAACCCCCAATTCTAACTCCAACTCTAACCCCAACACACCCCTAACCCTATTCTCAACCCTAACCTTAATCCGAACCATAACCCTAACCACAATATCACCCTAACCCCAACCATAACCCCAACCCTAGCCAAACCCTAACCCTAGCCCCAACCCTAGCAATAGCCCAACCCTAACTAAAAAATGGAAATAAATACATTTTTTTATTTCATTTTTTATTTTTATTTCCCGCTCTCTGACCACAACTGTCATGTGTGCATCGCCACGAAGATCGTCGCGGTTGCACATTCTGACTTCTCACAGCTGAGTTGCTGTTTCTTTGTGTTTGGCAGTTAGGGAGTTAATTCTGTCTGTGCTCAGTTCTGGGACTGGGTGCAGTTTCTTCCGGCTGCAATTAATTATTTGTTGATTGGTTTCCTTTAAATCTCTGGTTGTCTGTGTTGGGAGTTGCCAGTGAAATTCTTCATGCAGACCACAGATAGGATTGTATCTGTATAGACTTAAGTTAAAGAGCTCCTTAGTTGTTTTAAGCTCACCTTGCTTAGAGTTTAATATCCCAGATCATTTATGTTCCTTCTGTGTTTGAGTGTGTATGCAAGTCTGTGTTTTCTCCAGTCTGTCTTATATGTCTAATCTGTGTATTTAGCAGAGATCAGCCCATATCCCTTTGGTGGTAATCAGAATCCTTCTTAGGACTGATTACAGGGTTCAGGGACTGATAGGAGACAGGGTTAGGCTGGAGACTTGGACCTCTGAACCATTATCAGTACCTCCAAGGTGAGGGATTAGTTAGGACCCCAGTTTAGGGTCAGGTTAGACCCCCGGTCCTCCTCTTTCCTGTGACAGTGTATCAAGTCCTCAAGATTAACCCTGAGTTCAACGGATATCGTGTCAGGTAAATCTATTCTATATTTACATGCTGATGTTGCTAATCTATATGTTGTATAGAGTGTTGTTCTTTTAAGAATAGTTTACTGACATCGTACACATATCATAAGACCGCGTGACATTTTCACTGGCCATAAAATTATTCCCAGTTGCCATGGATCCAGTAGCCCAGCTGGCTCTGCAGTTGCAGGGATTATCCATGGAGCTGACGGACATTAAGTCCAAAGTTTTGTCTCCCTCGGAGCAAACCAGATTTGAACCTAAAGTAGCTCTCCCGGACAGGTTCACTGGTGGGCGAGACAAATTTTTTACCTTCAGGGAAGCATGTAAATTGTATTTTCGGCTTCGGCCTCGATCATCAGGGAGTGAAGAGCAGAGAGTGGGAATTGTTATCTCGCTCCTACAAGGGGACCCTCAATCCTGGGCCTTCTCCCTTCCTCCGGGATCCCCGGCTCTACAGTCAGTAGATCGATTTTTTACTGCCCTGGGTTTGGTATATGATGACCCAGATCGGGTCTCTCTTGCTGAGACAAAATTACGTAAGATACAGCAGGGAGATCGTCCGGAGGAGGAATTTGCTTCTGAGTTCCGTAGATGGGCCACAGATACTCAGTGGAATGACCCAGCTCTTAGGAGCCAGTTTTGTCATGGGGTTTCTGACAAATTAAAGGACGTTTTGGCTCAGTATGATTCTCCTCCATCACTGGAGGCTGCTATGGCCCTAGCTATCCGTACTGATAGACGGCTCCGGGAGAGGTGCGAGGTAACTCCGCCCCCTGTTGTTACTCCACCTACTACTAAAGTCCCTTATGTTGAGGTTCCCCTTGTCTGTTCGGAGGAGCCTATGCAGTTGGGAGGGACATCATTTCGTAGGAGGGGATTGGCGGTACGCCGCAGGACTAGAAGGTGTTTCTTCTGCGGGAAAGAGGGACATTTTGTTGGGGGATGTCCATCCCGTGCCTTGTTGAGCAAAAAGTCGCCGGAAAACTGTTAATCCCAGGTTGTGTGGTGGACGACAACCTGGGAGTATGTATTTCGTCCGCTAGTTCTTCTCAGTTCCTTGTACCAGTGGAGGTGGTGGTTGGTACGAGAGTGGAGAGATTTTCTGTTCTTCTTGATAGTGGGTCCGGGGCTAATCTGGTTGACGCTCAGTTTGCTCAGGCTCAAGGTATGCATCTGAGTGTATTGGTCAAACCGATCCCTATATTCTCCATTGACGCCAGGCCTCTCGGCCAAGGTAGCTTTGTTCATGAGGTTCATAACATTGACCTTCGGGTAGGGGCAATACATAGGGAACTATTATCTTGTTATGTGTTGGAGGGTCTACCTACTCCTATTGTGTTGGGACTTCCTTGGTTGGTTAAACATAACCCTGTGATTAATTGGCAGTCCAGAGATATAAGCCAATGGGGGGAGTTTTGCAAAAGTAACTGCATGAACACAGTCATCAGTGCGGTCGTGCCTAGTACTTTGCCTCCTTTTTTGGAGGACTTTGGGGATGTGTTCTCTGAGGAGGGGTGTCAGGAGTTGCCTCCTCATCGCGTGTATGACTGCTCTATTAATTTACTTCCTGATGCTAAGTTACCTAAAGCTAGGTTATATAATCTTTCTGGTCCTGAGAGGCAGGCTATGAAAGATTATATTTCGGAAAGTCTGGCCAAAGGGCATATTAGACCTTCATCTTCCCCAGTGGCCGCGGGGTTCTTCTTTGTGAAGAAAAAAGATGGAGGCCTACGCCCTTGCTTGGATTTCCGCGAACTTAATCGGATTACTGTTCGAGATCCGTATCCACTCCCTCTGATTCCTGATCTCTTCAATCAAATTGTTGGCGCCAAATGGTTCTCTAAATTGGATCTCAGGGGGGCGTATAATCTGATTAGGATAAAAGAGGGGGATGAGTGGAAAACGGCGTTTAACACGCCGGAGGGACATTATGAGAACCTAGTCATGCCTTTTGGTCTGACTACTGCACCAGCAGTATTCCAACATTTTGTTAATGACATTTTTCGTCATCTGGTGGGGCTGTTTGTGGTCGTATATTTGGATGACATTTTAATTTACTCACCAGATCTTGTGTCTCACCAGGAGCATGTGAGACAGGTGTTGCAGATCTTGCGAGACAATAAACTATACGCCAAACTGGAAAAGTGTGTATTCGCCGTACAGGAACTTCAGTTTTTGGGTTTCTTGGTGTCAGCCTCCGGTTTCCGTATGGACCCTGAAAAGGTGAGAGCAGTGCTTGAATGGGATCAGCCAGAGGATCTTAAGGCTCTGCAGCGTTTTCTGGGGTTTGCTAACTACTACCGGAAATTTATTTGTAATTTCTCATCTGTTGTCAAACCTCTCACTGACATGACAAGAAAAGGGACGGATTTTTCTAAATGGTCGGACAAAGCTTGCCAAGCTTTTTCCTCTTTGAAAAAATGTTTTGCTTCGGCACCCGTTCTCATCCAACCAGATGCATCACAGCCGTTCATTGTGGAGGTGGACGCGTCTGACGTAGGGGTGGGTGCAATATTGTCCCAGGGTCCGTCCCCTGGTAAATGGCATCCGTGCGCTTTCTTTTCTAAAAAATTGTCGTCCGCCGAAAGGAATTATGATATCGGCAATAGGGAACTTTTGGCCATTAAGTTGGCTTTTGAAGAATGGCGTCACTTTTTGGAGGGGGCAGTCCACCCGGTCACCGTCATTACTGATCACAAGAACCTGCTGTATTTGGAATCTGCTAAGCGTCTGAATTCCAGACAAGCTCGATGGTCGTTGTTTTTTACCAGGTTTAATTTTGTTGTCACTTATCGCCCTGGATCTAAGAATGTTAAGGCGGATGCCTTGTCTCGCAGTTTCCCAGGGGCCGGGAAAATGGATGACCCGATTCCTATCCTTCAGGAGGGGGTGGTAGTGTCGGCTGTATGTTCTGAGCTTGAGGAGGAGGTGTTAGAGGCTCAGGGGGACGCCCCTGCAGGACCTCCAGGGAGACTGTTTGTCCCAAATCAGTTGAGACAAAAGGTTATTGAGGCACATCATAATTCTGCTTTAGCAGGACATCCAGGGAGTAAGGCTACTTTAGATCTCCTTTCTCGCCGGTTTTGGTGGCCTAACGTTAATAAAGATGTTTTAACTTTTGTCGCGTCCTGTGGGGTTTGTGCTCGCTCTAAGACCCCTCATACCCGTTCCTCTGGGACCCTCTTACCCTTGAAACTTCCGGAGCGTCCATGGACTCATTTGTCTATGGACTTCATCACGGACCTTCCTCAGTCGTCAGGGAAGACTGTCATACTGGTGGTTGTTGACAGGTTCAGTAAGATGGCACATTTCATTGCTCTTCCTGCCCTCCCTAATGCTAAAACTCTGGCGCAGGTGTTCATTGGGGAGATTGTGAGACTTCATGGGTTGCCTTCTGATGTGGTGTCAGATAGGGGGTCTCAGTTTGTGTCCAAGTTTTGGAGGGCATTTTGTTTACGTCGGGGGATGCAATTGTCATTTTCCTCGGCTTTTCATCCGCAGACCAATGGTCAGACAGAGCGTCTGAATCAAAGCCTAGAGACTTATCTTCGGTGTTTTGTCTCAGAGAACCAGGAGGACTGGTCTTCTTTCTTGCCTCTGGCAGAGTTCGCTCTTAACAACAGGCGGAGCGAGTCCACTGGTAAGTCCCCGTTTTTTGGGGCATATGGTTTTCATCCCCAGTTTTGTACATTCAATGGGGGGGGCCCTTCTGGGGTTCCTGAGGAGGAGCGTTTCTCGTCGTCACTTGCTTCAGTGTGGAGAGGTGTATTGAATAATCTGAGTGCTATGGGGAACCGTTATAAACGTATGGCTGATAGGAGGAGAGTTTCTGGTCCAGATCTTAATGTGAACGATCTGGTATGGTTGTCTACCAGGAATATAAAACTTAAAGTTCCCTCCTGGAAGCTGGGCCCCAGATTCATCGGGCCGTACAGGATCAGTTCCATAATTAATCCTGTGGCATTTCGTCTGGACCTCCCTCCTACGTTTAAAATTCATAATGTGTTCCACAAGTCATTACTTAAGAGGTACGTGGCACCAGTCATACCATCACCTCTACCTCCTCCTCCAGTGGTGGTCAATGGTAACTTGGAGTTTCAAGTGTCAAAGATCATTGACTCACGTCTGAATCGCCGGTCCCTTCAGTACTTGGTGCATTGGAAGGGGTATGGTCCAGAGGAGAGGACGTGGGTTCCTGCGTCTGACATTAACGCAGATCGTTTGGTGCGGACCTTCCACAGAACTCACCCGGGCAAACCTGGCCCTGAGGGTCCGGAGGCCCCTCGTAGAAGGGGGGGTACTGTCATGTGTGCATCGCCACGAAGATCGTCGCGGTTGCACATTCTGACTTCTCACAACTGAGTTGCTGTTTCTTTGTGTTTGGCAGTTAGGGAGTTAATTCTGTCTGTGCTCAGTTCTGGGACTGGGTGCAGTTTCTTCCGGCTGCAATTAATTATTTGTTGATTGGTTTCCTTTAAATCTCTGGTTGTCTGTGTTGGGAGTTGCCAGTGAAATTCTTCATGCAGACCACAGATAGGATTGTATCTGTATAGACTTAAGTTAAAGAGCTCCTTAGTTGTTTTAAGCTCACCTTGCTTAGAGTTTAATATCCCAGATCATTTATGTTCCTTCTGTGTTTGAGTGTGTATGCAAGTCTGTGTTTTCTCCAGTCTGTCTTATATGTCTAATCTGTGTATTTAGCAGAGATCAGCCCATATCCCTTTGGTGGTAATCAGAATCCTTCTTAGGACTGATTATAGGGTTCAGGGACTGATAGGAGACAGGGTTAGGCTGGAGACTTGGACCTCTGAACCATTATCAGTACCTCCAAGGTGAGGGATTAGTTAGGACCCCAGTTTAGGGTCAGGTTAGACCCCCGGTCCTCCTCTTTCCTGTGACAGTGTATCAAGTCCTCAAGATTAACCCTGAGTTCAACGGATATCGTGTCAGGTAAATCTATTCTATATTTACATGCTGATGTTGCTAATCTATATGTTGTATAGAGTGTTGTTCTTTTAAGAATAGTTTACTGACATCGTACACATATCATAAGACCGCGTGACAACAACCTTCTTTCTTTCTCTATCAAGAACTGCCATCCAGCTCAGGTTACCCCGACTTTCCATACTTGGAGAAACATACAAGCCATTAGCACCCAGAAACTTCTGAAGATCTTGCAGTCATCATTGGCCCCTATCTCTTCCCTCTCATGATATGGAAATTTAATTAGGATAAAAATATCCTTCAGTGTTTGCTGCTTGCCATGTCCAAATCTCTATTTAATGTCTTCTTTGAGCGCTCAGAACGAAATGAGGACTGTCCACAATGCAAGTGTCAGTATAACAGTTCGTCAAAGACCTACATTTATTATTCATTCAAGGTTTTATACGTTTACAAAAAGGGGCTGGTTAGTCAATTAACATACAATTAAAAGCTGCTAGATTATTGGCTGTTCTAGTGTAAATATGATAATTATGATAATCATGGCAAAAGAGCTGAAGTTGCAGAATTATTGTTTTATATTCTTGTGACCTAGTTGTCTTGCATAACTATAATGTAAACAACAGATATCTAATAAGACTTCATGTTCTTGTTCCTTATGAAGGCCTTATGAAGGCCAGATTTCTTTAAAACGACTGATTATAGCTGGCCTAGAAATATGTGAGCACAGGGTTTTTTAAGCAAGTGAGATCTATCTAACTGTGAATACATATATGTGAATATATGGAATACATATATATTTCCATGACAGTCCCCCCTTAGATACCACTTGCCCTAAAAAACCTGCTCCTGGCCCAAGCGCTGCAACTCTTTTGTTCTGCCTGCGAGTTGAGACACCCCTAGCGCATGTCTCTCCCACCGAATATAGACTTTTCGCAAATGGGCGGTCAGGAGGACTGTCCCTGTCGGGGGTTTATGTGTTTGCAATCATAGTCTCTTTATTTGATAGGATGTTTCATCAAGGATGTGTATTCTCCGTCTGGAGGTAGTTCGGAGATCTGGTCAAGCGAGGCAGTTCCATCCGGACTGGTGCGAGGTCCAAGATGGTGAGTGGCATCAAATTGGTTGTCTCCTGAACAGTTTTTTCCATTATCCTGCGGATACAAGGAATTACACAGCAACCAGTAATTAATGCAAAAATGAGAACCCCCATAATGGCTGTCTCAACCTGTGCCAACATTTTCTGCCACCCACTCATCCACCCAAAGTATCGATCCCATGGGTCAGTGACACCTGAGTTCTGTTTCAGTTCCTCTGATAACTCATTAAGTTTCTGTATTGCCTTTGTGACTTTACCATTTGGGCCAGTGTTGTCTGAGATGTAGGTGCAACAGGTGTCTTTGATCATTTTGCAAACACCTCCTTTCTCAGCTTGAATCATATCCAAAGCCATTCTATTCTGGAATGCCATAATGGAAGTGGGGCCTAACTGTGCTTCCAAACCTTTTACAGCATCTATGGTGAAGTTAACAAATCTCTGCTGGTTATAATAGATGTAATTTATCCAATCAACATTTTTGTTTATAGTGACTCAAATCCTGCTTTAACTTGGTCTCTGGCCTTGAACTCATCAGGTAGGTCATCTGGTCATCTGTCTGGTCAGTCAGAGCATCCACGACATCCTTCATGGCTTAGGTGTCTCTCCTGGTACGGGAGCTTCCTTGCAATGCGATACGTGGATCCAAACAGGCTTTCCCTCTAGTTACACAGAGGTTGATGTCATCTGGGGCTCTTGGACAGGATCATCAAATCTGGCAGTGAAGAGAAAAACTCGAGAATGGACATTAGTTTTTTGACCAATTCAATTACATAAGTGTTATGATTTGGTAGCTGAGGAGAGCAGGCAAAAAAAGGCAATACACCAGAGAGGTTGGAATCTATGGGATTGCAGTACCCTGACTAACCACCACAACTAAAGGCAGCCGTGGAGCGTTCCTATGTTGGTCCTAGACGCCTCGTCACAGCCTGAGAAGCTAACTACACCTAAAGATAGAAAAAGGAAAGCTATCTGCCCCGGAGCAGATCCCCAAAGAACATAGGAAGCCCCCAAACATGTAATGGCGGTTAGACAAGTGGAAATACAGACACAGACAGAAAATAGAATGAGCAAACGCTGGGGCCCAATCTGTCTAGATAGAAAAGGATAGGAAAGGCACTTACTACAATCCCAAAAAACCCTGAAAAGTACCAACTCTACTAATTACAAAAACACCTGAGATCACACGACCTCTACCACCTAAATTAGTTCTCTGGTGTAACAAAAACTAAACAGCAACCACTGAAAAAACTGGAAAAGGCAAATGAACAAACAACAGTGGCTGAACTAAACTGCAAGCACCAAAAAACTAAAAGAAGAAAATGTCTTATCTGTTAGCAGAAGATGCAGGCGCCTAACAGCTTTTCTGGGTCTCTGGGAGTGTGCCTTACGCTAAACAGTGTAATTAGGAGTGTGTCATGCCATGGTTTGCGTGTCTCTTGGGCAATTTTTTCAGCATTCTATTCTTAAGTGTTTCGTTCAGTTTTTCTACCTTCCTGCTGCTCTGGGGGTGGTAAGGAGTGTGTAGGCCTAGATCTGACCCTACTGCTAATCGGGTCTTGTGTGTCAGATTTGCTGTGAATGCGGGTCCCTGATCACTTTCTATCATTTCTGGAACCCCGTATCTGCACACTATTTTCTGAAAGTAGCTGCTTTGCAGTAGTCTTTGCTGACTTGGAAGGCTTCTGTTCATCTTGAAAATACTTCTTTTGACCACAATGGCGTATTTGAATCCTTCACTTGGCGATATCTGGATGTGGTCTATCTGGATCCTTTGAAGCTGGTAGAGTGGTCTTTCCAGATAAGGTGAGGGGGACTTTCTTCCATACGTCCAGGCTTGAATTTGCCGCAGGTCAGACAGCTGCTGGTGAGTTTGGCTGTTAGGGTGGAGATCCCTGAAGCGAAACAGTAAGCACCAATCAGATCATTCATCTGTGTCTTTGATATGTGGATGTGGGTCCATGTACCCATTGGACCACCATAGTGTGCATACTTTGTGGTAGGCAGAGTTTGAAGTCTATTATTGATAGCCTTCCTTCTTCACGTGTTGCTTTTTTCCCATTCAGCTCTTTTTCTCCTTTTGGAGCTTGGTCTTGTAACTTCTTGGGCAGATTCCAGGACGTCTCTTTGTCAGGTTTCTTGTCTTCAGTCGTCATGTAGTAGCCGTCCGGCTCTACGACCTCTCCCACTTCTCCATGTTGTCTTCCTTTGGCTGCTTCTTTGGCTGCCATGTCAGCCATGTTATTGCCTCACGCCTCTTCTGTTCTCAGTTTTCCATGCACTTTGATTTTTCAAATTGCCACCATTTTGGAAGTTGGAGTATACCCAGTAGGTCCCTGAAGGCTCCATGATGCTTCACGGTTGTCCCGTTTGCTGTGATGAAGTCCCTTGTAGCCCAGATGGGTCTAAAGTCGTGTGCTATGCCATGCGAGTACCTGTAGTCCGTGTAGATGTTTGCAGTCTTGCCTTCTGCCATCTGGCAGGCCTTCGTCAGCGCTATCAATTCTGCTTCCTGGGCTGACAGGCTAGGTGACAGACTTCTGGACCACAGGATTTCTTGATTGCTGGTCACTAGCACTTCCTGTGTTGAAACTTCTTCTGGAGCCATCCAAGTATCCCCCTTGGGAGTGGGAGTAGAGTGGCCGGGCTGAGGACTGTAGGTCTGGAGACGGTGACATTATGAGACAAAGGCAATAGAGGCGCCACAAAGATGCCTGGCGGTGGAGAGATTACTGTTGGTTGAGCTTGATTGAAGATTGCCAAGATGTCATGCGGAGTGAGAGTTTCCAGTGGCTGTCCAAGAGTGATGTCAGCAACCTTGTCCAGGAGGGTGTGTGCTGCGGATACTGCCATCAGGCAGGAGGGTGCTCTTCTTGCAACTGGATCCAAGCGGGCTGAGAGGCAGCCTAAAAGTCTCTGTTTTCCCCTGTGAATCCGTGCCAGGACTCCAGTAGCATGACCTTCTTTCTTCCATCAGGTAGACGGAAAGACTTTTCATAGTCAGGTAGGCCTGGTATTGGCGCTGAGACTGTGGAGTTCTTCCAATCTCCTGAATGGGTTGAAGGCTGCGTCTGATAGAAGGAGCGGGGTTGCGTTGATGCAAGCGCACAGAGGCTGCATTAGGACTGAGGCATCAGGGATCCAGGTTCTGCAATACGACACTAGACCAGGGAAGGCCTGCAGCATTCTTGGAGTTGTTGGGGGAGCCATCTTCTCCACAGTGGTCTTCCAGTCTTTTGACATGTGTTTCGTCTTGTGGGCAATACAGTGTCCCAGGGATGTAACTTGCTTCTGGCATCACTGGACTTTGTTCTTCCAGACCTTGCGTTGCTGTTCTTCCAGGTAGAGTAGGAGAGATAAGGAATAGACTGTGCAGGTGTCGATGTCAACCACACAAAAGAGAAAGTCATCCACGTGTTGTAGAAGAGTGACTCTTGCATATTCTGCAATCCAGTTGACGAGGATGGAGGACATTGTCTTGGTGAAACTTGAAGGGCTTGTTTTGAGCACCTTGAGACAACACTGTCCATATGCACTGCACTGGTGCGTGAAAGCAGGCCTCCAGGTGGAGGGGAAACACTGAAGAAGGTACTGGCCAGGTTGATCACCGTGAATACCGTTGCGGTGACTGGGACTCTTGAGAGCAGAGTGTGATGGTTCAGCACTGTTGGGGTTTCAAATACCGTAGCCTCTTTCGCGGCCTCCAGGCCTTGCACCATTCTGAACTCAGTGGGGTTTACAGTCTTTTTCTTCACTGTGGAAAGCTGGGATTGATTCCGATGGGCGAGGCAGCCCAGTTTGGCCTTGTCCTTCAGTATGCGGCAGGGGACTCCCATCTGCTGGTGCAGAGCTGGCGGGAAAACAAGCCGTCTACTAGGATCCACATCATGAGAGATGACGACCAGCTGGCTTTCTTGTTCTCCACCAAGACAGTCACTGTGTTAGCACCTGCTCTGGTCACAGGGGGTCTTCTTGTTGGGACGTCTCCTTAAACGGCTGCTTTTCTCTCAGCACGGGCCATCAGTAGTTTCTTTTTCTCCAGCTCGGTCTCAGGTCAGTATTTGTGCACAAGTTTGAAGAGCTGAGTGGCCTTTTTCCGGTCTAGGGCCTGGGTGAACTGGTCGATTGCAGGGGGCACCTCCTGGTGCTTGCAAAAGATGAACCTCTGGCGTTAGAGCTGGATGAGGTGTTGCCATTCTATGAAGCGAGTAGGGTCCTTCTTGAGTTGAATATCCTGGCCAATGTCAAAGTTCTCAGGCCGTCTTCTTAGGCGAGCTCACTTAGACCTTCAGTTGGTCAGAGACATCTTGACCCTGGGTGATGGAGTGGCTTTTCTGGTACTATGTCCAGCACCTCCTGTGATAGGTCTGCAGTGTGGTTGTTTGAGGTTCCTGTTTCTTCTTGGGTCAGGGGTGAAGAAAGTGTCATGGTCCCATCTTCCTGGAACACTCTGGTCGCTTTCAGCTTCTGCAGTAGGTCCACTCCCAATAGGTTGAGGGTGCAGGTTTTTGACACAACAAATGGGACATGATGGAGTGTTCTGGCTGAGTCCACACGCTCAGGGGCTTCATAATCTGGAAATATCTGACTTGACCATCAATTCCCATGCAGGAAGCAGAAGATTCTGATAGGTAGGTGAGGTTGCGGAGTTCCACAAGAAAAGATATGACTACGCCATCCACTCTCAGGATATTGGTCCCACTGGTGGGGTTCCTTGTGGACTTGGTGTGCTCTTGTCCTATGGACGGGGTTCTTCACTGCTTTCTGTGTTTCTTCCTTGGCTTGCTTCTCTAGACAAAGTGGTGGGTCGTAGGGGTTCTCTGCAGCGGTTCCGGTAATGGCCAAGCTTGCCACATTTGTAACACTTGACATTTCTTCTGTCTTTAAAACGTGGTTGGCCATCTGGCTCTGAGACCACCATCAGGGGAGCTGTTTTGCGCACTCCTGGCTGGGATTCTATCCCTTTTGCGACTGTGAGAAGGGTGTCCATTGCTATTGACCTGTACTCAGGCCTAGCTACTATCAGTGGCTTTCTGATTGGTTCTCTCAGTCCATGCACAAAGGCCTGTACCAACATCTGTCTGTGTATCTGATCATGAATATTGAAGCCCAAATCTTGAAACACTTGCATCACTCTGCCATGGAACTTCTCCACAGACTCTGTCTCGTCTTGACTCGTGACATGTAGGCTGAGAGTTTGTCCTGTCAGTCTGCTTTTGGCCCATTCTCTGAGTTGCTCAATTAGCTTTGGTCCTGTCTCCCAGGCATACGCATCTAACTCTGCTGGAAGCTTGAAGTGTTCTCTCATAATTGACCAGAATGCATCACCTGCTTTTATTTCCATTTCGGTCCAGAGATCAATCCAGGCTGCTGTATACGTTTGCTGGATCTGCTGCATTTTTTGGCAAAATAGCATGGGGTGTATCCCTGGGTCTGGCAGCATACTGATCACCTGGCTTGGGATGAAAGGCTCATAGGATGGTGCCTCTACCTGTCCTGCTCTATTGGTGCTTGTGTGTTTTCTTCCCTAGTATTGGGCAGCATGTGTGACGTTGCATCTTCATCTTCATCAGATAAGAAGTGACATGGTGTACTTGGTGCATACACTGGGTGAGATTTGGGCTTTAAAGTTGTCTTGCTGCATGGGGATTTCCCACTTCCTTGCTGAGGCTGCGGTGGATCAGTGTCATGGTTCCATGCTAGCAGCCCTGTAGCTATACCACCCCCCTGTGAAGCCCTAGCTGTGGGCTGTTGTGTCTGGGGGCTACATGTAGCGTTTTGTGTAGGGAGATTTGCACTTTCTTCTCCTGATATAATGACTGGGAATGTTTGTACTGTGCTTGGGATAGACAGGGGGCCCTGTGCTGGAGACACTGAATACAGGGACACCACATTGCTTGGATTGGGCATTGACCCAGTTGATGACGAAGTAGAAAAAAGAGGAAGAGAAGGGAGGTGTGAGGGAGGAGCGAGAGAAAGAGGAGGGGAGGGAGAGAAGAGTGAAAGGGGGAAAAGAGAGAAAGATGGAGGAGAGAGAGAGAAGAAAGATGGAGGGGGAGAAGTAGAAGAAGATGAAGAAGAAGATTTGAGAGTTGGAGAGGAAGAGATAGAAGAAGAGGAAGATGAAGAAAATGGATGTGTCAGAGATGTGATGGAGGGAAAAGAAGGAATGAGAGGGATGGCAGCGAGGAAAGAGGAGAAAAATCTGAAGAAGAAAGAGAAAGGGACTGAGAGAAGAAAAAGGAGAGGGTGTCCCCCCTGTGACTCTTGAGAGGGGATGGTTGAAACAAAAATGCCTTCTCCCTGTGGAGAGAGGCGGGGAGCGTTTTTCCCTGTACAAGGCTCCTTACTCAATGAGAGCAGCCTACACCTGTCCCGTGTCTCCACATGATGGACATGTGATGTGTGTGACTCTGAATTCTGCTCTTGTGACATGTCAGTGATCTTTTTCTCACAGATGATTTAACACCTTTTCAAACTTATTCACATAAAAAAAAAAAAAATCACTTCCTGGTCCGTTCAAATTAGCTTGCTGTATCTTTTACACAATGCACCACTGCTTTTTTATAGCAGATGGTAATCTATTAACAAATTTTCCCGTTCCCTTTCAAATAACAAAAAACAAGAAAAAACATTTCATTATGCAGCGTAAAGGCTGCCTGTCTATTTGCTTCTCACGTACTCTGACATTCTATTCACATGCCTAGCCCTTCGATTCTTACGTACTGTGTCTATTCCAAAAACCTATTCAACAAAGGAGATTTAAAAAATCTGAAAACTGCTGCACTCTGGTTCTGTTTGTCAATGCCGAATGCCCGACGGGAGGGGCTACTCAAACCGCTGCGTAGTTTGTGTCTGCTCTCTCTCTCAGCCTGTAATTTTCCTTATCTGTTGAGTGACCTTGTTCTAAAGCAAGCTTGTAGAAAAAAAAAAAATGGCTGGAGAAATAAAACTCTAAAATAAATTGCTTAGAGAAAAAAATCTCTCCAAAATCATTTAAAAATGTACTTAAAAGAAAAATTTTAAAAACAAAAGTTAGATTTAGTAAAAAAAAAACCTCTAGAAAAAGAAAACAAAAAGTAAATTCACCAAAAAGGGGAGAAAAGAAAAAAAAAAAAACCGTATTACTCATAAAACTCTGAAAAACAACCCTTGTTACTAAAACAGCTAATTAAAAAAACAGAAAAGAAGTGGAAAAATTGATTGTAAAATGATAAAAAAAAAAAAAGAAAAGTGCTTTAAAACTTCTGTCTGGTAGCGTAGGTTTTTTTCCTACCGCTCTCTGGAATGTCAGCTGGCTGCTGCCAGCACTTCCCCCCTCCCTTATATCTGTGCTTGCTATCTCTACAGGCACTGAAATCACGTATCAAAAAAAAAAAAAAAAAAAAAAAAATGAATATAGTTCAGTCTGAATGCCTGATAATTTTCACGTTAAAACCTGTAGCCAAAAAACTAGCTTAAAAAAATAAAAATCAAAGCCAAGAAACAGATGTGACAACGTGATTAGCAGAGGAGGGGGGGTCAAAGGGGTTTTCTCGCTGCTGCAGCCAGCACACTGCTCTGAATGAGATACTGACAGAGCGCACGGAGATGTGATTTAAAGCGACAGTACCTGATACAGACAGTACAATGAGACAGACACCCGGGAGAATACGAATCCCTCTTTTGATGATCTGTGACACATACAAGCTGCTCTGGTAACTGATAACTCACCAATTGCACTGAGCGCGGTGAGGCTCAAGGTTCTATCGCTCTCTGTACCATACGCCCTGGCCGGTGCGCCGGTCACAATAATCTGCAATAGCCTTCATCAAAATTCTCACTATCCACGTCTGATTTGACTGGGATGGCCTCCCGGTGCGTGGACGAATCCACGTCTGATTTGACTGGGATGGCCTCCCGGTGCGTGGACGATTATTGTGAGAACTTATCCAAACAAAGCTCCTGCCCTTCACGTCTGATTTGACTGGGATGGCCTCCCAGTGCGTGAAAGTTTACTGCAGAAACTTAACCGAACAAAGCCCTCGCTTCCACAACTGGATTTTTTGGGATAACCTCCCTCCAATGTGTGAAGAATATCTGCGTGGACTTATCCAAAACAAAGCTCCCGCCCTTCACGTCTGATTTGACTGGGATGGCCTCCCGGTGCGTGAAAGTTTACTGCGGGAACTTATGCAGCAATTGTCTTTTGCTATACAGCCCCCAGAAATCAGCAAGCAAAAACACAGTCATCGTTCCAACTTTCTCCCGATTCACATAAAACATGAAACATATACAGCACAGCAGCAAACAACTCGGCTTATATCCCAGGGCTTTTGGATAAGGGTATGGACTTTTTACACAACCTGGGAATGCGGTGATGACCACGTCCGACCGGCTGGAAGTGTAGGCTAGGACTAGGCACAGGGAACATTCAGGTAAGATGATAGAGTTTTCTTACCTTACTTATGGAGCTGCAGTCTCCGTCCCGTGTGCCAAGGCCAGGGCCAACACCCCCGTCTCTCCGGTCGGCCGGGTCCTCGTGCGTTTCGTCCAATGCCCCGCGTGCAGGCGCCAACTGATATGGAAATTTAATTAGGATAAAAATATCCTTCAGTGTTTGCTGCTTGCCATGTCCAAATCTCTATTTAATGTCTTCTTTGAGCGCTCAGAACTAAATGAGGACTGTCCACAATGCAAGTGTCAGTATAACAGTTCGTCAAAGACCTACATTTATTATTCATTCAAGGTTTTATACGTTTACAAAAAGGGGCTGGTTAGTCAATTAACATACAATTAAAAGCTGCTAGATTATTGGCTGTTCTAGTGTAAATATGATAATTATGATAATCATGGCAAAAGAGCTGAAGTTGCAGAATTATTGTTTTATATTCTTGTGACCTAGTTGTCTTGCATAACTATAATGTAAACAACAGATATCTAATAAGACTTCATGTTCTTGTTCCTTATGAAGGCCTTATGAAGGCCAGATTTCTTTAAAAGACTGATTATAGCTGGCCTAGAAATATGTGAGCACAGGGTTTTTTTTAGCAAGTGAGATCTATCTAACTGTGAATACATATATGTGAATATACTTTGAATATATGGAATACATATATATTTCCATGACACTCATGTCCAGATTCTGCACTGAAGCATTACAACGAAACCCTGCAAAGTGCCCTGGATGAAATTGCACCTCCTATACTTAGAACAATATAACACAGACGCCGAAAACCGTGGCACACGCTGCAAACACGTTTCCTGCAGCGATGCTCCAGGTGCGCCGAACGTTTGTGGAGAAAATCTAATCTACCGGAAGATTTTATCCATTACAAGTTTATGCTTAAAACCTACAACTCTGCCCTTCACCTCTCCAAACAAACCTACTTCAACACCCTCATCACCTCACTATCTAATAACCCTAAACGTCTCTTTGACACTTTTCATTCCCTACTGAACCCAAAAGTGTAGGCTCCAACCACAGATCTCCACGCTGACTATCTGGCCAATTATTTCAAAGAAAAAATTGACCACATCCGACAGGGAATTATCTCCCAATCCCCTCATACCATGCACTGTCCTCCCTCCCCCACTGCATCTAGCTCACTCTCTGATTTTGATCCAGTCACAGAAGAAGTAATCAGGCTCCTTGCATCTTCTCGCCCTACTACTTGTGCCAGTGACCCCATTCCATCACATCTCCTCCAGTCCCTTTTCCCTGCTGTCAACTCTCACCTAACAAAAATTTTCAATCTCTCTCTCTTCTGGTATCTTTCCCTCCTCATTCAAACACGCCACTATACATCCATTACTTAAAAAAACATCCCTCGACCAAAACTGTGCCGCTAACTATAGACCTGTCTCTAATCTTCCCTTCATCTCTAAACTCCTGGAACGCCTGGTCCACACCCGTCTTATCCGCTATCTCTCAGATAAATCTCTTCTCGACCCTCTTCAATCTCGTTTCCGCTCTTTACATTCTACTGAAACTGCCCTCACTAAAGTCTCTAACGATCTACTAACTGCTAAATCTAATGGTCACTACTCCATGCTAATTCTCTTGGATCTCTCCACAGCATTCGACACTGTGGACCATCAGCTCCTCCTCACTATGCTCCGCTCCATCGGCCTCATGGACACCATTCTCTCCTGGTTCTCCTCCTATCTCTCTGACCGTTTCTTCACTGTATCTTTTGCTGGTTCCTCCTCCTCTCATCTTCCCCTTACTGTTGGGGTTCCTCAATGATCAGTCCTAGGCCCCCTCCTCTTCTCCTTGTATACCGCGCCTATTGGACAAACAATCAGTAGATTTGGTTTCCAGTACCATCTCTATGCTGATGACACCCAATTATACACTTCTCCCGTTATCACGCCTGCCTTTTTTGAAAAGACCAGTGATTCTTACCGCTGTCTCTAACATCATGTCATCACTCTATCTCAAACTGAACCTGTCAAAAACGGAACTCCTCGTGTTTCCTCCCTCTACTAACCTACCTTTGCCTGACATCGCCATCTCCGTGTATGGTTCCACCATTACTCCCCAGCAACATGCCCGCTGTCTTGGGGTCATACTAGATTCCAAGCTTTCATTCACCCCCCACATCCGATCACTGGCTCGCTCTTATCTGCACTTCAAAAACATCTCTAGAATTCGACCTTTTCTTACTTTCAAAAAACCCTTACTGTTTCTCTTATTCATTCTCGTCTGGACTATTTTAACTCTCTACTAATCGGTCTCCCTCTTACCAAACTCTCCCCTCTCCAATCTGTCTTGAATGCTGCAGCCGGAATCATATTCCTCACCAATCGTTATACCGATGCCTCTACCTTGTGCCAGTCATTACACTGGTTACCCATCCATTACAGAATCCAGTACAAACTTATTACTCTCACCCACAAAGCAGTCCATGGCTCAGCACCACCCTACATCTCTTCCCTCATCTCAGACTACCACCCTACCCGTGCCCTCCGTTCTGCTAATGACCTGAGGTTAGCATCCTCAATAATCAGAACCTCCCACTCCCGTCTCCAAGACTTTTCACCTGCTGCGCCAATTCTTTGGAATGCACTACCCAGGTTAATACGATTAATCCCCAATCCCCACAGTTTTAAGCGTGCCCTAAAAATGCATTTGTTCAGACTGGCATACCGCCTCAACACATTAACCTAACTATCCCTCTTGGCCCATTCAAATTTTTTTTTACCATAATCAGGTTCCTCATATTATGTTCTCACCCGCTTTATGCATTTAATAGACCTCTGTGTCTGTACTGTTACATACTTTGGCTATTAACTGGTTCATGCAGAATTACATGAACACCCGATTCATACACTATAGCTGGTCCGAACAATGAAAGCAATTGTTATCATCTACCTTCCGTGTCTCCCCTTTTTCCTCATAGATTGTAAGCTGTGAGCAGGGCCCTCTTTCCTCTTGGTATCTACTTTGATCTGTTTTTATTGTTATGCTGTAATGTCTATTGTCTGTACAAGTCCCCTCTATAATGTAAAGTGATGTGGAATATGTTGGCGCTATAAAAATAAAATTATTATTATTATTATTTCATTATTTTTACCTAAGTGGGTGATAAAGCGGGGTTTAATTTACTATTTTTCTATTTTGATCACTGTGATAGGGTTTATCACAGTGATCAAAATGAACCAATAGGAAAAATTTCGTATTGTTGCCGGGTGTCGGTCAACAGATCTCGGCAGCGCACTGCACATGCGCTCACCATTTTCTTCCCGGAAGATGCAGACGGCCGAGAGACATCACCAGAGGTACCAGGGAGGAGCTCGGGGGACTCCATTTCTGTCCTCTGATGTGCAATCATATCAGAGGAGAGAGAAATTAAATGGGAAATCTGACTTTTTTTGCAGTCACCGTTATTCCGTGAAAAACGGTGATCGCATCACTGAGGTTGGTAAAATCCAACCCGAATCATGTTCTCCGGGTTCTCTGCTACCCCCTGTAGCCAAGACCCCATAGAATTTCCAACCCTGGGGGGCGATGTACAATTATTTCTCAGCACCTTTAAAAAGCGGCGTTGAGGAATAAGTACCCTTAACTGCCACCGTTAAAAGGCGTATCGGCGATCGTTAAGGGGTTACAATGAAGATTAGCAGATTAGCTCCATTGTCATATGATAGAACTAAGCCTTTTATATCCACTCTTCATGTTGGATTTTAATCCGATGTGTTAATGTAACCTAACTTTGGCAATGACAAATTGTGATCAGATTCGCATACTTTGCAAACAATATTTCAGATCCGTTGGCTCTGAGTTTTATGGATACAGTGCTGCAAAATGTGTTATTGCTCTGTAAGTGCTGTGAGGAAATACAATGGAGCAGTCAGAATATTTTGCTTCCAGTTTTATACTTTTGATCCACTAGATGGCGCCTTTATCAGCTGCTGACTGTATTCTGCTGAATGAGACAAGTTTTTTAAGGACCTTCTCTTATTTAACTAACTCAGCTGTAAAGATGAACATTTACCAAAAACAACTCTACTGTAGAAAAAAAATTACATGTGCAGTGTTTTAGAGTGCCTCCGTCACTAAGAAACTATCTCTATGATAACATACTCATTATTTCACAATTATGTGAAAGTTCTCTTCACCTTTGAACAATATGTAAACGTTTATATTTGGAAATAAAATACATAAAAAGTAAAAAAATAAATAAAGTTCCATTATCTTTCACCCACTAGTCCTGATTTACAACCTGTAATAGGGAAAGTTCACACATAACAGAATGGCTATGGAAAATTTCTTCAACAATTCCACAAGAATCTGTAGCAGCAAATCCACATAAATCATGCAGATTTTGGTGAAGAATAGGCAGTACCAAGACAAGTTTCATATATCCTGTTTTGGTTTACGGACATTTGTCTGATTTGTGTGAACCTATGTGTGGGAAGGTTTGTTTGCTTTTTGTTTGCTTGTTTTTAAAGGAAAACTATTTTTTTTAGTTATCATTTTGCTTATATAACGCTATCATATTCCGCAGCGCTTTACATACATTATCATCGCTGCCCCATTGGGGCTCACAATCTAGATTCCCTATCAGTATATCTTTGGAGTGTGGGGGGAAACCCACGCAAACACAGGGAGGAAATACAAACTCCTTGCAGATGTTGTCCTTGATGGGATTTGAACCCAGGACCCCAGCGCTGCAAGTCTGCAGTGCTAACCACTGAGCCACCGTGCTGGCCAAAAATTGAGGGGTGTTGTACAACCCCTTTAAGGCTTCTATCTAAACCGTCTGTTGGGTAATGCGAACAGAGTTTGTGAGTTTTTTTTTGGAGAGGATCTCCTCAACAATAGGCCTAAAAAATCGCTAAAAGCGAATGGACACACCGCCTTTTTTAATGTGACCAAAAAAGTACATTTTTCAGGCATAAGATGCTTCAGGAATTACTTCTTTTCTCTATAGTTTTGTAAGCCTCTTTTTTAGCATTTTTATTACATTTCCTGGGCACTTTTTCCATTTCTTTTTACATTTTGTGTGTTTTCATACTGACTTTTAAAAGTTGTTTTTGTTTTAAATCCATTCAGCAATGAAGAAACCGCAAGCATTATTATTATTATTATAGATTTTTATAGCGCCATTTATTCCATCTTCTCAGCCTACATTTTCATGTGTAGTAGAATGTATAGAGCCAGAGATGCCTGAGGAATTGTTATGTCACTTCTTTTAACTGCTTGGTGTCTTTATCATCTGTGCGTTTAAAAACTATTTTATAGAAAAAAATAATTATTTTTGCATAGCTTTATTCGCTATTTTTATTTTTCAGCTGACGGAGCTGTATGATGGCTTGGTTTTTGAGGGACAAGTTGACGTTTTCAGAGATGCTATTTTTATTTAGATTCCTCTTTTTGATCGTGTTTTAGTTTTTTGCCTCGTTTTTTATTTATTTTTTAATGGTGTTCATTGAAGGGGTTAATAAGTGGGACATTTTTATAGGGCAGGTTGTTCCAGAGGTGGCGATACCAAATACGTGTACTTTTTTTTAATTATTTTTACTTCTACATAAATGTATTTATTGGATTAATATTTTTTCTTTTTTCTTTTTGTTCTTTATTTTGTGATTTTCTTATTTTTAATATTTTTACAATTTTTATTAACTTTTTTTTTACTTTTTTACATTGTCCCTGAATGAGTCATCAACTTTCCACTGACTGATCGCTGATCTAATACTCTGCAATGCTCCTGCATTGCCGAGCATTAGATCAGCGTCTGACATGCACAGAGGACGCGTGTCAGCTCCTGCTCTGAGCAGGAATTTACAGACCACTGTCCCTGGGTGACCCCGTGACCATATTTTCGACCTAAAGTCACCATGGAGCAGAGAGGAAGGTCCTCCCTCTGTGATGTCCCATGATGTCGCCGTGACTATTAACAGCGGCATCAGAGGGGTTAAACAGCCCTGATTGGTGTTAGCAGCGATCGTGGGTGTTGCTGCAGGGTGTCAGCTCTCATATAGAGCTGACACCCGCATTTGATCACAGTTGCGCTCAGTGTGAGCCCACACAATCGTCACACAGTATACAGTCATGGCCAAAAGTTTTGAGAATGACACAAATATTAATTTTTACAAAGTCTACTGCTTCACTTTTTCTAATGGCAATTTGCATATACTCCAGAATGTTATAAAGAGTGATCAGCTTAACAGCAATTACTTGCAAAGTCAATATTTGGCTAGAAAATGAACTTTATCCCCCAAAACACATTTCAACATCATTGCAGCCCTGCCTTAAAAGGACCAGCTAACCTCTTTTCAGTGATTGCTCCATTAACACAGGTGTGGGTGTTGATGAGGACATGGCTGGAGATCAATCTGTCATGATTAAGTAAGAATGACACCACTGGACACTTTAAAAGGAGGCTGGTGCTTGGCATCATTGTTTCTCTTCTGTTAACCATGGTTATCTCTAAAGAAACACGTGCAGTCATCACTGCAATGCACAAAAATGGCCTAACAGGGAAGAGTATCGCAGCTAGAAAGATTGCACCTCAGTCAACAATCTATCGCATCATCAAGAACTTCAAGGAGAGAGGTTCCATTGTTGCCAAAAAGGCTCCAGGGCGCCCAAGAAAGACCAGCAAGCGCCAGGACCGTCTCTTAAAAGTGTTTCAGCTGCGGGATCGGGCTACCAGCAGTGCAGAGCTTGCTCAGGAATGGCAGCAGGCAGGTGTGAGTGCATCTGCACGCACTGTGAGGCGGAGACTCTTGGAGCAAGGCCTGGTCTCAAGGAGGGCAGCAAAGAAGCCACTTCTCTCCAGAAAAAAACATCATGGACAGACTGATATTCTGCAAAAGGTACAGGCAGTGGACTGCTGAGGACTGGGGTAAAGTTATTTTCTCTGATGAATCCCCTTTTCGATTGTTTGGGACATCAGGAAAACGCCTCATTCGGAGAAGACAAGGTGAGCGCTACCACCAGTCTTGTCTCATGCCAACTGTTAAACATCCTGAAACCATTCATGTGTGGGGTTGCTTCTCAGCCAAGGGAATCGGCTCTCTCACAGTCTTGCCTAAAAACACAGCCATAAATAAAGAATGGTACCAGAATGTCCTCCAAGAGCAACTTCTCCCAACCCTCCAAGAGCAGTTTGGCGATCAACAATGCCTTTTCCAGCATGATGGAGCACCTTGCCATAAAGCAAAGGTGATAACTAAATGGCTCAGGGAACAAAACATAGAGATTTTGGGTCCATGGCCTGGAAACTCCCCAGATCTTAATCCCATTGAGAACTTGTGGTCAATCATCAAGAGACAGGTGGACAAACAAAAACCTAAAAATTCTGACAAAAAGAAAGCATTGATTGTGCAAGAATGGACTGCTATCAGTCAGGATTTGGTCCAGAAGTTGATTGAGAGCATGCCAGGGAGAATTGCAGAGGTCCTGAAGAAGAAGGGTCAACACTGCAAATATTGACTTGCTGCATTATCTCATTCTAACTGTCAATATAAGCTTTTGTTACTCATATGTTTGCATTTATTGCATTATTATATTTCTGTCTGTGATAAAAACATCTGTCAAACACACATAAAAACCAGAGGGCAGCAGATCATGTGAAAATATAATATTTGTGTCATTCTCAAAACTTTTGGCCATGACTGTATATACAGGGTCTGTACCACAGGAATGGCGTACAGCAAATGTGGTGACAATATTCAAAAAGGGGACAAAAAACTGAACTTGGGAATTATAGGCCAGTGAGCTTAACCTCTACTGTGGGTAAAATCCTGGAGGGTTTTCTAAGGCAGGGTTCCCCAACTCCAGTCCTCAAGGCCCACCAACAGGTCATGTTTTCAGGATTTCCTCTGTTTTGCACAGGTGATGCAATTATCACCTGGGCAATACTAAGGAAATCCTGAAAACATGACCTGTTGGTGGGCCTTGAGGACTGGAGTTGGGGAACCCTGTTCTAAGGGATACTATATTGGAGTATCTGAAGAAGAACAACCTCATGACCCAATAACAGCATGGGTTTACGAGAGACCGTTCTTGTAAAAACTAATCTGATAAGCTTTTATGAAGAGGTAAATAACGGACTGGACCAAGGGAACGCAGTGGACGTGGTGTACATGGACTTTTTAAAAGCCTTTAATACGGTGCCACACAAAAGGTTGATACATAAAATGAGAACAATGGGGATAGGGGAAAATATGTGTAAGTGGGTTAAGAACTGGCTCAGGGATAGGAAACAAAGGGTGGTTATTAATGGAGCACACTCGGACTAGGTCACGGTTAGCAGTGGGGTACCACAGGGGTCAGTATTGGGGCCGCTTCTTTTTAACATATTAATGACCTTGTAGGGGGCATACAGAGTAGCATTTCAATATTTGCAGATGACACTAAACTCTGCAGGGTAATAAATACAGAGGAGGACAATTTTATATTACAGGAGGATTTATGTAAACTAGAAGCTTGGGGTGATAAATGGCAAATGAGTTTTAATGGGGATAAATGTAAGGTCATGCTCTTGGGTAGAGCAAACAAGATGTATAATTATGTGCTTAATTGTAAAACACTGGGCAAAACTGTCACTGAAAAAGACCTGGGTGTATGGGTGGACGACAAACTCACATTTACTGGCCAATATCAGGCAGCTGCTGCAAAGGCAAATAAAATAATGGGATGTGTTATGTTTAGGTAGCTGAGGAGAAAAAGCAAAAACGGTAATACACCAGAGAGGCTGGAACCTATTGGATTGCAGTAACCTGAACTAACCACACAACTAGAGGTAGCCGTGGAGCGTCCCTACGTTGATCCTAGACGCCTCGTCACAGCCTGAGAGATAACTACACCTAAAGGCAGAAAGATGAAAGCTATCTGCCCCGGAGCAGATACCCAAAGAAAATAGGAAGCCCCCAAACATATAATGGCGGTTAGACAAGAAGATAGCACGGACACAGACAGAAAATAGAATGAGCAAACGTTGGGGCCCAATCTGTCTAGACAGAAAAGTACAGGAAAGAATTCTGACTGCAATCCAACAAAAACCCTAAAAAATACCAGCACTTCTGATTGCCAAAAACCTGAGATCACACGATCTCTACCACCTAAATCAGATCTCTGGTGTAACAAAACAAAGCCGCAGCCACTGAAAAAACAGGAAAAAGCAAATGAACAAATAACAGTGGCTACAGATAAATTGAGAGGAGCACAGGCCCCAGGAGGGGACCCGGCTGACCTCCACAAAAGTGCAGAAAACTATGAAAAAAGCAAGCACAAAAAGAAAAGCAGAAAATATCTTATCTGAAAGCAGGTGCAGGCAAGACTCCAGCAACTTCCAAATGAACCAGGAACCACAATTGAGACAAGAACAATTGATCACCGGCGACCATCATGGGAGGGAACCTCCCTTATATCAGTCCAGTCAGAGATCCCAGATTGCCATTCCTTGCTGAAATGTTCAGTACTGTCTGTAAACACCAGAGAGAGCCTCTGCTCAGAAACCATCTCTAGCACATTCACAACAGGGATGCATTAAAAGAGGCATAGATGCTCATGAGGAGAACATAATTTTACCTCTATACAAGTCCCTAGTGCGACCACACTTAGAATACTGTGTACAGTTCTGGTCTCCGGTGTATAAGAAAGACATAGCTGAACTGGAGCAGGTGCAGAGAAGAGCGACCAAGGTTATTAGAGAACTGGGGGGTCTGCAATACCAAGACAGGTTATTACACTTGGAGTTATTTAGCTTGGAAAAACGAAGGCTTAGGGGTGATCTTATTACACTGTATAAATATATGAGGGGACAGTACAAAGACCTTTCTAATGATCTTTTTACTCTAGACCTGTGACGGGGACAAGGGGGCATCCTCTACGTCTGGAGGAAAGAAGGTGTAGTCATAATCACAGACGCAGTGTAAGGTTCTTTGTCTCTGTTGACATGTTCCTTGAAACTCAGTTTTCCGTCGGCCATTTTGCTTTCTGTCTTTCTGCAGCTCTTGCCCTCAGTTAATATGGAGTTTCCAGTTTTCATGTTCCCGCCCTGATTCTTCCCTCTTGCTTCTTAAGCAGCCTCAGCTGAACAATCAGTGCTCCTGAATCAAGCCTCAGTCAGTCTGTGACCTGACTCCTGGAAGCCTTGGACTTGTACTCCAGCTATTCCCTACTGAGGAACCTTGGAACACTTTTGGACTCTGGAAACCTGCTGTTTGGTGAATCCATGTTTGCAGAGGAATTACGGTACAGAGAAGAGATCCTGAACCTGCTTTGGAGATTTATTGTAGTGCTTGAAGTTACTCTGGCCTGCTGTGTCTCCTGTCGCTGTTCCTGCAAACTGTGTGAACTTTTCAGCATGCTTGTATGAAGTAATACAAGTCATTTCATTTCAACCTATGTCTCCTGTGTTTCCTCGCACCCAAGCACAAGACGCTATAGGAACTGTACACTATACATGACAAGATTCAGGAGCCAATGTTTAGTGTCTGCTGGGTCTGGGAAAGCCGTGTCTGCTGTGACTGTGGATATCAGATGTCCGTTTAATACCTTATGTGATGACAGTGGTTGTGACTTCTCACAACCATTCCAGGTGAGCGCATTCCCTTAAAATTTTACTCTGGAGTGTTACCACAGGTAAACACTATTGTTTTTTTTGTTTTTTTTCCTTTCCTCTTCCAGCACTCCTGCCTTAAAAGATCTGGAAGATGGAGGCCCGCATAAAGGAACTTTGCGGAGTGACTGATACAATCCTTTCAGATGTACAGACTTTAAAAACCCTTGTAATGTATGTGATACAGTTCATATAGCGTCTTGTGCTTGGGTGCGATGAAAATACTTGAGACACAGGTTGAAAAAGAAAGTCTTGTATTGCTTCATACAAATTGGCAAAAATAAACACACAGGTTGCAAACACAGAAGCAGGAGACACAGCAGGCCAAAGTAATCTAAGTTCATCAATAACTCTCCACAACAGATTCAGATCTTCTTCTATGTTACCGCAAGTCCATGCAACCGTGAGGCTTTCAAGAGCAGAGTTCAGAGTCCACAAGAGCTCCAGAGTTTCTCAGTAGAAATGGCTGGAGTACAAAGTCCAAGGCTTCAGGAGACAGAACACAGGTTCACTGCAGGCCAGATTCTGAAGCACTGATTGCTCAGGTGTGGCTGTTTAAGAAGCAAACGGAGAGAATCAGGGCGGGAACATACAAGCTGGAAAACTCCATTTTAACTGAGGGCAAGATAGCTGCAGCAAAACAGAAAGCAAAATGGCCGACGAACAAACTGAGTTTCAGAAACAGATATACAGAACCTTACATTACTCCCCCTTAGGGGCAACCTCCGGATGACCTCAGACCAGGCTTATGTGGGTACCTCTGATGAAACTGACGGAGCAAGCGAGGAGCATTAACGTTATTGACTGGCTCCCATGAGTTGTCCTCCACTGGGTAGCCCTGCCATTTGATCAGATATTGTAACTGATTTCTATACAACCTGGAATCTAAAATCCTTTCCACCACAAATTCTTCCTGACCATCGACTAGCACTGGGTCAGGGCAAGGAGAAGAACGTCCAGGAAACGTATTGGGTGTTGCAGCCTTTAGTAGGGATACATGAAAGACAGGGTGGATTCTCATAGTTCTGGGCAATTGAAGACGACAAGCAACGGCACTTATAATCTTACTGATTTTATAGGGTCCAATGTACTTATGTCCCAACTTAGATGATGGAATCCTTAACTTAAGATTTCTGGTTGACAGCAGACCAGGTCTCCTACCTTAAAAACTGGTGCAGGTTTACGAAATTTATCTGCTGCCTTTTTGTACCTTTCCTGAGCCGATTCCAGATTCTCCTTTAGAAGATCCATATTCTTCTGTAAAGTCGTGACTCTTTCAGCCACTGCTGGCAAAGGCGTCTCTATGGGAAATCGTGGTAGAATATTAGGATGATAACCTAAATTAGAGAAAAAAGGAGACTGTTTAGTGGAGGCACTCTGAGAGTTGTTGTAAGAGAACTCAGCCAATGGAAGTAGATCCACCCAATCATCCTGTAGGTGGCAGATAAAACAGCGGAGATACTGCTCCAGGGTCTGATTGGTTCGTTCGGTTTGTCCATTAGTCTGGGGATGAAAAGCAGAAGAAAGGTTTACTTTAATGTCCAATGCTGCACAGAAATTTTGCCAAAACCTAGAAGTGAATTGCACCCCTCGATCCGAAATAACCTCATCCGGTACTCCATGTAAACGAAACACATCTTTAATCATCAAATCTGATGTCTGTTTTGCAGTGGGTAAGCCGACACAAGGGATAAAATGAGCTGCCTTTGTTAAACGATCAACCACCACTAGAATAGTGTTCTTCCCTTGAGAGGTTGGTAATTCGACAATGAAGTCCATAGAAATGGATCCCCACGGGCGGGACGGGGTGGGAAGAGGCTGTAACAGACCAGTTGGTGAAGAGCGAGGTGTTTTGCATCTTGCACAAACCTCACACGAAGTGACATAATCCAAAACATCCTTCCTACAAGTGGGCCACCAAAAGAAACGAGAAAGAAATTCCTGTGTCTTTAGAATTCCTCTATGCCCGGCTATTTTGGAATCATGAATGAGTTGCAATACTCTCAATCTGACTGTTTCAGGTATATACAGACGTTGTCCCAGAATCCACACACCATTCTTAAAGACAAGACTTACGTCCCTTGGGGGTTGAGCCAAAAAAGAATCCGCATGGTATGCTTCCTTGATGTCTTTAATTAGGTCTTGATGATGAATCACTCCTAGGAATCTAGAGTCAGGAAGAATAGTCTTAGGAGGAGTAATTGGACGTGTCTCTGCTGAGTAAATCCTAGAGAGTGCATCAGCCTTTCCATTGCGCGATCCTGGTCTATAAGAAATAATAAAATTAAATTGGTTTAAGAAAAGATTCCAGCGAGCCTGGCGAGGAGTCAGGCACTTAGCCGACCTGATAAACTCAAGATTACGATGATCTGTCAGAACGACTATTTGCTGTGCAGCTCCTTGCAGAAGGTGTCTCCATTCTTTGAAGGCGGCAATAATGGCCAACAACTCTCTATTGCCCACATCGTAGTTCTTCTCAGCCGAAGACAACTGCTGGGAAAAGAAGGCACAGGGATGCAAGACATTCTTCTCACCTGTTCTCTGAGAGAGTATAGCTCCCACGGCACAGTCTGAAGCATCCACCTCTATTATGAAGGCAAGCTCTGGGTTGGGATGTACTAGAATAGGTGCAGTGGTAAATTTATCTTTTAGACGGGAAAATGCTTCCTGGGCTTGGGGAGTCCAGGAGAACTTAGACTCTTTCCGGGTAAGTTGGGTGATAGGTGACACTACCTCAGAGAAATTTCTAATGAAACGTCTATAGAAGTTTGCAAACCCGATGAAGCGCTGTACCTCCTTCACATTTCTAGGACTTGGCCAATCATTGATGGCTTGGGTTTTACTTCCATCCATACTAATTCCTTGTGTAGACAGTACATACCCCAGAAATTGAATTTCGGTCTTATGGAATTCACACTTTTCAAGCTTGATGTAAAGATGATTTTGTCTTAGACGTTCCAAGACCATTCTCACATGTCCATGATGTTCCTCTGTGGAGTTAGAAAAAATTAAAATATCATCCAAATAAATTACCACGAATGTATCTAGGAGATCCCTGAAGATGTCATTCACCAAGTGTTGGAAAGTGGCTGGGGCGGTACTCAGACCAAAAGGCATAACCAGATATTCAAAGTGTCCATAGCGTGACCTGAATGCAGTCTTCCATTCATCCCCAGGTCTAATACGGACTAAGTTATAGGCCCCACGAAGATCTAGTTTAGAAAAAATTTTAGCATGTCGCACTCTCTCCAATAACTCAGGGATTAAAGGCAATGGATAACGGTTTCTAATAGTAACCTTATTAAGTTCCCTATAGTCTACGCATGGTCTCAGGGATCCATCTTTCTTCTTTACAAAGAATATGGGTGCCCCTGCAGGAGATGAAGAGGGGCGTATGAAGCCCTTGGCTAGATTTTCGTCTATGTACTCTTTTAAAGCCTTCAGCTCGGGCCCCGCCAGGGGTAGATCTTACCAAAAGGTATCTCTGCTCCAGGCAATAATTCAATTGGACAATCATATGGACGGTGAGGAGGAAGCTGGTCAGCGTTCTTCTTGTCACATAAATCCACATAGTCCTGGTATACAGCTGGTAATTTAGGGACCGACATGGTTCCTTTAGGAACAGAGCAAGCTGAAATTTTTTGACTCATCTGTTTCTCTGGGAAGTGTAATTCCTTGGTCTCCCAGTTAATGGTAGGATTCTGAGCCTGCAGCCATGGTAGCCCTAGAATAATGGGAAAGTGAGGAGAAGAGATAAGCATAAAGGACAGTTTCTCTTGATGATCTTTACCCATAAGAACCTTTAAAGGCTCTGTTTCCTGATCCACTGGTCCAGAGGTCAGCAGGGAGCCATCCACAGTTTCCATCTGTACGGGAGCAGCCTTCTTCACTGAACGTATTCCCTGTTTTAGAGCAAATGAGACATCCATAAAATTTCCACTTGCACCTGAGTCGATCATGGCAGAGCTAGACACCCAGGCTGAGTCAACCCAGAGTTTGATGGAAAGAAAACAGTGAGAATTGTTTTTCTTACAACTCAGCTGGGACACCGCTGAGGAAACTTGAAAGATGGCAGCATTTACACAGTCAACGTCCTCAGAGGTAACGGAGTTTAAGTCCGAGAAATCAAGATCTGTTGCGGCAGCTATCTCTGGAGCCTGAGGCTCGGACCTGACAGATCCCCTCTCGCAACACTCACAATGAATGAGTGCTGCAGTAGTCTTGCGAGAACGGCTGGGACAGTTAATAATAAAGTGCCCTGACTTACCACAGTAAAAACATAGATTCTCCTTAAAACGATGTTCCTTGCGTGCATCACTAACCCGTCGTAGTAAAGAGTCTACCTGCATGGGTTCAGGTTCAGGTTCCCGTGTAATCCTATTCAAAGGTTCCTTAGCTGGAGAGGAAGGTAGGAAAAGGTTAGTACGATTGCTTTCGAACCATCTCTCTTGCCTGCGTTCAGTTAAACGAGTATCAATACGGATGCAGTAGTTAATAAAGTCACCTAACGCAGTGGGAGGGTCGGCACGAGCAAGTTCATCCTTAATTAGTGGGGATAACCCCTTTCGAAAAATAGATTTTTTGGCGGAATTGTCCCAGGTGGTATCAAGGGCCCATCTCCTGAAATCCAAGGCATATTCAGCTACTGAGTGCTTACCTTGGCGCAAAGCTAACATGGCTGCTTCAGCTGTTGCACCTCGATTGGGGTCATCAAACACCTGCCCCATGGCTGAAATAAAGTCATCAAGGTGATTCAAACAATCATCCTCAGTCTCAATCAGAGGGTTTGCCCATATCAAAGCCTTGTTGGTAAGCAACATAATTATAGTAAGCACCTTAGATCGTTCAGTAGGAAATTGTGAAGCATGTGCAGAAAAAAAAAGATTACATTGATTAACAAATCCCCTGAATTTTTCACGTTCACCACCAAAACGAAAAGGGGGCAACTTGGGAATCCCAGAACTCGGGGCCATGGCAGGAGCCTGGACTTGCCCCTCCAGAACCTCAATCCTGGCTCGCAAATCCTGAGTAGTCTGTCCAACCACTTGCAAATTGTGATTATTTAGGTCCTGAAGATTTGTAAGACGGGTCTTTATATTCTGCAAATCTGCAAGGATATTATCAGTCACTCCACAAAGTTCCTTTATGCGGGCCTCCATTTTCCAGATCTTTTAAGACAGGATACTGGAAGAAGAGGAGAGGAAAAAAAAAACAATAGTGTTCACCTGTGGCAACACTGAAGAAAGAAAAAACTTTAAGGGAACTGCTCACCTGGAATGGTTGTGAGAAGTCACAACCACTATCATCACAGAAAGCTTTCAACCAGACATCTGATATCCAGAGTTTCAGCAGACAAAAGAGAAGAGAAAAAAAAACAATAGTGTTTACCTGTGATAACTCTGCAGAGAAAAAAAAAAAACTTAAGGGAATTGCTCACCTGGAATGGTTGTGAGAAGTCACAACCACTGTTATCACAGAAAGTACAACCGGACATCCGATATCCACAGTACAGCAGACAAGCCTTTCCAGACCCAGCAGACACTAACGTTTGGCTTCAGAATCTTGTAATGTATGTGATACAGTTCATATAGCGTCTTGTGCTTGGGTGCGATGAAAATACTTGAGACACAGGTTGAAAAAGAAAGTCTTGTATTGCTTCATACAAATTGGCAAAAATAAACACACAGGTTGCAAACACAGAAGCAGGAGACACAGCAGGCCAAAGTAATCTAAGTTCATCAATAACTCTCCACAACAGATTCAGATCTTCTTCTATGTTACCGCAAGTCCATGCAACCGTGAGGCTTTCAAGAGCAGAGTTCAGAGTCCACAAGAGCTCCAGAGTTTCTCAGTAGAAATGGCTGGAGTACAAAGTCCAAGGCTTCAGGAGACAGAACACAGGTTCACTGCAGGCCAGATTCTGAAGCACTGATTGCTCAGGTGTGGCTGTTTAAGAAGCAAACGGAGAGAATCAGGGCGGGAACATACAAGCTGGAAAACTCCATTTTAACTGAGGGCAAGATAGCTGCAGCAAAACAGAAAGCAAAATGGCCGACGAACAAACTGAGTTTCAGAAACAGATATACAGAACCTTACACCCGTTTTGCAAGCCTACAGGACCTCACTAATCATAATTTGCAAGTGTTTGGACAGACTACCCAGGAATTGCGAGCCAGGATTGAGGCTCTAGAGGAACGAGCCCAGGCTCCTGCCATAACCCGAGTTCTGGGATCCCCAAATTATCTCCTTTTCGTTTTGGCGGTGAACGTGAGAAATTCAGGGGATTTATTAATCAATGCAATTTATTTTTCTCTGCACATGCTTCACAATTTCCCACTGAACGATCCAAAGTGCTTACTATAATCATGTTGCTTACCAATAAGGCTTTGATGTGGGCAAACACTCTGATTGAGACTGAGGATGATTGTTTGGATCACCTTGATGCTTTTATTTCAGCCATGGGGCAGGTGTTTGATGACCCCAATCGAGGTGCAACAGCTGAAGCAGCCATGTTAACTTTGCGCCAAGGTAAGCGTTCAGTAGCCGAATATGCCCTGGATTTCAGGAGATGGGCTCTTGATACCACTTGGGACACTTCCGCTAAAAAATCTATTTTTCGGAAAGGGTTGTCTCACTGATTAAGGATGAACTTGCTCGTGCCGACCCTCCCACTGCGTTAGGTGACTTTATTAACTATTGTATCCGTATTGATGCTCGTCTGACTGAACGCAGACAAGAGAGATGGTTCGAAAATAATCGCACTAACCTTTTACTACCTCCCTCCTCAGCTAAGGAACCTTTGAGTAGGATCACAAGGGAACCAGAACCTGAACCCATGCAGGTGGACTCTTTACAAAGACGGGTTAGTGATGCACGCAAAGAACATCGTATAAAGGAAAATCTATGTTTCTACTGTGGTAAGTCAGGGCACTTCATTATAAACTGCCCCAGCCGTTCTCGTAAGACTACTGCAGCAGTCATTCACTGTGAGTGTTGCGAGAGGAGCTCTGTCATGTCCGAGCCTCAGGCTCCAGAGAGATCTGCTGCAAGGATCTTGATTCTCAGACTTAAACTCTGTTAGTTCTGGGGACGATGACGGTATAAACGCTGCAATTTTTCAAGTTTCCTCAGCGGTG
>JARQOD010000002.1:107275849-107350902 GCA_033576555.1 Oophaga sylvatica
TAAAAAAATCGGGAAAAAATGCTGCATTTTTTCTGTTTGTCAATGCCGAATCCCCGGGGAGGGCTACTCAAACCGCTGCGTAAGTTTGTGTTGTCTCTCTCTCACCCTGTAATTTTTCCTTTCTTTGAGTGATTGTTCTAAGCAAGTTTGTAGAAAAAAAAAAATGGTGGAGAAATAAAACTCTAAAAAAAAAATTGCTTAGAGAAAAAAATCTCTCCAAAATCATTTAAAATGTACTTAAAAAAAAAATTTTTAAAAAACAAAATTTTTTTAGATTTAGTAAAAAAAAACCTCTAAAAAGAAAACAAAAAGTAAATTCCCCAAAAAGGGGAGAAAAAAAAAAAAAAAAAAAAACCGTATTACTATAAAACTCTGAAAAAAAAACCCCTTGTTACTAAAACAGCTAATTAAAAAACAGAAAAAGAAGTAAAAAATTGATTGTAAAATAAAAAAAAAAAAAAGAAAAGTGCTTTAAACTTCTTTTGGGTAGGTATTTTTTTTTCTACGCTTTTGGGAATGTCAGCTGGCTGTGCCGCTTCCCCCCTCCCTTTATCTGTGTTTGCTATCTCACGGGCACTAAAACCCCGTATCAAAAAAAAAAAAAAAAAAAAAAAAATAAATATTTTTCAGTTGAAGCCTGAAAATTTTACGTTAAAACCTGTACCCAAAAAAAATAGTTAAAAAAATAAAATAAAAGCCAAAAAAACAGATTTGACAACGTGATTAGCAGGGGGGGGGGTCAAAGGGGTTTTCTCGCTGCTGCAGCCGCACACGCTTAAATGAGATACTGACAGAGCCCCGGGAGTGATTTAAAGCGACAGTCCCTGATACAGACAGTAAAATGGGGGACGCCCGGGAGAAACGAATCCCTCTTTTGTGATCTTTGGGGACCAAAAAAGCTGCTCGGGTAATGAAAAACCCCACCAATTGCACTGAGCGCGGTGGGCTAAAGGGTTTTATCGTTTCTCTGTACCATCGCCCTGGCGGTGCGGGGGGGACAAAAATTGCAAAAGCCTTCTAAAAATTTTTCCCCAAATCCACTCTGATTTGACGGGGTTTGGCCCCCCCGGGGCGTGGACGAATCCATTTTATTTGACGGGTGGCCCCCCCGGGGCGTGGGACGATTATTGTGAGAACTTATCCAAAAAAGGGCCCCCGCCCTTCACGTCTGATTTGACTGGGGGGCCCCCCGTGCGTGAAGTTTCAAAAAATTTTTAACCCGGGAAAAAAAACCTCGCTTACAACTGGTTTTTTGGGGTAAAATCCCCCAATGTGTGAAGAAATCGGGGGCTTACCCCAAAAAAAAGCTCCCCCCCCTTAGTTTATTTGAGGGGGGTGGCCCCCCGGTGCGTGAAAGTTTACTGGGGGGAAATTATGCAGCAATTGTCTTTTGTAAAACCCCCCAGAAATCCCCAAGCAAAAACGGGTATCTTTTCCCAACTTTCTCCCTTTTCACTTTAAAAATAAAAAATTTTCCGCACAGAAAAAAAAACAACTGGTTATTTTCCAGGGTTTTGGGAAAAAGGGGGGTTGGACTTTTTAAAAACCCCTGGGAAGGGGGTGATGAACGCCCGACCGGCTGGAAGTGTAGGTAGGATGGGCCCACGGGAAAAACATTAGGAAAGTGATAGAGTTTTCTTCCTTATTTATGGGCTGCAGTCTCCGTCCGTGTCCAAAGGGCCCCGGGCCACCCCCCGTCTCTCCGGCGGCCGGGTCCCGTGGTTTCCCCAATGCCCCGCGTGCAGGCGCCAATGAGGGGGAAATTTAATTAGGATAAAAATATTTTCAGTGTTTCCCGGCTTCCCATGTCAAATCTCTATTTAATGTTTTTTGAGGGCTCAGAATAAATGGGATGCCCACAATAAAGTGTCAGTAAAACAGTTGTCAAGCCCTAAAATTTATTATTCAAAAAAGGGGTTTTTAGTTTACAAAAAGGGCGGGTTAGTAATTAAAACATACAATTTTAAAGCTGCTAGATTATTGGGTGTTCTAGTGTTAAAAAAGTAATTATGAAAAAATGGCAAAAGAGCTTTAAGTTGCAGAATTTTGGGTTTTTTATTTTTTTGGGGGTATTGTCTTTATAATATAAGGGAAAAAACGTATTAATAAGGGGGGTTTTGTTCTTTTTCCTTAGAAGGCCTTTGAAGGCCGATTTCTTTTTTAAAACGATGATTATAGTGGCCTAGAAATAGTGAGCAAGGGTTTTTTTTGCAAAAAAGATCTATCTAAATGTGAATAAATATATGTGAATTACTTTGAATTATGGAAAACATATATATTTCCCTGACATCTGTCCAGATTCTGCATGAAGCTTCAACGAAACCCCGCAAAGTGCCCTGGGTGAAAAATTTCACCTTATATTGAACAATATAACACAGACGCCGGGGGAAAAAACCCCCGGGACCGCTGCAAAACGTTTCCGGGAGGATGCTCCAGGGGGCGGGGAAGTTTGTGGAGAAAATCAACTACCGGAAGAAAAATTTTTTTCCCTTTAAAATTTATGCTTAAAACCCCAATCTGCCCCCCACCTCTCCAAAAAAAAAACCCCCCCTTTAAACCCTCTCATACTTTTAAATAACCCTAAAGTCTCTTTGACATTTTCTTCCCTATGAACCCAAAAGTGTAGGCCCAACCCGTTTTCCACGCTGATTTTGGGCCCTTTTTTTTAAAAAAAAAATTTACCACTTTTCCCCAGGGAATTATCCCCCAATCCCCTCATCCCCTGCCCCTGTCCTCCCCCCCCCTGCATCTAGCTACTCTCTGTTTTGATCCCCGTCCAAAAGAAGAAAAAAGGTCTTGATCTTTGCCCTACTCTTGTCCCCTGACCCCTTCCAAATCTCCCCCAAACCCCTTTTTCCCCCGCTGTCAATTCACCTAAAAAAAATTTTAATCTCTCTCTTTTGGTTTTCTTTCCCCCCTCATTTCAAAACCCCCACTTAACCCTTACTTAAAAAAACATCCTCGCCAAACGGGGCCGCCCAACTATAGACCCGTCTCTATCTTCCCTTCATCTCAAACCCTGGAAGTGGTCCACACCCGTTTATCCGCTATCTCTAGATAAAAAACTTTTTCTGACCCTTTTTCAATCTCGTTTCCCCCCCTTTAAAATTTACTGAAACTGCCCTCACAAAAATCTCAAAACCCATTTTCTAACTGCTAAATCAAATTTTGGCCCCACTCCATGTAATTTCTTGGATCTCTAAAAAGCATTCGAAAAAGTGGACCATCAGGCCCCTCCTCCTATGCTCCGTCCATGGGCCCCCAGGGAAAAACCATTCTCTCCTGGTTCTCCTCCAAAACTCTCGGGGCCTTTTTTTCACTGTATTTTTTTCTGGTTCCCCCTCCTCTCATCTTCCCCTTACGTTGGGGTTTTTAAAAATTTTGGGTTTCCCGGGCCCCCCCCCTCTTCCCCTTGTATCCCCCCCCTATTGGACAAACAATCAGTTTTTTTGGGGTTTTTCCAGTACCATCTCTATGCTGATGACACCCAATTATAAACTTTCCCTTTTCCCGGGCCCCCTTTTTTAAAAAAAACCCCCAGGATTCTTCCCTTTTTTGTTTTAAATTTTTCATTTTATCACTCTATCTCAAATAAAACTGTAAAAAGGGGGAAAAATCCTTTTGTTTCCCCCCTCTACAAAACCTCCCTTTCCCCCTAAAAAGGGGGCCTTTTTCCCGTGTAGGGTTTCCCCCCATTCCCCCCAAAAGAAATCCCCGCTTGTTTTGGGGGTTTTTTTCTTTTTTCCCCAAAGCTTTAAATTCACCCCCCACACCCGATCGGGGGCCTCTTTCTTTCTCCCCCCCTTCCCCCCCCCCAAAAAATTTTCCTAGAATTCGACCTTTTTTTTTTTTTAAAAAAAAACCCCCCTTTTCCCCCCGTTTCCCCTTTTTTTTTTCTCGTCGGACTATTTTAACTCTTACTAATGGGTCCCCCTTTTTTCCCAAAACTCTCCCCTTCCAATCTGTCTTGAATGCTGCCCCGGGGAAAATCATTTTTCCCCCCAAATTTTTTTATCCGCCCCCTCTCCCTTGTCCCCGTTTTTACACTGGCCCCCCATTTTTTACGGGCCCCCAGTACAAACTTATTACTCTCACCACAAAGCAGCCCATGGCTAGCACCACCCTAAATCTCTTCCCTATCAAAATTCCACCCTCCCCGGGCCCTCCGTTTTGAAAGGACCTGAGGTTAGCACCCCTCAATAATAAAAAACCTAACTCCCGCCCCCAAGATTTTCACCTACTGCCCAATTCTTTGGAATGCACTACCCAGGTTAATACGATTCCCCCCCAACCCCACAGTTTTAAGCCCCCCCCCAAAAAATTTTTTGGCTTTTTTTCAGAGGGCCCATACCCCCTAAAAAAAATTTTTAAAACCTAACTACCCCTTTTTGGGGCCCATTCAAATTTTTTTTTCCCCATAATCGGTTTCCCCCCTATTATGTTCTCACCCGCTTTATGCTTTAATAGCCCTCTGTGTCTTTTCTGCCCCCTTTTTTGGGAAAAATTTAACTGGTTCATGCAAAAATTCCATAAACCCCCCGATTCATACACTGGGGGCCCCCCCAAAAAAAAAAAAAAAAAGCAATTGTTATCACCCCCCCTTTTTCCGTGCCCCCCTTTTTTCCTCTTAGATTAAAAGCTGTGAGCAGGGCCCTCTTTCCTTTGGTAAAAAATTTGTTGTTTTTATTGTTATGAAAAATGTCTATTGTCTGTACAAACCCCCCCTTTTAAAAATTTAAAAAATGAGGGTTGTTGGCGTTTTTAAAAATAAAATTATTATTATTATTTTTAAAAATTTTTTTTCCAAAAAGGGGGTAAAAAAAGGGGGGGTTTTTTAAAATTTAAAATTTTTTTCTTTTTGATCACTGTGTAGGGTTTTTATCACAGTGATAAAAAAAAAAACCAATAGGAAAAATTTCGTATTGTTCCCCGGGTTCGGTAAAACAGATCTCAAAAAGGCGCACGGGGGAATGCGCTCACCATTTTCTTCCCGGAAGATGCGGGGCGGCCGGGGGGACATCACCAAAAAGGTTTTCCAGGGGGAGCTCGGGGGACTCCATTTCTGCCCCCTGTGTGAAAAAAATAAAAGGGAGAAAAATTTAAAAGGGGAAAAAACTGATTTTTTTTTTCAGCCCCCCTTTTTTCCGGGGGAAAAACGGTGACGCTTTTACTGAGGTTGGTAAAATCCAACCCGAAATTATTTTCCTCCGGGTTCTTGCTCCCCCTTTACCCAAAAGGCCCCCCTAAAATTTTCCCAAAAACCCGGGGGGCGATTTTAAAAATTTTTTCTCAGCCCCTTTTAAAAAAAGGGGGGGTTGAGGAAAAAATCCTTAACTGCCACCGTTAAAAGGCGTTTCGGCGATCGTTAAGGGGTTACAATAAAGATAGCAGTTTAAAACTCCATTTCATATGTTTTGAACAAAACCTTTTATATCCACTCTTAAAGTTGGATTTTAATCCGATGTGTTAATGAACCTAATTTTGGGGAATGAAAAAATTTTGATCGGGGTTCGCATACTTTGAAAAAAATTTTTAAAATTTTGTTGGCTCTGAGTTTTAGGAAAACAGGCTGCAAAATGTGTTATTGCTCTGTAAGTGCTGTGGGGAAATAAAGGGGGGCAGTCAATTTTTTTTTTTCCCCCTTTTAAAAATTTTTTCCACTAGATGGCCCCCCTTTAAAACACCCCGCTGTTTTATTCTGCTGAATGAAAAAGTTTTTTAAGGCCCTTTTTTTCTTTTTTAAAAAAAACTCAGCTGTAAAGATAAAAATTTCCCAAAAAAAAAATTTACTGTAAAAAAAAAATTTTCATGGGGGGTTTTTTTTGGGGGTGCCTCCGTCACTAAGAAAACTATCTCTATAAAAAATTTTCTCTTATTTCACAATTATGTAAAATTTTTTCTTCCCCTTTTAAAAAAAATGTAAACGTTTTTTTTTGGGAAAAAAAAAAAAACATAAAAAAAAAAAAAATAAAAAAAATTCCATTTTCTTTAAAACCCCCTAGTCCTGATTTACAACCTGTAAAGGGGGGGAAAATTCACACAAAAACTAAAGGGGGTGGAAAATTTTTTAAAAAATTCACAAGAATTTTTTAGCAGCAAATCCACAAAAAAACATGCAGTTTTTTGGGGGGAAAAATGGGGGAGTAAAAGAAAAATTTCATTTTCCCCCTTTTTTTGGTTTTTCGGACATTTGTCCCGATTTGTGTGAAACCTTTGTGTGGGAAGGTTTTTTTTTTTTTTTTGTTTGTTTTTTTTAAAAAGGGAAAACTATTTTTTTTAGTTTTTTTTTTTGTTTAATAACGCTATCTTTATTCCGCAGTTTTTTTCCCCCCATTTCATCGCTGCCTTTGGGGCTAAAAAATCTAGATTCCCTATCATTATCTTTGGAGGGGGGGGGGAAACCCCCCCCAAAAACAAAGGGAGGAAATAAAAACCCCCTTTTGGGAAGATGTTGCCTTTTTGATGGGATTGAACCCAGGACCCAGCGCTGCAATTTCGGCGGGCCCCCAAACCCTAAAAAAACCGGGGGGGGCCCCCAAAAATTGGGGGGTGTTGTCCCCCCCCTTTTAAAAGGCTTCTAAAAAAAACCGTTTTTTGGGGTTTTAATGCGAACAGGTTTGTTTTTTTTTTTTTGGGAAAAGAGGACCCTCCTCAAAAAGGGGGAAAAAAAAATCAAAAAAAGGGGAAAAAAAGGAACCCCCCCTTTTTTTTAATTTTTTGGGCCAAAAAAAAGTACATTTTTCAGGCAAAGATGCAAAAAGGGAAAAATTTTTTTTTCCCCTCTTAGTTTTGAAAAGGCCCCCTTTTTTAGCATTTTTTTACATTTCCGGGTTTTTTTTCCATTTTTTTTTTTTTTTGGGGGGTTTTTTTTTTTTCCAAAAATGACTTTTAAAAGTTTTTTTTTGTTTTAAATCCTTTAAAAAAATTTTGAAGAAAAGCAATTTTTAATTATTTTTATTATAGATTTTTATAGCCCTTTTTTATTCCATTTTCTCCCCCTACATTTTCAGTGTAGAAAAATGTATAGGCCAGAGCCCCCGGGGGAAAAATTGTTATTTCATTTTTTTTAACTGTTTGGGTCTTTATCATCGGGGGTTTTAAAAAAAAAACTATTTTATAGAAAAAAATAATTATTTTTCCCATAGCTTTATTCGCATTTTTATTTTTCAGCGGGGGGGAAAAGCTGTATGATGGTTGGTTTTTGGGGACAAGTTGTTTTTTTCAGAGATGCTATTTTTTTTTTTTTTCCCCTCTTTTTGATGTTTTTTTTTTTTTTTGGGGCCTCGTTTTTTATTTTTTTTTTTAATGGTTTTTTTTTTGAAGGGGTTAAAAAGGGGGAACTTTTTTATAGGGCGGGTTTTTTCCCCAAGGGGGGGCGTTACAAATACGTTTTTTTTTTTTTTTAATTTTATTTTTATTTATACATAAATTTTTTTTATTGGATTAATTTTTTTTTTTTTTTCCTTTTTGTTCTTTATTTTGTGATTTTTTATTTTAAAATTTTTTTTACAATTTTTTTTTTTTTTTTTTTTACTTTTTTACTTTCCCCCCTGAATGAGTATCTTTTTTCCCAAAATGACTGATCGTGATCTAATATCTGCATCCCCCTGCATTCCCGAGCATTAGATCAGGTCTGACATGCACAGAGGGGGGGGGCCCCCCTGCCTCCCCCCGGGGGGAAAATTTTTAAGGGGACCACTGTCCCTGGGTGACCCCGTGACCTTTTTTTCGACCAAAGTCACCTTGGAGCAAAAAAGGGGGGGCCCCCCCCTCTGTGAGGGGCCCCTGAGGGGCGCCGTGACTATTAACAGCGGTCGAGGGGTTTAAAAAACCCCTTTTATTGGTGTTAGAAAACGATGGGGGTTTGCTGCAGGGTTTTCAGCTCTAAAATAGGGGCTGAACCCGAATTTGATCACAGTTGCGCTCAGTTTTTAGCCCACACAATCGTTCACACGTATACGTCATGGCCAAAAGTTTTGGGGGAAAGAAAACAAAAAATTAAATTTTTTTTAAAAAGGGGTTTTTCTGCTTCACTTTTTTTAATGGCAATTTGCATATACTCCAGAATTTTAAAAAAAGAGTGATCAGCTTAACAGAAAAATTTTTTGAAAAAATCAATTTGGTTTTTGAAAATGAATTTAAACCCCCAAAAAAAACCCCCCTTAAAAAATCATTCCCCGCCCTGTTTAAAAAAGGCCCCGCAAACCCCCTTTCAGTGATTGCCCCCCTTAACACGGTTTGGGTGTTGTTTTAGGCCAGGGGGGGGGATCAATCGGGGCATGATTAAGTAAGAATGCACCACTGGCATTTTAAAAAAAGGGGGCTGGTGTTTGGGGCCCTCATTGTTTCTCTTCTTTTAAAAACCCTGGTTATCTCTAAAGAAACACGTGCAGTCTCACTGCAATGCACAAAAATGGCCAAAAAAGGGAAGGTATCGCAGTTGAAAGTTTGAAAACCCCAGTCAACAATCTATCGCATCATCAAAAAACCCCTTTTGGGAGGGGTTTTTCCCTTTTCCCCAAAAAGGGTCCAGGGCCCCCCCCAAGGGGAAAAACCAGCAAGCCCCCAGGACCGTCTCTTAAAAGGGGTTTTAAACTGGGGGGTGGGTACCGGGAGTGCAGAGCTTGCTCAGGAAGGGGGAGCAGGCAGGTGTAGTGCATTTTGAAAAAACTGTGGGGGCGGAGACTTTTGGGGGGCAAGGCCGGGTTTTTCAAGGAGGGCAGCAAAAAACCCAAAATTCTCTCCCAAAAAAAAACATCATGGACGACTGAATTTAAAAAGGGAAAAGGCAGGGGATGCGGGGGGAGGGGGGTAAAGTTTTTTTCTCGATGAACCCCTTTTTTTCTTTTGTTTGGGATTTCGGAAAAACCCCTCATTCGGAGAAAAAGGGTGACGCTACCCCATTTTTTCATCCAATTTAAAAAACACCCGGGGAAAACCTTTTCATGTGGGGTTGCTTCTCAAAAGGGAATGGGCCCCTCACAGTCTTGCCAAAAACCCCCCCATAAAAAAAAAATTGGTCCCAAAAATTCCCCAAACAACTTCTCCCAACCCCCAAAATTTTTTGGCGATCAACAACCTTTTTTCACATGATGGAGCCCTTTCCCAAAAAAGAAGGTAAAAATAAACCCCCCCGGGAAAAAAAACAAAAATTTTGGGTCCATGCCGGAAAACCCCCAATTTAAAATCCCATTGAAAATTTTGGGGTCAATCATCAAGGCAGGGGGGAAAACAAAAACCAAAAATTTGAAAAAAAGAAACTTTTGGGGTTGAAAATGGACTTTTTCATCAGGTTGGTCCAAAGTTGTTGAGGGCATCCAGGGAAATTCGATTGAAAAGGGGGGTCAACCCCCCAAATTTTGACTTGCTTTACCCCCTTCTAATTTTCAAATAAGCTTTTGTTACTCATATTTTTTTTTTTATTGCATTATAATTTTTCTGCGTAAAAAAAACATCTGTCAAAAACAAAAAACCAGGGGGCGCATCATTTAAAATTAAATTTTGGGGTGTCATTCTAAAAAATTTTGCCTCTGATATAAGGGTCTGCCCGGAAAAGGGGGGTCAGCAAATGTGGGAAATATTCAAAAAGGGGACAAAAAACAAAAACGGAAAAATATGGGCCATGAGTTAAAAACCTTAGGGGGAAAAAATCCGGGGGGGTTTTTTCTAAGGAGGGTTTTTCCCCCAAACCCCCATCCTAAAGGGGCCCACCAACAGGTCATTTTTGGGGGGTTTCCTTTTTTTTGACGGAAAACAATTATATGGGAAAAAATAAGGAAATCCAAAAAAACATGACCGTTGGGGGCCTTGGGGACTGGGTTGGGGGAACCTTTCGGGGGGAACTATTTTGGGAGTTCTAAAAAAGAAAAACTTCAGACCCAAAAACAGCAGGGGTTTTCCCCGAGGCCGTTTTTGTAAAAATTCTGATAAGTTTTAAAAGAGGAAAAAAACCCGGTTTTTTGGCCAAAAGGGAACGATGGAGGGGGTTTTTAAAAGGTTTTTTAAAAAAAATTTTTAATAGGGGGCCACAAAAAAGGGTTTGGGGATAAAAAAAAGAGAACAAGGGGGAGGGGGGAAAATATGTGTAATGGGTTAAAAACGGGTGGAAGGAAACAAAGGGGGTTTTTTAATGGAGAACACTCGGACGGGGCCGGTTGGGGGGGGGTACCCGGGGGTCATTTTTGGGGGGCCCCTTTTTTTTTAACTTTAAAGACTTTGGGGGGCAACAGAGTAGCATTTCAATATTTGCGATGACAAAAACTCTGCGGGGAAATAAATACAGAGGGGCAATTTTTATTTTAAGGGGGGAAAAATTTTATGTAAACTAAGCTTGGGGGAAAAGGCAAAGATTTTAAAAAGGGGAAAAAAGAAGGGCATCTCTTGGGTAGAGAAACAAAATGTATTTATTGTTAAGAAAACCGGAAAAAAGTCACTAAAAAAAACCTGGGTTAGGGGGGACGACAAATCAATTTACGGCCCCCAAAATCAGGCAGCTCAAAAAAGGCAAAAAAAAATGGGATGTGTTATGTTTGGTTTGGGGTGAGGAGAAAAAAAAAAAAACGGTAATACACCAGAGGGGGAACCTATTGGATTGCAGTAACCCCAAAAAAAACCCCCACAACTAAGGGGACCCCTGGAGCCCCTCGTTTACCTAGACCCTCGTCAAGCCGAGGGGAAATTTTCACCAAAGGCAGAAAGAGAAAAATTTTTTCCCCCGGGGCAGATACCCCAAAAAAAAAAGGAAGCCCCCCAAAATAATGGCGGTTTAAAAAAAAAAATTTTCAGGACACAGACAGAAAATAGAATGACAAACTTGGGGGCCCAAATTTTAGACAAAAAAGTAAAGGGAAAAAATTCGACTGCAAAACCAAAAAAAAACCCCCAAAAAAATCCCCGCACTTTGTTCCAAAAAAACCCCGAGCCCCCAAAGATCTCTACCCCTAAAAGATCTCTGGTGAACCCCAAAAAAAACCGCAACTAAAAAAAGGAAAAAACCCCAAAAAAAAAAAAAAAACAGTGGTACAGAAAATTGAGAGGAGCACGGCCCAGGGGGGGACCCGGCTGACCCCCCAAAATGCAGAAAACTATGAAAAAAAAACACAAAAAAAAAGCGAAAATTCTTTCTAAAAAAGGGGCAGGGAAGACTCCCAATTCCCCAAAAAAAAAAGGAACCCAATTGAGAAAAGAACAATTTACCCGGCGGCCATCAGGAGGGAACCCCCTTATATCATCCAGTCGAGATCCCAGTTTTCCTTCCCCTTTCTGAAATGTTCTACTGTCTGAAACCCAAAAGACCCCCTTCGAAACCTCTCTAGCACTTTTTACAAAGGTGCATTAAAAAGGGGATGTTTATGAGGGAACAAAAATTTTCCTCTTAAAAGCCTAGTGCAAAACCAACTTAAAAAATGGTACAGTTCGGTCTCCGGGTAAAGGGGAAAAAAAGCTAAATGGAGCAGGTGCAAAAGAGGCCCAAAGGTTTTTAGAAAACTGGGGGGGCGCAATACCAAGACAGGTTATTACATTTTTATTTGTTGGAAAACAAGGCTTGGGGGGGGTCTTATTACACTGTATAAAAATAGGGGGAAGACAAAGACCTTTCTAATGATTTTTTATCAAACCCCGGAGGGGGGGGAAAGGGGCATCCTTACGTCTGGAGGAAAAAAGGTGTTATAATCACAGAGCGTGAAGGTTCTTTTTCTTTTTGGGGCATTTTCCTTAAACTCAGTTTTCCGTGCCATTTTGCTTTCTGTCTTTTTGCAGCTCTTGCCCTCATAATATGGGGGTTCCGTTTTCATTTTCCCGCCCTGTTTTCTTCCCTCTTGCTTCTTAAGCACCCAGCTGAACAATAAAGGCCCTGAATAACCCATCAGTTTTCCTTGACTCCGGAAAAACCTTGGATTTGTTTTTCCCTTTTCCCTACTGAGGCCCTTGGAACATTTTGGGGACTCGGAAACCGTTTTTTGGTGAACCAGTTTGCAGAGGAATTACGGTAAGAAAAATCCTAACCCCTGTTTGGGGTTTTTATTGTAGTGTTAAAAGTTTCTGGCCTGCGGGTCTCCGGGCGCTTTCCCCCCAACTGTTGAATTTTTTCAGCATCTTGTATAAGTAATAAATATTTCATTTAACCTATGTCTCTGTTTTCCCCCCCCAACACAAGCGCTATGGGAACTGAACACTATACATAAAAGGGGGGGGGGCCCCCCCCCCCCCCCCCCCAATGTTTAGTGTCTGCGGGGTCTGGGAAAACCCCGTGTCGCGGGGGATGGGATCCCCGAGTCTTTTAACCCCTATGTGATACAGGGGTTTTGGGTTTTTCTAAAAACCATTTCCTTTTGAGCGCTTCCTTAAAATTTTACTCGGGATTTTTCCCACGGGAAAACACTATTGTTTTTTTTTTTTTTTTTTCCTTTCCTTTCCCCAACACTCCTTTTTAAAAGATCGGAAGAGGGAGGCCCGCAAAAAGGGAACTTTGGGGAGTGACTGAAAAACCCCTTTAAAATGACAGACTTTAAAAACCCTTTAATTATGTGTACAGTTATATAGCTTTTGTGTTGGGGTGCGATGAAAATACTTAACACGGGTTTGAAAAAAAAGCTTGAAAATTTTTCAAAAAATTTGGGCAAAAATAAAAACACAGGTTGCAAAACAGAAAAAGGAGACACAGGGCCCAAAAATAACTAATTTTATCAAAACTCCCCAAAACTTTCAGATCTTCTTCTATGTTACCCAAGCCCCTGCAAGTGGGGCTTTCAAGGGGCGGGTTCAGAGCCCACAAGACCCCCGATTTTCAAGAAATTGGATTTACAAAGTCCAAGGGCTTCAGGGGACAGAAACGGGTTCACTGCAGGGGCCGATTCGAAACATGATTTTCAGGGGTGGCTGTTTTTTAAAAAAAAAAGAATCAGGGCGGGAAAAACCCCAACTGGGAAAATCCATTTTTTAAGGGGGCAAGTGCTGCAGCAAAACAGAAACAAAATGGCCCCCGAACAAAAAGAGTTTCAAAACAGATATACAAACCTTTTAAAATCCCCTTAGGGGGAACCCCCGGATGGGGCCTTTTAACCCCGGGTTATGGGACCTTTTTATTTAAACTGGGAGAAGGAGGGCATTAAGTTATTGACTGGCTCCCTGAGTTGTCCTCCACTGGGGGCCCCCGCCATTTATCAGATTTTGGGGTGATTTTATACAACCTGGGGGCTAAAAAATTTTCCCCACAAATTTCGCCATGACTAGCCCCCGGGGCAGGGGGAAGGGAAAGGGGAATCCCGGAAAAATATTTGGGGGGGGGCAGCCTTTAAAGGGGCATGAAAGCAGGGGGGATTTCATATTTGGGCCCCAAATTAAGAGACAAGCAAACCCTTTAAACTACTGTTTTATAGGGTCCAAAATACTTTGTCCAACTTAGAGTTTTGGGAACCTTAATTAAATTCTGGGTTTACGCCAACCGGTCTCCTTCCTTTAAAAAAATGGAGGTTTTCAAAATTTATCTGCTGCCTTTTTTTTTACCTTTTGAGCCGTTCCAGATTCTCCTTTAGAAGATCCATATTCTTTTGTAAATCGTGGGCCTTTCAGCCCTGCTGGGAAAAGGCCCCCTCTATGGGAAAACGGGTAGAAATTTGGATGATTTTAACCAAATTAAAAAAAAAGGGACTGTTTAGTGGAGGCACCTGAATTTTTTTTAAGGAAAACAGCCAATGGGAAGTAGATCCACCCAATCTTTGTAGGTGGAATAAAAAAAGGGGGGGAGATACCTCCGGGCTGTTTTGGTTTGTTCGGTTTGCCCCTTAGCGGGGGGGAAAAAAAACAGAAGAAAGGTTTATTTAATGCCCAAAAGCTGCACAAAATTTTCCCAAAAACCAGAAGTGAATTGCACCCCCCGATCCGAAAAAACCTCACCCGGGTTTCCCCCCGAAAAAGAAAAACATTTTAAAAAAAACGATTTTCTTTTTTGCAGTGGGTAAGCCGACAAAGGGGATAAAAGGTGCCTTTGTTAAACGATAACCCCCCCACTAAAAAGGTTTTTCCCCCTTAGAGGGGGGAAACCCCCAAAGAAGTCCATAGAAATTGGATCCCCACCGGGCGGGAGGGTGGGAAGGGCTGTAACCAGACCGTTGGGAGAGCAAAGGTGTTTGCATCTTGCCAAACCTCACACGAAGTGACATAATCCAAAACATCCTTCCTAAAGTGGGCCACCCAAAAGAAACGAGAAAAAAATTTCCCCGGGTCTTTAGAATTCCCTATGCCGGCTATTTTGGAATCATGAATGAGTTGCAAAATACTCTCAATTGACTGTTTCAGGTATACAGACGTTGTCCCGAATCCACACACCATTCTTAAAAAACAAGACTTACGTCCCTTGGGGGGGTTGAGCCAAAAAAAAATTTCCGCATGGTATGCTTCCTTGATGTCTTTAATTGGGTCTTGATGATAAAATCACTCCTAGGAATCTAGAGTCAGGAAGAATTAGTCTTAGGAGGAGTAAAGGGGGACGTGTCTCTGCTGAGTAAATCCTAGAGAGTGCATCAGCCTTTCCATTGGGGGATCCTGGTCTATAAAAAATAATAAAATTAAATTGGTTTAAAAAAAGATTCCCCCGGCCTGGCGAGGAGTCAGGCACTTAGGCCACTGATAAATCAAGATTACGATGATCTGTCAGAACGACTATTTGCTGTGCAGCTCCTTGCAGAAGGTGTCTCCATTCTTTGAAGGCGGCAATAATGGCCAACAACTCTCTATTGCCCACATCGTAGTTCTTCTCAGCCGAAGACAACTGCTGGGAAAAGAAGGCACAGGATGCAAGACATTCTTCTCACCTGTTCTTGAGAGGTATAGCTCCCACGGCACAGTCTGAAGCATCCCACCTCTATTATGAAGGCAAGCTCTGGGTTGGGATGTACTAGAATTGGTGCAGTGGTAAATTTATCTTTTAGACGGGAAAATGCTTCCTGGGCTTGGGGAGTCCAGGAGAACTTAGACTCTTTCCGGGTAAGTTGGGTGATAGGTGACACTACCTCAGAGAAATTTCTAATGAAACGTCTATAGAAGTTTGCAAACCCGATGAAGCGCTGTACCCTCCTTCACATTTCTAGGACTTGGCCAATCATTGATGGCTTGGGTTTTACTTCCATCCATACTAATTCCTTTTTTGACAGTACATACCCCAGAAATTGAATTTCGGTCTTATGGAATTCACACTTTTCAAGCTTGATGTAAAGATGATTTTGTCTTAGACGTTCCAAGACCATTCTCACATGTCCATGATGTTCCTCTGTGGAGTTAGAAAAAATTAAAATATCATCCAAATAAATTAACGAATGTATCTAGGAGATCCTGAAGATGTCATTCACCAAGTGTTGGAAAGTGGCTGGGGCGGTACTCAGACCAAAAGGCATAACCAGATATTCAAAGTGTCCATAGCGTGACCTGAATGCAGTCTTCCATTCTTCCCCAGGTCTAATACGGACTAAGTTATAGGCCCCACGAAGATCTAGTTTAGAAAAAATTTTAGCATGTCGCACTCTCTCCAATAACTCAGGGATTAAAGGCAATGGATAAAAGGTTTCTAATAGTAACCTTATTAAGTTCCCTATAGTCAAACGCATGGTCTCAGGGATCCATCTTTTTCTTTACAAAGAATATGGGTGCCCCTGCAGGAGATGAAGAGGGGCGTATGAAGCCCTTGGCTAGATTTTCGTCTATGTACTCTTTTTAAAGCCTTCAGCTCGGGCCCCGCCAGGGGGTAGATCTTACCAAAAGGTATCTCTGCTCCAGGCAATAATTCAATTGGACAATCATATGGACGGTGAGGAGGAAGCTGGTCAGCGTTCTTCTTGTCACATAAATCCACATAGTCCTGGTATACAGCTGGTAATTTAGGGACCGACATGGTTCCTTTAGGAACAGAGCAAGCTGAAATTTTTTGACTCATCTGTTTCTCTGGGAAGTGTAATTCCTTGGTCTCCCAGTTAATGGTAGGATTCTGAGCCTGCAGCCATGTAGCCCTAGAATAATGGGAAAGTGAGGAGAAGAGATAAGCATAAAGGACAGTTTCTCTTGATGATCTTTACCCATAAGAACCTTTAAAGGCTCTGTTTCCTGATCCACTGGTCCAGAGGTCAGCAGGGAGCCATCCACAGTTTCCATCTGTACGGGAGCACCTTCTTCACTGAACGTATTCCCTGTTTTTAGAGCAAATGAGACATCCATAAAATTTCCTTGCACCTGAGTCGATCATGGCAGAGCTAGACACCCAGGCTGAGTCAACCCAGAGTTTGATGGAAAGAAAAACAGTGAGAATTGTTTTTCTTACAACTAGCTGGGACACCGCTGAGGAAACTTGAAAGATGGCAGCATTTACACAGTCAACGTCTCAGAGGTAAGGAGTTTAAGTCCGAGAAATCAAGATCTGTTGCGGCAGCTATCTCTGGAGCCTGAGGCTCGGACCTGACAGATCCCTCTCGCAACACTCACAATGAATGAGTGCTGCAGTAGTCTTGCCGAGAACGGCTGGGACAGTTAATAATAAAGTGCCCTGACTTACCACAGTAAAAACATAGATTCTCCTTAAAACGAAGTTCCTTGCGTGCATCACTAACCCGTGTGTAAAGAGTTACCTGCATGGGTTCAGGTTCAGGTTCCCGTGTAATCCTATTCAAAGGTTCCTTACTGGAGGGAAGGTAGGAAAAGGTTAGTACGATTGCTTTTGAACCATCTCTCTTGCCTGCGTTCAGTTAAACGAGTATTCAATACGGATTTCAGTAGTTAATAAAGTCACCTAACGCAGTGGGGAGGGTCGGCACGAGCAAGTTCATCCTTAATTAGTGGGGATAACCCCTTTCGAAAAATAGATTTTTTGGCGGAATTGTCCCAGGTGGTATCAAGGGCCCATCTCCTGAAATCCAAGGCTATTCAGCTACTGAGTGCTTACCTTGGCGCAAAGCTAACATGGCTGCTTCAGCTGTTGCACCTCGATTTTGGGGGCATCAAACACCTGCCCCATGGCTGAAATAAAGTCATCAAGGTGATTCAAAAAAATCATCCTCAGTCTCAATCAGAGGGTTTGCCCATATCAAAGCCTTGTTGGTAAGAACATAATTATAGTAAGCACCTTAGATCGTTCGTAGGAAATTGTGAAGCATGTGCAGAAAAAAAAAGATTACATTGATTAACAAATCCCCTGAATTTTTCACGTTCACCACCAAAACGAAAAAGGGGGCAACTTGGGAATCCCAGAACTCGGGGCCATGGCAGGAGCCTGGACTTGCCCCTCCAGAACCTCAATCCTGGCTCGCAAATCCTGAGTAGTCTGTCCAACCACTTGCAAATTGTGATTATTTAGGTCCTGAAGATTTGTAAGACGGGTCTTTATATTCTGCAAATCTGCAAGGATATTATCAGTCACTCCACAAAGTTCCTTTATGCGGGCCTCCATTTTCCAGATCTTTTAAGACAGGATACTGGAAGAAGAGGAGAGGAAAAAAAAAACAATAGTGTTCACCTGTGGCAACACTGAAGAAAGAAAAAACTTTAAGGGAACTGCTCACCTGGAATGGTTGTGAGAAGTCACAACCACTATCATCACAGAAAGCTTTCAACCAGACATCTGATATCCAGAGTTTCAGCAGACAAAAGAGAAGAGAAAAAAAACAATAGTGTTTACCTGTGATAACTCTGCAGAGAAAAAAAAAAAACTTAAAGGGGAATTGCTCACCTGGAATGGTTGTGAGAAGTCACAACCACTGTATCACAGAAAGTACAACCGGACATCCGATATCCACAGTACAGCAGACAAGCCTTTCCAGACCCAGCAGACACTAACGTTTGGCTTCAGAATCTTGTAATGTATGTGATACAGTTCATATAGCGTCTTGTGCTTGGGTGCGATGAAAATACTTGAGACACAGGTTGAAAAAGAAAGTCTTGTATTGCTTCATACAAATTGGCAAAAATAAACACACAGGTTGCAAACACAGAAGCAGGAGACACAGCAGGCCAAAGTAATCTAAGTTCATCAATAACTCTCCACAACAGATTCAGATCTTCTTCTATGTTACCCCCAAGTCCATGCAACCGTGAGGCTTTCAAGAGCAGAGTTCAGAGTCCACAAGAGCTCCAGAGTTTCTCAGTAGAAATGGCTGGAGTACAAAGTCCAAGGCTTCAGGAGACAGAACACAGGTTCACTGCAGGCCAGATTCTGAAGCACTGATTGCTCAGGTGTGGCTGTTTAAGAAGCAAACGGAGAGAATCAGGGCGGGAACATACAAGCTGGAAAACTCCATTTTAACTGAGGGCAAGATAGCTGCAGCAAAACAGAAAGCAAAATGGCCGACGAACAAACTGGTTTCAGAAACAGATATACAGAACCTTACACCCGTTTTGCAAGCCTACAGGACCTCACTAATCATAATTGCAAGTGTTTGGACAGACTACCCAGGAATTGCGAGCCAGGATTGAGGCTCTAGAGGAACGAGCCCAGGCTCCTGCCATAACCCCGAGTTCTGGGATCCCCAAATTATCTCCTTTTCGTTTGGCGGTGAACGTGAGAAATTCAGGGGATTTATTAATCAATGCAATTTATTTTTCTCTGCACATGCTTCACAATTTCCCACTGAACGATCCAAAGTGCTTACTATAATCATGTTGCTTACCAATAAGGCTTTGATGTGGGCAAACACTCTGATTGAGACTGAGGATGATTGTTTGGATCACCTTGATGCTTTTATTTCAGCCATGGGGCAGGTGTTTGATGACCCCAATCGAGGTGCAACAGCTGAAGCAGCCATGTTAACTTTGCGCCAAGGTAAGCGTTCAGTAGCCGAATATGCCCTGGATTTCAGGAGATGGGCTCTTGATACCACTTGGGACACTTCCGCTAAAAAATCTATTTTTCGGAAAGGGTTGTCTCCACTGATTAAGGATGAACTTGCTCGTGCCGACCCTCCCACTGCGTTAGGTGACTTTATTAACTATTGTATCCGTATTGATGCTCGTCTGACTGAACGCAGACAAGAGAGATGGTTCGAAAATAATCGCACTAACCTTTTACTACCTCCCTCCTCAGCTAAGGAACCTTTGAGTAGGATCACAAGGGAACCAGAACCTGAACCCATGCAGGTGGACTCTTTACAAAAGACGGGTTAGTGATGCACGCAAAGAACATCGTATAAAGGAAAATCTATGTTTCTACTGTGGTAAGTCAGGGCACTTCATTATAAACTGCCCCAGCCGTTCTCGTAAGACTACTGCAGCAGTCATTCACTGTGAGTGTTGCGAGAGGAGCTCTGTCATGTCCGAGCCTCAGGCTCCAGAGAGATCTGCTGCAAGAGATCTTGATTTCTCAGACTTAAACTCTGTTAGTTCTGGGGACGATGACGGTATAAACGCTGCAATTTTTCAAGTTTCCTCAGCGGTGTCCCAGCTGAGTTGTAAAAGAAAACAATTCTCATTGCTTCCTTTCCATCAAACTCTGGGTTGACTCAGTCTGGGTGTCTAGCTCTGCTATGATCGACTCAGGAGCAAGTGGAAATTTTATGGATATCTCCTTTGCTCTGAAACAGGGGATACGTTCAGTGAAGAAGGCTACTCCAGTACAGATGGAGACTGTGGATGGCTCTCTACTGACTTCTGGACCAGTGGATCAAGAAACAGAGCCTTTGAGGGTCCTTATGGGTAAAGATCATCAGGAGAAAATGTCTTTTTTGCTTATCTCTTCTCCCCACTTTCCCATTATTCTAGGGCTACCATGGCTGCAGGCGCAGAATCCTACGATTAACTGGGAGACCAAGAAATTACACTTTCCGGAGAAACAGATGAGTCAAGGAGTTTCAGCTTGCTCTGTTCCTAAAGGAACCATGTCAGTCCCTGAACTACCAGCTGTATACCAGGACTATGTGGATTTATGTGACAAGAAAAACGCTGATCAGCTTCCTCCTCACCGTCCATATGATTGTCCAATTGAATTATTGCCTGGAGCCGAGATACCTTTTGGTAAGATCTACCCCTAGCGGGGCCCGAGCTAAAAGCTTTGAAGGATTATATAGACGAAAATTTAGCCAAGGGCTTCATACGCCCCTCTTCATCTCCCGCAGGTGCACCCATCTTCTTTGTGAAGAAGAAAGATGGCTCTCTGAGACCCTGCATAGACTATAGGGAACTCAATAAGGTTACTATTAGAAACCGTTATCCATTGCCTTTAATCCCTGAGTTGTTGGAGAGAGTGCGGCATGCCAAAATTTTCTCTAAACTGGATCTCCGTGGGGCCTATAACCTGGTCCGTATTAGACCTGGGGATGAATGGAAGACTGCTTTCAGGTCACGCTATGGACACTTTGAATATCTAGTTATGCCTTTTGGTCTGTGTACCGCCCCAGCCACTTTCCAACACTTCGTGAATGATATCTTCAGGGATCTCCTAGATACATTTGTGGTGATTTATCTGGATGATATTCTAATTTTTTCTAACTCCACAGAGGAACATCATGGACATGTGAGAATGGTCTTAGAACGCCTAAGACAAAACCATCTCTACATCAAACTTGAAAAATGTGAATTCCATAGGACCGAAATTCAATTTCTGGGGTATGTACTATCTACGCAAGGGATTAGTATGGATGGAAGCAAGACCCAAGCCATCAAGGATTGGCCAATTCCTAGAAATGTGAAGGAGGTGCAGCGTTTCATCGGGTTTGCCAATTTCTATAGACGTTTCATTAAGAATTTTTCTGAGGTAGTGTCACCTATCACCCAACTTACCCGGAAACAGTCTAGGTTCTCCTGGACCCCGCAAGCTCAGGAAGCATTTTCCTGTTTAAAGGATAAATTTACCACCGCACCTATCTTAGTACATCCCAACCCCGAGCTTGCCTTCATAATAGAGGTGGATGCTTCAGACTGTGCCGTTGGAGCTATACTCTCTCAGAGAACAGGTGAGAAGAATGTCTTGCATCCCTGTGCCTTCTTTTCCCAGCAGTTGTCTTCGGCTGAGAGGAACTACGATGTGGGCAATAGAGAATTGTTGGCCATTATTGCCGCCTTCAAGGAATGGAGACACCTTCTTCAGGGAGCTGCACAGCAAATAGTCGTCCTGACAGACCATCGTAACCTTGAATTTATCAGGTCGGCTAAGTGCCTGACTCCTCGCCAGGCTCGCTGGAATCTTTTCCTAAACCAATTTAATTTTGTCATTTCTTATAGACCAGGATCGCGCAATGGAAAGGCTGATGCACTCTCTAGGATTCATTCAGCAGAGACACGTCCACTTACTCCTCCTAAGACTATTCTTCCTGACTCTAGATTCCTGGGAGTGATTCATAATCAAGACCTACTTAAGGACATCAAGGAAGCATACCATGCGGATTCTTTGTTGGCTCAACCCCCAAGGGACGTAAGTCTTGTCTTTAAGAATGGTGTGTGGATTCAGGGACAACGTCTGTATATACCTGAAACAGTCAGATTGAGAGTATTGCAACTCATCCACGATTCCAAGATAGCCGGGCATAGGGGAATTCTAAAGACACAAGAATTTCTTTCTCGTTTCTTTGGTGGCCCACTTACAGGAAAGATGTCTTAAACTATGTCACTTCATGTGAAGTCTGTGCAAGATGCAAAACACCTCGCTCCTCACCAGCTGGTCTGTTGCAACCTCTTCCCACCCCGTCCCGCCCGTGGGGATCCATTTCTATGGACTTCATTGTGGAGTTACCAACCTCTCAAGGGAAGAACACCATTCTAGTGGTGGTTGACCGTCTAACAAAGGCAGCTCATTTTATCCCTTGTGTCGGCTTACCCACTGCAAAACAGACATCAGACTTGATGATTAAGAATGTGTTTCGCTTACATGGAGTACCGGATGAGGTCATTTCGGATCGAGGGGTGCAATTCACTTCAAGGTTTTGGCAAAATTTCTGTGCAGCATTGGACATTAAAGTAAACCTTTCTTCTGCTTTTCATCCCCAGACTAATGGACAGACAGAACGAACCAATCAGACCCTGGAGCAGTATCTCCACTGTTTTATCTGCCACCTACAGGATGATTGGGTGGATCTACTTCCACTGGCTGAGTTCTCTTATAACAACTCTCAGAGCGCCTCCACTAAGCAGTCTCCTTTTTACTCCAATCTAGGTTATCATCCTAACATTCTTCCTCGATTTCCCATAGATACGCCCTTGCCGGCAGTGGCTGAAAGAATCACTTCTTTACAAAAGAATATGGATCTTCTAAAGGAAAATCTAGAATTGGCTCAGGAAAGGTACAAGAAAGCAGCAGATAAATTTCGTAAACCTGCACCAGCTTTCAAGGTAGGAGATTTGGTCTGGCTGTCAACCAGAAATCTTAAATTAAAGATTCCATCGTCTAAATTGGGACAAAGTACATTGGACCTTATAAGATCAATAAGATTATAAGTGCTGTTGCTTGTCGTCTTCAACTGCCCAGAAGTATGAGAATCCACCCTGTCTTTCATGTATCCCTACTAAAGGCTGCAACACCCAATACGTTTCCTGGACGTTCTTCTCCTTGCCCTGACCCAGTGCTGGTCGATGGTCAGGAAGAATTTATGGTGGAAAGGATTCTAGATTCCAGGTTGTACAGAAATCAGTTGCAATATTTGATTAAATGGCAGGGCTACCCAGTGGAGGACAACTCATGGGAACCAGTCAATAATGTAAATGCTCCTCGCCTGCTCCGCCAGTTTCATCAGAGGTACCCTGACAAGCCTGGTCTGAGGTCATCCGGAGGTTGTCCCTAAGGGGGGAGTAATGTAAGGTTCTTTGTCTCTGTTGACATGTTCCTTGAAACTCAGTTTTCCGTCGGCCATTTTGCTTTCTGTCTTTCTGCAGCTCTTGCCCTCAGTTAATATGGAGTTTCCAGTTTTCATGTTCCCGCCCTGATTCTTCCCTCTTGCTTCTTAAGCAGCCTCAGCTGAACAATCAGTGCTCCTGAATCAAGCCTCAGTCAGTCTGTGACCTGACTCCTGGAAGCCTTGGACTTGTACTCCAGCTATTCCCTACTGAGGAACCTTGGAACACTTTTGGACTCTGGAAACCTGCTGTTTGGTGAATCCATGTTTGCAGAGGAATTACGGTACAGAGAAGAGATCCTGAACCTGCTTTGGAGATTTATTGTAGTGCTTGAAGTTACTCTGGCCTGCTGTGTCTCCTGTCGCTGTTCCTGCAAACTGTGTGAACTTTTCAGCATGCTTGTATGAAGTAATACAAGTTATTTCATTTCAACCTATGTCTCCTGTGTTTCCTCGCACCCAAGCACAAGACGCTATAGGAACTGTACACTATACATGACACGCAGATTCTTTACTGTAAGAGCAGTGAGACTATGGAACTCTCTGCCGTCTAATGTAGTAATGAGTGATTCCCTACTAAAATTTAAGAAGGGACTGGATGCCTTTCTTGAAAAGTATAATGTTACAGGTTATATACACTAGATTCCTTGATAGGGTGTTCATCCAGGGAGCTAGTCTGATTGCCGTATGTGGAGTCTGGAAGGAATTTTTTTTTTTAGTGTTTGCCGCATGGGTTTTTTTGCCTTCGTCTGGATCAACATGTTAGGCTATAGGTTGAACTAGATGGACTTAAAGTCTCCCTTCAACCTTAAATACTATGTTACTATGTAAAATTGAAAAAATACACTGCAGTGTTCACTATAGCAGTATTTTAAATCAATATATACATATCATATATTATAGTATACATTTTTGAAAAAAGTCAAAATCTGCACTTCTTGCATATCCACACATCGATTTTTACCTGAAGTATAATTTTCAATAGTTTATTCATTGTAAAACATGAAAATTGAATAAAAAAAAATCATTTTTGTTTTTTTTCTATATTTTTGGCACAAAGAAAATCATAAGTTAGCCAATATTTTTGTGTCAGTCTGCAAAAGCGGATACTGCTGAAAACAATGTCAGACAGAGCACAAAGTGAGTCCATGTGCTTCATTAAAGTCAGTGGTCCCATTTGCCGGAAACGCCTGTATCCTCTTTTTCAGACAGAAGCACTGAGGTGTGGCAAAAACGTGATGTGAACATAGCCTGAGAATACCAGCCTTAAAAGGGTTATCCCGGTTTGAGAGCAATGTATGCAGTCACTCTATGTGACTGGTGACATCTGAATCCTGATAGTGTGTGGTGCGCATGCAGGTACGATTTCCCGGTATTGTTTGTGCAAGCGGTCACATAACTACATTTATGCCATTTGTATACATGCTGACAGGTGCCAACTACACGAGTTCGGGTTTTCGCAATTCATTTCTTTTGAGAGAAGCCAGATAAAACTAGTTGTCTCGTGACCACTAGAGATGAGCGACTTTGCCATTTGGAGGGTCGAGTCGGGTTTCGTGAAACCCGACTTTCTCAAAAGTTGAGTCAAACGAAATCGGCCGACTATCGGGAAAAGTCGGAGGTCCGACTGAAACACGAAAACAATGCAAGTCAATGGGGAAGCAAAGTCGGCAGTGAGTGAAGGACAGTAAACACACCTACAGTGCCCATTTCAATCCCAACTAAATCAATTCTTATTACTTAAGCTTGTCAACCTTAATTTACTTTATAATAATAGTTACGCATTGAAAACTGGGGGTTATTTGGCTAAAGTTGTGGGGGGGCAGGGCTCGCTCCAGGTTTTCGTGGGCCCCGGGTGAAAGAGTCTCAGTGGGTCCCTTTAACACATACCACAATTCATGATGCTCCGATACGGCAGAGGAATATACAGTAGGCATAGTACAATGACAAATACTTCACTTCTTATATTACATGACTGATATCTATTTTAAATTCTACAACAGCTCAAAAACCGGACAGTATATTCCTCCATACAGTAATATGGCCACCACGTAGTGTGCCATACAGTATAATGAGCCCCATATATTGCTCCATACAGAATTATTGGTCCCATATAATGTTCCATACAGTATATGATGAGCTCCACATAATGCTACAGTATATGATGGTCCCCATATAATGTGCTATACAGTATAGGACGGTCCCCCATAGAGTATAATGAACCCCACATATTGCTCCATACAGTATAATGAGTCGCATATAAAGCTCCATACAGTATATGATGGGCCCCATATATTGCTCCATACAGAATGGGCTCCATATAATGCTCCATACAGAATAGGCCCCATATGTGCTCCATATGATGCTACATACCCTATATGATGCCCCATAAATAATGAACCCCATATGATGCTCCAGTATATGATGGGCCCCATGGATGATGCTCCAGTGTATGATGGGCCCCATTTATAATGCTCCAGTGTATAATGGGCCCCGTATATGATGCTCCAGTGTATGATGGGCCACATTTATAATTCTCCAGTGTATGATGGGCCCCATGCATGATGCTCCAGTGTATGATGTGCCTATATAATGCTCCATAAATAATGGGCCCCATTTATAATGCTCCAGTATAGAATGGGCCCCGTATATGATGCTCCAGTGTATGATGGGCCACATTTATAATGCTCCAGTGTATGATGGGCCACATTTATAATGCTCCAGTGTATGATGGGCCCCATGGATGATGCTCCAGTGTATGATGGGCCTATATAATGCTCCATATATAATGGGCCCCATATGATGCTCCAGTATATGATGGGCCCCATGGATGATGCTCCAGTGTATGATGGGCCCCATTTATAATGCTCCAGTGTATAATGGGCCCTGTATATGATGCTCCATATATAATGGGCCCCATTTATAATGCTCCAGTGTATAATGGGCCCCGTACATGATGCTCCAGTGTATGATGGGCCACATTTATAATGCTCCAGTGTATGATGCTCCCCATATATTGCTCCAAACATTAAAAAATATGAAATACCTCTCCTCGCTGGGCACTGCTCTACTCTGGACTCCTCAGCGTCGCCATCTTCCAGCTCTCTGCACTTGGACTGTTCAGGCAGAGGGCGTACAGATGTGACATCATCGCGCTCTCTGACCTGAATGTCACTGTCAGGAAACGGGGAAGACGTCACAGCGGTGGAGCAGGGAGCGGTAAGTATTGCAAGTGCAGGGGCCCTGAGCAAGCGGGGGCCCACTTGTGGGCGACGGCACTGGCACAGTGCCCCTCATAATACGCCGGTGTGTCTGACGGCGAATGGGCCCCCCACCGTCAGAGGCACCGGCGTACTATGAGGGGCCCTGTAACAGTGCCGTCGCCCACGTGTGGGCCCCCCACCTGCTCAGGGCACCGGCACTTGCCCGGGTGCGCCAGGTGCTGACGCCGGCCCTGGGGTGTACAGCCCAGTTAGGGAGGTGGAAAAACTGGCATATGTTGAGGTGTAGGCTGGATGTTCAGCAGCTGCAAATGGAGGAATTGGAGAAGTCGGAGGAAGAGGAGGACAAAGCGAGCCATTTTGCTGGCAACCTATGTGTCATCAGGGGAAGGTGGTACAAAATCCTTTGAAACCCAGGCATGGTTAATTTTAATGAAGGTGAGACCACCAACATTTTCGGTCAACAGCCGGGTCCTTCTTTCTGTCAGGATTGATCCAGCTGCACTGAATTTCTGACAGCACACTACCAGCAGGGCAAGCGAGCTCCTGTAAGGCATATTGTGCCAATTCAGGCCAGGTGTCCAGTTCACAGGCCCAGTAGTCAAAGGGGAATGAACTGTGAGGGAGAACATCGATAGGGGAGGAGAGGTAATATTGAACCATAGTTGACAACTGCTGTCTCCTGTCTGTTGCAATCGATTCAGAATTACCAGTCGTGTGAGCGTTACTCGAGAAATCTGTCCACAACATGGTCATGAAACCCCTGTCTCCAACGCCACTTCGGCTGTGTGCACCACGAACACCTCTTCCATTTGGCCCAGTACGGCTCGTGGTAGAACCTGCACCGCTGCTGTGTGCTGGGAATGCCTCTAACAAACGGTTTACCAGAGTTGCTTGTTTGTTCACCAATATTAGCTTTAGGTTCTCTTGTGGCATTATGTTCTGTAATTTGCCTTTATAGCGTGGATTGAGGATGCTGGCCAACTAGTAGTCGTCATCCTTCATAATTTTGGCAATGCGGGGGTCCCATTTTAGGATCCGCAAGACATAATCACACATGTGGGCCAATGTTCCAGGTGTCAATGATGCACTGCCAGTGGTGGGTGGAGGAGCCCTTTCTGCCAAATCCACATCCCTCCAGTCACGCATAAACCCTGTACCTGACCTTGGCAAGCCAACATTTTCTCTTGCCCCCTGAGAAGCATCCTCCTCCTCAAAATAATCATCCCCCTTATTCTCCTCTTCCTCTTCTTCCTCCACCTCGTCCAGGACAGTTCCCTGAACAGACAATGCCTGACTGTCATCAAGGCTTCTCTCCTCTTCCTCCTCCGCTGCAGACGCCTGATCCTTAATGTGCGTCAAAGTTTGCAGGAGCAGACGCATAAGTGGGATGCTCATGCTTATGATGGCGTCGTCTGCGCTTACCAGCCGTGTGCATTCCTCAAAACACTGAAGGACTTTACAGAGGTCCTTCAGCTTTGACCACTGCACACCCGACAACTCAATGTCTTCCCTCAAACTGCCTGCCCGTGTATCCTCCCACAAATGCACTACAGCCTACCTCTGTTCACACAGCCTCTCAACCATGTGCATGGTGGAGTTCCACCTTTTTGCAACGTCTATGATTAGGCGGTGCTAGGGGAGGTGGAACGATCGCTGCAGCCTCTGCATGCGACTGGAGTCTACTGGCGAGCGACAGATGTGCGAGCACAGTCTTCGCACCTTATTTAGGAAGCACTGCACCACCAGGTTCAAGGTGTGAGCCAGGCAAGGATTGTGTCTGAGTTTTCCAGGGCTATGGCCGCCACAAAATTACAGTCGTTATCACTGACTACCTTGCCTGGCGCAAGATGTAGACTGCCCAGCCATGACTCAGTTTCAAGTTTCGCTGCAAGAAGTCGGCCAGTACCTCAGCGGTGTGTCTGTTTTCGCCCAAAGACATCATCTTTAAAACAGCCTGCTGACGCTTACCACTAGCTGTTCGATAGTGGGACACCTCATGTGCAACACTGGCAGCTGCGGATGGAGTGCTGGTGCGACTGCGCTCTGTCGACGAGCTTTCGCTTCTGGAGGAGGAGGAGGGTCGAATGCCTACAGCCATCTGTTGCCTATACCGTGGGCTAGGCAGCACTGTGCCACCGCCATTGTCCCCTGTGGACCCTGCATCCACCACATTCACCCAGTGCGCAGTGATGGACACGTAACGTCCCTGGCCATGCCTACTGGCCCATTCATCTGTTGTGAGGTGCACCTTTCCACTCACTGATTGAGCGCATGGACAATGCGGTCTTTCACATGCAGGTGGAGGGCAGGGATGGATTTTCTAGAAAAGATGCGCCAACTGGGTAGGTCATAGCGTGGGACAGCATAGGCCATGAGCTCTCTGAACGCTGCGCTTTCAACCAAACGGAAGGGCATCATCTCTAATGAGATCAGTTTGGCAATGTAGGTGTTCAAAGCCAGTGTACGCAGATGAGAGGATGAGTACTTTCTTGTCCTACTCAGAGTGTCTGCTAGGGTGTGCTGGACTTGAAAGCTGCATATGGGTGAACTAGCAGTGGACAAGACGGACTGAGAGGGGGTTAGTGATGGTGATGGTGGTGGTGGTGGTGTGATGGCCTCAATTTAGTCTTTAGTTGCAAAAACATTGTGATTCCCTGACTGCTTTGGCCTTGCTGCGACGACACCTCAACATTTCTTGCTGGTGGTGTACTAACCGGTGGTCTTACAGTGGGGGAAGTGATGGAGCGCTGCTGGCTACCTTCAGTCGGAGCAGGTGCACATGTGCTACCTGAGGTTTTGTAGTCCGTCCACGCTTGCAAGTGCATGGTGATTAAATGTCTAAGCATGCAACTGGTATTCAAATTTTGGAGATTTTTCTCTCTGCTAAAAGGTCCTTCCGCACTTCTTACAGATAACCTTTGCCTCATCAATAGGATTTTGGTCAAAAAAGTGCCACACTGCACTCTTCCTACTATGGTACAACTTTTCAGGGCTTGCACGCTGTGCTAATTTGACCGTCTGGCCAAGCTGTCCTGCAACTCTTTTTGTTGTTTTAACATGTTTTTGGACTGCTACGGGCCTGCCAGATAACCTCTGCTGCGATGTCGATGCCTGCTGCGGATCCTTCTCCTCTTCTGAGCTATTGCCAGCGGCACCCTCTTCCCCCAATGGATGCCAATCTGGGTCAACAACTGGGTCATCCATCCCCTCCTCTTCAATTTCATCTGCACCTTCCTCTGTGTCACCGTGTAAGGTGGTATAGTATGCGAGAAGGGGCACCAGAGTTTCATCAGGGTCAGATTCTGGCTCAGTAGACTGCGAGGGCAATGTAGTGCTCTGGGTGAATGTACCAGCAGAATCATCTAGCAGTGGCTGTGCATCAGTGCACTCCATGTCAGATTCATGTTGGACTAGGGAATTCAGGATTTGACTTGATAACCCAGGCATGGTATGTGAAAAGAGCTCCAGGGAGTAATCTGAAGTGTGGCCTGCCACATCCTTCACTTTTGGTGGGGGTGAAGGACACAAGGAAAGGTGATGCTCCTGACCAGGAGCCTGCACTGACAAGTCAGTGCTTGCATTTTTGAAACTTCAGAAGAGGAGGCAATAGAGCTGGAGTTTGTTTCGGCAATGTAAGACAAAACCTGTTCCTGATGCTCCGGCTTTAAAAGCGGTTTACCTACTTCCAGTAAAGGGAGCCTTCCAGCCCTGCTGGAGCCAGACGATGACACAGGCTCAACACCTCCTGCCTTAGGTGCTATTGTGCTTTTGGCACTACCAGCAGATGCACCACCACCACCATCAGTACCAGCTGCCCCCCCATGCCCACGTCCGCGGCCTCTTCCACCATACTTCCTCATGTTTGGGAAAATGTACCCAAAATACCAGCAGATATATAGTACTGTATAAGAAGCGTACAGCTGTATATGGTGAAGGGGAAAATTCTAAATCTCCGTCTATATTTCGAGAGTAACACACAGACGCTCACAGGCTCAGTATGGATTAGACCAGAATATAAAAAGCAGAAAAAGGGTACTGTATTAGAAGATACCAGGTGTATATAGTGTTGGGGTAATTTTAAATCTCCATATATTTTTCCGGAGTAACACACAGACGCTCACTGGCTCAGTATGGATTAGACCAGAATATAAAAAGCAGAAAAAGGGTACTGTATCAGAAGCGTACAGCTGTATACAGTCTAGGAATAATTGTAAATCTCCGTATATATTTCCAGAGTCAGACACAGACTCTCACAGGCTCAGTATGGATTAGACCAGAATATAAAAAGCAAGAAAAGGGTACTGTATCACAAGCGTACAGCTGTATACAGTGTTGGGGTAATTTTAAATCTCTGTATATATTTCGGGAGTAACACACAGACGCTCACAGGCTCAGTATGGATTAGACCAGAATATAAAAACAGAAAAAGGCTAATGAATCAGAAGCGTACAGCTGTATACAGTCTAGGGGTAATTGTAAATCTCCGTATATATTTCCGGAGTAACACACAGACGCTCACAGGATCAGTATGGATTAGACCAGAATATAAAAAGCAGAAAAAGGGTACTGTATTACAAGTGTACAGCTGTATACAGTCTAGGGATAATTGTAAATCTCCGTTTATATTTCCAGAGTCAGACACAGACTCTCACAGGCTCAGTATGGATTACACCAGAATATAAAAAGCAGAAAAAGGGTACTGTATCACAAGCGTACAGCTGTATACAGTGTTGGGGTCATTTTAAATCTCCGTATATATTTCCGGAGTAACACACAGACGCTCACAGGCTCAGTATGGATTACACAAGAATATAAAAAGCAGAAAAAGGGTACTGTATCACAAGCGTACAGCTGTATACAGTGTAGTGGCAATTGTAAATCTTTGTATATATTTCCAGAGTCACACACAGATAGTCAGCATGTATTTGTCCGTGATACCAGCTGGTACACGGTAGTGTGTGAGGAGCGTACAGCTCTATACCGTGTGGGAAAAAATGAACGCTCGGTAACTGTGCAGAAAAAAAGAATAAAAGTATTAGTGCTGTGTAAAAAGCAGTTTGCACCGCAGTGTACACACAGCAATACAGCTAGCAGGCAGCCTATTAACCACCGCAGCTGCACAAAAGAAAATCCTCCCCTGTCACTGGCAGGCAGGGCTTTTATAGCCACTGTGACGCCACACAAAGCAAGCCAATCACTGCAATGCCCTTCTCTAAGATGGTGGTGGCCGCTGCCCATGTCATTTCGTTGCCCACAGTGTACGTCCTTGCTCATTGGCTGAGAAAAGGCGCCTGCAAGCATTATGGGAAAACCAACTTTGACGCTCGGGTCGACGACCGCATGGCCGACCTCACGCTATGCGAAACCCGACTTTGGCGAAAGTTGGCGATTTTTGAATCTGACCGACCTGTTTCGCTCAACTCTATTGACCACATCTATGTAAGTCATGTAAGTGATGAATACAACACTACATGAATACATCAAAAGAACCACCATCCGTACATGAATACGGCAATAGAACCACCATCCGTTCATGAATACGGCAATAGAACCACTATCTGTACAGATATCTGCCACCAGAACCACCATTAGTTTTGTTGCAAACTGTATTTGTGGCATGACAGATGTAAAAACCATCAGACGCATCTATTTAGGGTTAGGTCTGTCTAGCTTCCATATGCTGGTCACATTAAATGAAACATGATCAAACAATAAATGGTTCTATATCTAACTTTGCAAACACACTGCCTGTTAAGCCTCATATCCTTACACTTATACGCCCTGATATGTGTGAGAGGCCATTACTCCATTTTGTCTCACGAGCCAAACATCCAGCTACAGGTGTTCCAATAACCTGACACAGCTACTCACAAAGGTTATCATAGTGCAGAGGAAGATGGCAATGGAGGCTGGAATGGAGGTTTATTCTCTGCAGCGATGAGTCCCTGTGGTGTCTGTTCACATGGGATGCATTTTAATAGCGCTGGGCAGCCCGCCTGATCTAATAGAAGGGTGTAAATACTAGGCTGTTTAACTGGATGCTGTGCATTGTGAACAGCGCTGCATACAAGTCTTCATTGTGCATCATATACCAAGCAGCCGCCCCCTCCATGGATTGGTAGGTTGTGAGCGGTTTTCTCATCGGTATTCTTGCACCTGTGTTGCCGTCATCTTAACTATGTGAGTCCACTGCATCCTGATAGTGCATTTGTTTGAAGGCCTGGGCAGGTGAGCATCTCTGCCTTTTTGTTGTATTTTTTGAATTTTTGGAGGATTTTTAAGTCCTCTTTTTGTGCTATTGCTGTTTAGTGTAGTGACTTGTAAGAGTGAGGATCCGTGAAGTGGATTACAAGCTTACGTATTTTGGCCAAAATATCAACTAATACCTCACATTTTTTTATGTGTTTTTTGGACTTTATTTTTCAGGGTGCAGTTGGGCCCATTTGGTCTTGTAAACTGTGGTGTCTGTTCACATGGGATGCATTTTAATAGCGCTTGGCAGCCCGCCTGATCTAATAGAAGGGTGTAAATACTAGGCTGTTTAACTGGATGCTGTGCATTACCATAATGTGAACAGCGCTGCATACAAGTCTTCATTGTGCATCAATATACCAAGCAGCTGCCCCTCCATGGATTGGTAGGTTGTGAGCGGTTGTCTCATCGGTATTCTTGCACCTGTGTTGCCGTCATCTTAACTATATGGGTCCACTGCATCCTGATAGTGCATTTGTTTGAAGGCCTGGGCAGGTGAGCATCTCTGCCTTTTTGTTGTATTTTTTGAATTTTTGGAGGATTTTTAAGTCCTCTTTTTGTGCTATTGCTGTTTAGTGTAGTGACTTGTAAGAGTGAGGATCCGTGAAGTGGATTACAAGCTTACGTATTTTGGCCAAAATATCAACTAATACCTCACATTTTTTTTGTGGTTTTTGCACTTTATTTTTCAGGGTGCAGTTGGGCCCATTTGGTCTTGTAAACTGTGGTGTCTGTTCACATGGGATGCATTTTAATAGCGCTGGGCAGCCCGCCTGATCTAAAAGAAGGGTGTAAATACTAGGCTGTTTAACTGGATGCTGTGCATTGCCATCCAATTGCCATGGGAGAGCTACCATCCAATACACCTAAAACGTGGGTATGAGAGTCCGCAGAAACTGCTCGACGGAGGAGAGTTTTGAGAGACAAGCGAGGGAATTGAGAGAAAGATTCTTAGAGAGAGGATACCCCCCTGATGTGTTAAAAAGGGCATATAAAGAGGTCAAAGGGAAAACTAGAGCGGAGCTCCTGAAACCGGTAGCTAAAAGATCAAATAGGAAAGAGATGAGAATTGTTACCACGTTTGATAATGGAGCAAAAGAAGTACACGAGATTTTTGTAAAACATTGGTCTGTCCTTTGTATGGATCCAGATATTGGAAAGGAACTCAGTGAGAAACCATTAATCACCTGCAAAAAGGGTCGTTCATTGAGGGATAGACTAGTGAATAGTCATTTTGTGAAACCCTCTAATACGACATGGCTATCGAACGACGTTAAGGGATGCTTTAAATGTGGTCATTGTAGTGCGTGTTCCCACATAAATCCTGGCAATAGGTTTACAGGCAATGTCACTGGTCAAGAATACACAATTAGGGAATTCATTAATTGTAGTAGCAAAGGGGTGATATACAAAGCAAACTGTACTTGTGGTAAGGAATATGTGGGAAAAACGATCAGAGAGTTCAGACGCAGAATTGGGGAGCATATTAGGGATATCTCCCACAAAAGAGACACCCCAATTGCACGCCACATTAATGGATACCAAGGAGGCGACATGAATGCCATCAAATTTGTAGGTATTGAAAGAATTAAGAAACCACCAAGAGGTGGAAACTGGGATAGGATTATCCTTCAAAAGGAAACTCGATGGATCTTTCATTTAAATACAGTTGCCCCAGCAGGGTTAAATGAACAATTGAATTTTGGTTGCTATATATAGGAATTTCTATGGTGTTGGTTTGCATTTCTCATAAAAATATATTCTTTGGATTATGAACTGTTAATATCTTGTTTGTAGTAATGCATAGCTACCTATTTATTAATCTTTATTCTTAAGTCACTCACTGCTGTATCCCGTCCAAAACCGCTTAGTGTGTTTATAATCTGAATTCTGTCCCATTAACAAACTCGATCTCTTTTATGAAAAATGAGTACTTTATTTGGTGTGGAGGGCACTAATGATATTATTCCTAGAATGAGGGTAGTAGAGCTACATATACAGTACAGACCAAAAGTTTGGACACACCTTCTCATTCATAGATTTTTCTGTATTTTCATGACTATGAAAATTGTAGAATCACACTGAAGGCATCAAAACTATGAATTAACACATGTGGAATTATACATTACACTTTACAAAAAAGTGTGAAACAACTGCAAATATGTCTTATATTCTAGGTTCTTCAAAGTAGCCACCTTTTGCTTTGATTACTGCTTTGCACGCAGAAAAGGTGAACGGATGGACTCTACATGCCTGGTTCCCACCGTGAAGCATGGAGGAGGTGGTGTGATGGTGTGGGGGTGCTTTGCTTGTGACACTGTTGGGGATTTATTCAAAATTGAAGCGGTGAGCGGTCCAGCTCACCCCAAACCATCTCGATTGGGTTCAGGTCTGGTGACTGTGGAGGCCAGGTCATCTGGCGTAGCACCACAACACTCTGCTTCTTGGTCAAATAGCCCTTACACAGCCTGGAGATGTGTTTGGGGTCATTGTCCTGTTGAAAAATAAATGATGGTCCAACTAAACGCAAACTGGATGGAATAGCATGCTGCTGCAAGATGCTGTGGTAGCCATGCTGGTTCATTATGCCTTCAATTTTGAATAAATCCCCAACAGTGTCACCAGCAAAGCACCCCCACACCATCACACCTTCTCCTCCATGCTTCACGGTGGGAACCAGGCATGTAGAATCCATCCGTTCACCTTTTCTGCGTGCAAAGCAGTAATCAAAGCAAAAGGTGGCTACTTTGAAGAACCTAGAATATAAGACATATTTTCAGTTGTTTCACACTTTTTTGTAAAGTGTAATGTATAATTCCACATGTGTTACTTCATAGTTTTGAGGCCTTCTGTGTGATTCTACAATTTTCATAGTCATGAAAATACAGAAAAATCTTTGAATGAGAAGGTGTGTCCAAACTTTTGGTCTGTACTGTATATAAAGCATGTGAGATATATGGCCCATACTGTAAAACATAAGGAATTGATTAGTGGCCTTATTGTTTTGGTGCGAAATGGGATTAAGTATAATTAAAGATCATGGTATATAATGAAGGAGGAATCAGTGTAATTAGTAAAAGCGAGGACCCCAGTGTTATCGGTATCCAGCGTAACCCGGGAAGCGGCCCCTTGTAGCGCGTCATAGTGTTGGGCGTGCCCTTGGTAGCCAGGGAGGCGGCTTGATATAACGCGTCATAGCTCCTGACGCATCTGCGCAGAGAGAGGGAAGCTAGCGTTGCCGGCCTCAATAGGTATCCAAGGGGCGGACCTGGATGACGCGTATCAGTTTGGGACGCATCCACCTCCGGAAATCATGAACCGGAAGTGGAGGATGCGTCTCACGGAGGGGGTGGAAGGCGTGCGTGTCAGCATGACACAGGTGAGTGCCCTGTATGATTGGTGATCCGCTATTAATAGACCTTTGTACCAGGCGTCGATAGACCACTATCATTATAGAGGCAGCCTGGAAGGTTTATTGTCTGAAAATATGCCCAAAATGTGCTAATTGGTCCCCTGAAGAGTCACTTAGTGACGAAACGCGTCGGGATTCACAGGGACATAATAGGGCTTCTTGAATTGAGGATCAGCTGTGGACTGCCCTTGTAGGGGCAGGAGTCATGGGGTCAGGATATACCAGCTCGGACAGGGCATAATAGGATGAGATCCTTATATTCCTGAATGACCAGACTCCAAAAGAAAAGACACACCTGATACCTACAATGAATATGGGTGAGATTGTTCCATATTATTTCATATTTAAACATTGTCACTATCTTATCAGTAGGACATCAGTACTATATGTATAAGTGATATATCTTTTGACTACAACTTATATAAGAGAGGGTCTGACAGACTTCATAAAAAGAAAGGTCACTTATTATTTGTTGTCAGTATATGTGATTAAATAGACAATGTTGTCCAGTCAAAAGTTTTTCTTCTCAGGATTGAGATTAGTCGCATGTATTTATGTACTGGGTTTCATATTGGATGCAAGCAGACCCTAATACATATAGTCTGTGACATTTGATGGAGTGAATTTTAAATGCACTTTTCACTTTTTTTTTAAAATATTCTCTATTGCTGATTTCATGATGCTGTGATCAGCATGCATGGCCTAAACCTGCTACCATGGCATGCAGCGTCTCCAGACTTTTCTCCCACTGAGCACATTTAAAACATCATTGGTCGACAATTGCCAATAGAGCTGCCAGCAGTAGATCTTGATGATTTGTCTGCCCAAGTGAATTCATAGCGGCAGAACATCCCTCAGTCAACCATTAATAACCTCATTGATAGCAGCCAAGGCGTGTAAGTGCCTGTATTTCTGGGCATAGTGATCATACTCAATACTAAATAAATCTAGATGTTTTGAAAATGTTTTTTTTTTTAATTTTTTCATCATTTAACATGGCTATACATCCAATGATTTCCATAATTCTATGACTTTTCCCTATTGGTGTTGCAATTTCAGTGTTGAGAAGTGTATTTTTTTTTATGGAGTATCACTAATTTTAATTAACAACTTAGGGGTCATTATTACTCATTAGGAGAGCATCCTAATTATTGTGGAATTCTGAGCATTATTATTCATTTAAGGGCATCTGGGCATTATTATTTATTTAGATGGAACTTTGGCCATTATTATTGATTTAGGGTAAACTATGGTTATTATTACTTATTAAAAGGGCACTTTGGCCATTATTATTTTTGCTTAAGATGGTACTTTATTGTAAACTGTCAATTTTAAAGGGAACCATGTATGTACATGCTGTGGCAAGACGACTCGCTCGGCCCTCCTGAAGGTAGACTCAGGACACACGTTCTCTGGGTTTTCTTTCTGCTGGTTTATTATCAGCCATAAACTCATGCAGGTTTCGCAGGAAAAGTAAACATGACCCTTCTGGGTTAAACGGGAAAAGCATAAAAAAACAAACAATAACTCAGTCCATAGCTGAGCGGGTTCCGCCCGCTCTCAATAGCATAAACGGCACAGTCAAAGTCCTTGTGGAAAGCTCTGTAGCTTCCACTATACTGTCTGGAGACCTTCCTCTCCAGACCACACTGAACACTGAAAGCTAGGGCCTTCAGGCATTTAAGCCCCAGACCTTGTGACTCCTGAATCATGTGATGAATCACATGACTCTGACATCACACAGGTCCTGTCAGGACTTATGCATGTAGAGAGTGTAAGCAGATAAATAAAGTAGGTCTTAGTTCACACAGGAGAGCATCCTGTGTGACACATACCTCCCTTCACATATAAAACCAGTGACACTGTCACATATTCCCCCCCTCTGCCCAAAGCCGGGGGTTTGGGCACCTTCTGACACCAGACAGGGAATCCTAGAGAGGGCATCTGCACTTCCATGTAACTTCCCTGGCCTATGCTCCACGTGAAAGTTAAAATCTTGCAGCTTAGGAACCATCTAGTTACCCTAGCATTTTTTCCTCTCTTTTCCCTCAACCATCTCAACGGGCATGGTCTGACACTAATTTAAACTTCCGGCCTAGTAGGTAATATCTCAGTGTATCCACGGCCCATTTTATGGCTAAACACTCTTTCTCTACTATGGCGTAGTTCTTCTCGCAGGAGGACAGCTTTCGGCTTAGATAGAGAATGGGATGTTCTTCCCCATTGATTTCTTGGGAGAGTACGGCTACTAGACCAACCTCTGATGCGTCAGTCTGGACCACAAATTCTTTCTTAAAGACTGGCGCGACCAGGACAGGCTGTTTGCACAGAGCTAGCTTCAGTTTTTGAAACGCGGTCTCCGTTTCTTCCGTCCATTTCACCATGGTTGATTTGGTGCCTTTTAGAAGATCTGTTAGTGGGGCGGCAATTATGGCGAACTTCGGGATAAACCGCCGGTAGTATCCCACCAATCCCAGGAATGCTTTCACCTGCTTCTTTGAGAGCGGTTGCGGCCAGGTTTGAATTGCCTCCACTTTCTTGATTTGGGGCTTTATTTCGCCTCTCCCAACAACATAGCCCAGGTACTTGGCCTCCTCTTTTCCGATGGCACACTTTTTCGGATTTATGGTAAATCCTGCCTTCCTTAGCGCGTCCAAAACGGCCTGTAATTTAGGTAGGTGACTAGCCCAGTCCGGGCTAAAGACCACAATCTCGTCGAGGTAGGCTTCGGCATACTCCTTATGTGGGGCTAGGATCCGATCCATAGCCCTCTGGAAAGTGGCTGGGGCCCCCTGTAGTCCGAACGGCATCCGCTTGTATTGAAAACAGCCATCAGGTGTTGAGAAAGCCGTCTTCTCTTTAGCCCTCTGGGACATGGGGATCTGCCAGTAGCCCTTCGTCAGATCAAGAGTGGTGATGTACCTCGCCGGTCCAAGCCTCTCAATGAGTTTGTCGACGCGGGGCATCGGGTACGCGTCACACTTGGATACCTCATTTAGCCGACGGTAGTCATTACAAAACCTCCACTCTCCATTGGGCTTCGGCACGAGGACGATTGGGCTCGACCACCCACTCTTTGACTCCTCTATTACCCCGAGGTCTAACATCCTCTTCACCTCAGCCGAGATTACCTCCCGGCGTGCTTCCGGGATCCGATACGGCTTCAAATTCACTCGTACATGCGGTTCTGTCAGCACGTCATGCTCTATCACTTGTGTATGCCCCGGCAACTCTGAGAACAGGTCCCGATTCCGCTGTAGTAATTCTCGACACTGTTGCTTCTGGGCCGGTGATAGAGTCTCTGCAATAGTGACCTCCTCCACCTTGCCTTCCGGTGCGGCTCCCAGGCATGGAGTTTCCACAGGTTCACGGTCCCGCCACGGCTTGAGCAAGTTTACATGATAGATTTGATGTGCCTTCCTTCGGCCAGGCTGGTGAACTCTATAATTAACCTCGCTGACTTTCTCCACCACCTCGTATGGACCTTGCCATTTGGCGAGGAACTTGCTCTCGACGGTAGGGATCAGCACCAAAACACGGTCTCCGGGCTGGAACTGTCTTAGTCTCGCCGACCGGTTATAGACCCTTGCCTGGGCTTCCTGCGCCTGGAGGAGATGTTCCTTCACGATGGGCATCACTCTTGACATTCTCTCCTGTAATTGGGCGACATGTTCTATAATACTCCAGTGTGGCGTAACTTCAGCCTCCCAAGTTTCCTTGGCGATGTCTAGGAGACCTTTTGGATGCCGTCCATATAGGAGCTCAAATGGAGAGAAGCCAGTGGAGGCTTGAGGGACTTCTCTGACCGAGAAAAGCAGTAATGAGAGCAGGTAGTCCCAATCTCTCCCATCCTTTTCCACGACCTTCTTGAGCATCGCCTTTAAGGTCTTGTTGAAGCGTTCCACTAGGCCGTCCGTTTGTGGATGATACACCGAGGTCCGCAGTTGAGTTATCTGAAGGACTCTGCAAAGCTCCTTCATCACCTTGCTCATGAAGGGGGTTCCTTGGTCTGTTAGAATCTCTTTTGGTAGACCTGTCCGAGCAAAAATATGGACCAACTCTCGGGCTATACTCTTACTGGACATGTTCCTTAGGGGCACCGCTTCTGGATACCGATTCGCATAGTCCATGACGACCAGGATATATTGGTGACCCCGAGCTGATTTGACTATGGGGCCCACGAGGTCCATGGCAATCCTCTCAAAGGGAACCTCTATCACAGGTAGTGGAACTAAGGGGCTACGGAAGTGGGAGGAGGGAGCGGTTATTTGGCAGGTGGGGCAGGACCTACAAAAGTTTTGAATCTCTCGATAACACCCTGGCCAATAGAACCTCCTCAGTATCCTCTCCTGAGTTTTCTCGACCCCTAGGTGTCCCCCCAGAACATGTGAATGGGCCATATCTAGCACCCGCCGTCTGTATGGCCCCGGCACTGACAGCTGTTCCACTATCTCACCACCCCTCAGTTTGGCCACCCGATATAGCAACTCCCCCTGTACTGCAAAGTGGGGGAATCTGGTGTCGGCCCCCGGCTCTTGGGCAACCCCATTACATACAGTAACCTGGTCGAACGCCCCTTTTAAGGTCAGGTCTCGAACTTGAGCAGTCCCAAAGTTCTCTCTGGACATCTCAATCGCAGGTAAGTCGACCTCCTCGGTCACTGTCTCACCCTCATCACCGACAAGGACGCACAGTGGGAATTCCCCTCCCTGAGACTCTGTCGGGGGTTCTTCTTCATGGATTTCGCTTTTTCCCATGCTCCTTAGTCCAGTTCCCCTCTCCCACAAGTCCCAAAATAAGGAAAAATCATGGCCCAATATGACAGGATGTATCAGGTCTTTTACCACCCCGACTTCATGGGACTGGGCACCACAGTCTGTCCCCACTGTTACTGTGGCCACTGGATAGTCCTTGGCGTCACCATGGATGCACCGAACACCCAGGGTTTTGGAAGGGATCAACTGGTGGGGAAGGGATGCTCTGATCAAGGTCACCAGACTCCCGGAGTCCAACAGCCCAAGCACTTTTACTCCATTAATGGATACTGTACACGCCTGCGGTCCTTCGTCGGGTCGACAGTCCATGCTACAGGCTGGATAGGCATAATAGGAGACCCGTCTGCCTAGGCTGCAGTCCATGGCCTCAGGGGGTATTGGACACCTGTCAGCTACATGTCCAGGGTTGTGACATCGCCAGCAAACTATATCTTTCACCACTGTTCTAAAGGCACCTTCAATAGGAGTGGGACGCCCCCCAGTGGTGGCTCTAGACCCCTTCCGTGGTGAACCCACCCCCCTTTTGGGTATCAAAGTAGGGAGAAGTGACTGCATCCGGTTTTCCAAGAGATCTCTCCACTACCTGGTACCTCTCTTCCAGGCCAATAAAGTCATCTGCATTCTGGGGATCACCCTGGGCAACCCAGGTCTGTACTGACTTGGGAAGGGAATGCATGAATCTGTTAATCACCACCCGCTCAACCATCTGGGCCGGAGTGGAGGACTCCGGTTGTAGCCACTTCTGAACAAGATGCAGTAGATCAAACATCTGCGAACGAGGGGGTTTGTTGCTAGCATATGTCCAGTGATGAACTCGCTGGGCTCTTACTGCCATATTTACTCCCAGACGTGCTAAGATCTCTGTCTTTAGTTTGGGATACTCCTTAGCATCTTGCAGCGCCAAGTCAAAATACGCTTTTTGGGGTTCATCCGATAAATATGGCGCCAGAACCTCGGCCCACTGTGCTGGTGGAAGTCTCTCCCGATTAGCCACCCTCTCAAAAACAGTCAAAAATGCTTCTACATCATCCTCAGGGGTCATTTTCTGCATGGCCCGTCTTACCGCCTTCCGGACGTGAGAATCATCAGTCGGCCCTGGGGTTGGGGCGGCCGCCCTGCTCTGGATGGCGTCTGCCAAAAGCTGTATCTGCTGTTGCGCCTCCTGCTGGTGCTGCTGCTGCGACTTTTGCTGCAACTGGATCTGCTGAAGCAACAGTTTGGTCGTCTCCTGGTGCTGCTGCATGCTCTGCTGGGCCTGCTGTATGCTCTGCTGGCTCTGTAGGTGTTGCTGCTGCATGTTCTGCTGGGCCTGGACCAGGTGCTTAACGAGCTCCTCCATGCTGCCGGACTTCTCTGGCTGGTTGGCAGCCTTCACCCAGGACATCCACCGGTCTTTGTAGCAGGTACACTGGAATCCTGCACGCACTCTCACACCAACTGTGGCAAGACGACTTTCTCGGCTCTCCTGAAGGTAGACTCAGGACACACGTTTTCTGGGTTTTCTTTCTGCTGGTTTATTATCAGCCATAAACTCATGCAGGTTTCGCAGGAAAAGTAAACATGACCCTTCTGGGTTAAACGGGAAAAGCATAAAAAAACAAACAATAACTCAGTCCATAGCTGAGAGGGTTCCGCCCCTCTCAATAGCATAAATGGCACAGTCAAAGTCCTTGTGGAAAGCTCTGTAGCTTCCATTATACTGTCCGGAGACCTTCCTCTCCAGACCACACTGAACACTGAAAGCTAGGGCCTTCAGGCATTTAAGCCCAGACCTTGTGACTCCTGAATCATGTGATGAATCACATGACTCTGACATCACACAGGTCCTGTCAGGACTTATGCATGTAGAGAGTGTAAGCAGATAAATAAAGTAGGTCTTAGTTCACACAGGAGAGCATCCTGTGTGACACATACCTCCCTTCACATATAAAACCAGTGACACTGTCACAATGCATATAGGCAGATGCTTGTCAGTCACTGTCAGCAGGCGGGGAGAAGCCGCTGGGACCTGTCTGTACAACTAGTGCACAGTGCAGCTCAGTCCCCAGCAGCTATTAAAAGGTATGTTTTTCTCTGAAATGCCGTCAGAGTCAAACAAACATGGCTGTGATCATAGAGCCAGTGGCTGATACAATGTCATGTAAAAGTTTGGGCACCCTGGTCAAAATTACTGCTATTGTGAACAGTTAAGCAAGTTGAAGATGAAATGATCTCTAAAAGGCCTAAAGTTAAAGATGACACATTTCCTTTGTATTTTAGGCCAAAATATGTATATTTTCATCTTTTACATTTTTAAAGTTTCAAAATGGAAAATGAGTTGATGCAAAAGTTTGGGCACCCAACATGGTTAGTACCTAGTAGCACCCCCTTTTGAAAGTATCACAGCTTGTAAATGCTTTTTGCAGCCAGCCAAGAGTCTTTAAATTCTTGTCTGAAGGATTTTCATCCATTCTTCCTTGGAGAATTCTTCCAATTATGTGATATTCCTGGGTCATCTTGCATGCACTGCTATTTTGAGGTCTAGCCACAGATTTTCAATGATGTTCAGATCAGGGGCTGTGAAGGCCATGGTAAAACCTTCAGCTTGCACCTCTTGAGATAGTCTGTTGTGGATTTTGTTAATGATCATTATCCATTTGTAGAAGTCATCCTCTTTTTAACTTCAGCTTTTTTACAGATGGTGTTATGTTTGCATCAAGAATTTATTGAAATCTCATCGAATCCATTCTTCCTTCTACCCGTGAAATGTTCCCCGTGCCATTGGCTGCAACACAACCTCAAAGCATGATTATTCCACCCCCTTCCCGACATGCGCCGTACTAGTACTGCTCTGCGGGAGATGTGTTCCCTCAAACAGCAGTACTAGTATGGTGCGCACCGCCTGTGCGGCCTCATGCTGAGCGCCACTGCGATCAGGTGTGGGTGTCAGCTGTATGTGACAGCTGACACCCCGCAGCAACGCCCACGATCGGTGCTAGCACTGATCATGGGCACTTAACCCCTCTGATGCCGCTGTCAGTAGTGACATTAGCATAGAGGAGCATCACGCAGGGACGGGGCTCCCTGCGCGCTTCCATCAGGACAACACGATGCGATCGCGTTGTACTGATGGTCTCCATGGAGACCCCGCCACCAAGATGGCCGCAGGGTCCTTCCAGGTCCTGCAGGGAAAGTGGCTTGTGTGAGTGACTGCTGAGAGCATGTGCTGGCATGCCTCCTTCCGTGCCTGTCAGATCCTGATGCAATACTGTTATGTCCCATCCTGGGACAATGTAAAAAAGTAAAAAAATAAATATTACAAAGTGTAAAAATATTTTTTTTAATATCCCTAAATAAAGAAAATAAATAAATATTTTCCAATAAATACATTTATTTATGTAAATAAAAAAACAAACAATAAAAGTACACATATTTGGTATTGCCTCGTCCGTAACGACCCACTCTATAAAACTGCCCCACTAGTTAACCTCTTCAGTGAACACCGTAAAAAATAAAAAACAAGACAAAAAACAAAGCTTTATCATCATACTGCCGAACAAAAAAGTACAATAAAATGTGATCAAAAAGATGGATGTAAATAAAAATGGTACAGATGAAAATGCCATCTTGTCCCGCAAAAAACAAGCCACCATACAGCTCCATCAGCAGAAAAATAAAAAAGTTATAGCTCTCAAAATAAAGTGATGCAAAATTAATAGATTTTTCTATAAAATAGTTTTTATTGTGTAAAAGCGAAAAAAAAAAAAAAATATATATATATATATATATATATATATATATATATATATGAGGTATCGCTATAATCGTACTGACCCGAAGGACAAAGCGGTCTTACCAATTTTACCACACGCGAAACAGTATTAAAAAAAAAAAAAAGCAATTCCTGAATTGCTGTTTTTTTATTCATTCTGTCTCCCAAAATTCAGAATAGAAAGCGATCAAAATATGTCATTATGCCCGAAAATGGTACCAATAAAAACTTCAGCTACTCCCGCAAAAAACAATCTGTCACATGACTCTGTGGGGCAAAATATGGAAAAATTATGGCTCTCAAACTGTGGTGATGAAAAAACCAATTTGTTGCAATAAAAAGAGTCTTTTAGTGTGTGACAGCTGTCAAACATAAAAACACGATATGAATCTGGTATCGCTGTAATTACACTGACCAGAAGATTAAAGTCATCAAATCACTTATACCGCACGAGGAACGGCACAAAAAATTAATAAAGCCAATTCTTCACATGCTGTTGATTTTTTTTCATTCTGCCTCCCAAAGATTGCAGTAAGGCTTGGCGCACATTTATCCTGCGCTCTGCACTGAGCGTTTACATTTGGGTTTCCGTGTAAATCTCTGAAATAAGTGATTCAGACAGAACCTCCAGTGGAAAATTCCCTATAATGAGGCAGATGGAGGCACTGTGGATGCCATAGGACCAGTGATCCAGCGGTATTCGTCTTTTTAGGATTGCATAAAAGTGCTGTCAGCCACAGTTTTGTGCACTTCTGAAAAGGACACCGGTGAACAGAGCCCAGACGGAGTCTGGAGTAACTCTGTTGCCTCATTATAGTGAATGAATCCCTCGGGGGTTTCATGTGTCACATTACTCGGAGATTTAGATGAGAACCCCAAAGTAAGTGCTCAGGGTAGAGCGCCAGATAAATGTTGTTATTATTATTATTATTTATTTATATAGCGCCATTAATTCCATGGTGCTGTACATGAGAAGGGGTTACATACAAAGTTATAGATATCATTTACAGTAAACAAATTTACAATGACAGACTGGTACAGAGGGGAGAGGACCCTGTCCTTGCGGACTTACATTCTACGGGATAATGGGGAAGAAACAGAAGGTCGGGGTGTGGCAGCTCTTGTGGTGGTGGTGGCGAGGCGGCAGCTCCGGTAGTGTCAGCGAGGTGGCAGCTCTGGTGGTGGCGGCGTGGCAGCAGCTCTGGTGGTGGCGGCAGCTCTGGTGATGGCGGCGAGGCAGCAGCTAGGGTGATGGCGGCGAGGCAGCAGCTAGGGTGGTGGTGGCGAGGCAGCAGCTCGGGTGGTGGCAGCAAGGCGGAAGCTCGGGTGGTGGTGGCGAGGCGGAATGGTTATTGCAGGCTGTAGGCTTTCCTGAAGAGATGGGTTTTCAGGTTCCGTCTGAAGGATCCAAGGGTGGTGGATAATCGTACATGTTGAGGTGTGGAATTCCAGAGGATGGGGGATATTCGAGAGAAATCTTGGAGGCGGTTGTGTGAGGAACGAATAAGTGTGGAGGATAGTAGGAGGTCTTGGGAGGATCGAGGATTACGTGAAGGAAGATATTGGGAGATTAGTTCAGAGATATAGGGAGGGGACAGATTGTGGACGGCTTTGTAGGTCAGTGTTAGTAGTTTGAACTGGATTCGTTGGGGAATTGGGAGCCAGTGGAGGGATTTGCAGAGGTGAGAAGCAGGGGAGTAGCGAGGTGAGAGGTGGATTAGTCAGGCAGCAGAGTTGAGGACAGACTGGAGTGGTGCAAGAAAGTTGATGGGGAGGCCACAGAGGAGAGTGTTGCAGTAATCAAGGCAGGAGATGATGAGGGCATGCACGAGAGTTTTAGTAGATTGAGGGCTGAGGAAGGGACGGATTCTGGAAATGTTTTTAAGCTGGAGGCGGCAGGAGGTGGCAAGAGTTTGGATGTGTGGTTTGAAGGACAGGGCAGAGTCGAGAGTTACTCCGAGGCAGCGGATTTCAGATGAGGGAGAGATCGTGATGCCATTTACCATAATGGATAGATCGGGCAGGGAAGATACGTGAGATGGAGGAAAGATGATGAGTTCGGTTTTGTCTACATTGAGTTTTAGGAAGCGAGAGGTGAAGGAGGATATGGCTGATAGACACTCCGGGATTCTGGACAGCAGAGAGGTGACATCTGGGTCAGAGAGGTACAGTACAGACCAAAAGTTTGGACACACCTTCTCATTCAAAGATTTTTCTGTATTTTCATGGCTATGAAAATTGTAGAATCACACTGAAGGCATCAAAACTATGAATTAACACATGTGGAATTATACATTACACTTTACAAAAAAGTGTGAAACAACTGAAAATATGTCTTATATTCTAGGTTCTTCAAAGTAGCCACCTTTTGCTTTGATTACTGCTTTGCACGCAGAAAAGGTGAACGGATGGATTCTACATGCCTGGTTCCCACCGTGAAGCATGGAGGAGGTGGTGTGATGGTGTGGGGGTGCTTTGCTGGTGACACTGTTGGGGATTTATTCAAAATTGAAGGCATAGTGAACCAGAAAGGCTACTACAGCATCTTGCAGCAGCACGCTATTCCATCCGGTTTGCGTTTAGTTGGACCATCATTTATTTTTCAACAGGACAATGACCCCAAACACACCTCCAGACTGTGTAAGGGCTATTTGACCAAGAAGGAGAGTGTTGGGGTGCTACGCCAGATGACCTGGCCTCCACAGTCACCAGACCTGAACCCAATCGAGATGATTTGGGGTGAGCTGGACCGCTCACCGCTTCAATTTTGAATAAGTCCCCAACAGTGTCACCAGCAAAGCACCCCCACACCATCACACCAACTCCTCCATGCTTCACGGTGGGAACTAGGCATGTAGAGTCCATTCGTTCACCTTTTCTGCGTGCAAAGCAGTAATCAAAGCAAAAGGTGGCTACTTTGAAGAACCTGGAATATAAGACATATTTTCAGTTGTTTTACACTTTTTTGTAAAGTGTAATATATAATTCCACATATGTGAATTCATAGTTTTGATGCCTTCAGTGTGATTCTATAATTTTCATAGTCATGAAAATACAGAAAAATCTTTGAATGAGAAGGTGTGTCCAAACTTTTGGTCTGTACTGTAGATCTGAGTGTCGTCCGCATACAGGTGGTACTGGAAGCCATGGGACTTTATGAGTTGTCCTAGGCCAAGGGTATAGATGGAAAAAAGCAGGGGCCCCAGGACAGAGCCTTGAGGGACTCCAACAGAGAGAGGACAGGATGAGGAGGTAGTGTGGGGGGGAGATGCTAAATGTGCTGTCGGAAAGGTAAGTGGCGATCCAGGACAGGGCAAGGTCTTTGATGCCATGGGAAGAAAGAATTTGTAGCAGTAGACAGTGATCGACTGTGTCAAAGGCAGAGGACAGGTCAAGGAGGAGGAGGATGGAGAACTGTCTGTTAGGTTTGGCTGTGAGTAAGTCATTAGTAATTTTGGTCAGGGCAGTTTCAGTGGAGTGGTGGGGGCGGAAGCCAGATTGGAGGTTGTCAAGGAGAAAGTTAGATGAGAGGTGGAAGGAAAGTTGAGCGTGGACATGCTGCTCAAGGAGTTTGGAAGCAAATGGGAGCAATGATATTTTGCGATAGCTGGGCATAGCAGTTGGGTCAAGGTTTGCTTTTTTGAGGATGGGTGTGATGGTGGCGTGTTTGAAGGCAGAGGGAAAGGTACCAGAAGATAGCAATAGGTTGAAGAGATGGGTTAGGGCTGGGATGAGCGTGGTAGTGAGGTTGAAGAGCAGGTGGTAAGGGATGGGGTCAAGTGCACAGGTGGTGAGGTGTGATTTTAAAAGGAGATGAGTAAGCTCTCCTTCAGTGATGTTGGAGAGGTAGGTTAGTAGGGAAGGGCAGAGATCTGGTATATGAAGTGGTTGGGGTGGTGGAACAGTAAAGGTTTGCCTTGTTTAGGTCGATCTTATTTTTGAAGTAGGTGGCAAAGTCCTCAGCAGAAATGAGGGGAGTTGGAGGTGGCAGTGGTGGGCGGAGAGAGTTGAATGTGCTGAACAGTTGTTTTGGGTTGTAGGATAATGAAGATACAAGGTTGTGAAATAGGTCTGTTTAGCAGAGGTGAGGGCTATTTTGAAGGCAAGTGTAGCTTGTTTGAAAGCAGTGAAGTCGTCTGGCAGGCGTGTTTTCTTCCAATGCCGCTCCGCGACCCTGGATGATTGTTGAAGTTTTTTGGTGAGATTGTTGTGCCAGGGTTGCCTATTGATTCGTCGCACTTTGCCGTGCGTGACAGGGGCGACTGAGTCTATGGCAGATGTGAGGGTGGTGTTATAGAAAGCGGTGGCGCTGTCTGTGTCATGGAGTGAAGATATGGAGGACAGAGGTAGAAGAGAGTCTGAGAGTCTGTGAATGTCTAGGTGTGTGAGGTTTCTGCGAGGATGTACCAGTGGCTGGACATAGGGGGCAGTGAAGAAGCCAGCTGGAGAATTGGTCAATGAAGGCAGTGGCTGAGCCCGGTGGTCGGTATATGACCGCAATTTGGAGATTAGAGGGAGAGTAGATACGGACCGAGTGGACCTCAAAGGAAGGGAGGATGAGGGAGGGTGGGGGGTGGATAGGGCTGGATATTTCTACATTCAGCAGAAATTGTGGGACAAATGCTAGTGCCATTTTTACTCATTTCCCAGTGTGAAAATGTAAAACTTGGGGTTAACACACAATCTTGGTGGTAAAAATGTAAATTATTTTTTCTTCACTGCCCAATGGTATAAAAGACTGTGACACACCTGTGGAGTCAATATAATCACTGCACCCCTAGATGAATTCATTGAGAGGTTTAATTGGTAAAATGGGGTCACTTATGGGGGGTTCTACTGTTCTGTTCTAAACTTCTGTGAAGCACCTGGGGGTTCAAGGTGCTCAATAAACATCTAGATAAGGTCCCAGAGGGGTATAGTTTCCAAAATGGTGTCATTTGTGGGGGGTTTCCACTGTTTAGGCACTCCTTCCCTTCCATGCCCTGCCGTGCACCCAAACAGTTGTTTTCCTCCACATATTGGGTATCTGCGCACTCAGGAGAAATTGCACAACAAATTGTGTGGAGCAATTTCTCTTGTTACCCTTATGAAGATGCAAAATATGGAGCTAAAAAGATTTATTTGGGAAAAATGTGATTTGTTTTATTTTCACGGCTTAACGTTATAAACATCTGTGAGGCACCTGTGAGTTCAAGGTGCTCAATGCACATCTAAATAAGTTCCTTAAGGGGTCTAGTTTCCAAAATGTTGTCACTTGCTGGGGGTTTCCACTGTTTAGGCACATCAGGGGCTCTCCAAACATGACATGGCTTTTGCTAATTATTCCAGCATATCTTACATTTAAAAAGTGAAATGGCGCTCCTTACCTTCCGAGCCCTGCTGTGTGCCCAAACAGTAGATTTTCCCACATATGGGGTATTGGCATGCTCAGGAGAAATTGCACAACAAAATGTATGGTCTATTTTCTCCTGCTACCCTTGTGAAAGTAAAAAAAATGAAATTTTTTGTGATAGAAAAGTAAATGTTTATTTTTTTCTTCCACATTCCAAAAATTCCTGTGAAGCACCTGAAGGATTAATAAACTTCTTGAATGTGGTTTTGAGTACCTTGATGGGTGCAGTTTTTAGAATGGTGTCACTTTTGAGTATTTTCTGTCATATAGGCCCCTCAAAGTCACTTCAAATGTGAGGTGGTCCCTAAAAAAAATGGTTTTGCAAATTTTGTTGTAAAAATGAAAAATTGCTGGTCAACTTTTAACCCTTATAACTTCTAAACAAAAAAAAATGTTTCCGAAATTGTGCTGATCTAAATTAGACTTGTGGGAAATCTTATTTATTCACTATTTTGTGCGATATGACTCTCTGATTTAAGGGCATACAAATTAAAAGTTTAAAAATTGCAACATTTTAAAAATTTTCACAAAATTTCCATTTTTTTTCATAAATAAATGCAAGTCATAATAAAGAAATTTTACCACTATCATAAATATGTCACGAGAAAACAATCTCAGAATCACCGGGATCCGTTGAAGCGCTCCAGAGCTATAACCTCATAAAGTGACAGTGGTCAGAATTGTAAAAATTGGCCTGGTCAGGAAGGTGAAAACAGGCTTCGGGTGAAGGGGTTAATTGTTGGCGGGATGTGTTGTGAATGTGTTAGAAATGAATTCTGAGCAGAAGCTCCCTCTGGTGGTTACAAACAGTACTGAACCATTCAATGAGGATTGGCAATCAGGAGTTACAGACTGGTCTTATATAAGGGAGGTTCCCTCCCATCATGGTTGCCGGTGACCAATTGTTCTTGTCTCAACTGTGGTTCCAGGTTCAAACTAATTCCAGCTATTTGGCTGCATAGTCTTTTCCAAATTCCTTTTTGGTGCACTTAAAAAATGGTTGATGCACTTAAATATTCTATTTAAAGTCAGGCTCTTTGAATCAGCTGGCACCACAGCAACCTCAAGAAAAAAGACACCCACCAAATGTTATATCATATAGGCCCACAAGGACTTTGGAACCACAGTTGAGACAAGAACAATTGGTCACCGGCAACCATGATGGGAGGGAACCTCCCTTATATAAGACCAGTCTGTAACTCCTGGTTGCCAATCCTCATTGAATGGTTCAGTACTGTTTGTAACCACCAGAGGGAGCTTCTGCTCAGAATTCATTTCTAACCCATTCACAACAGAGATTTTCTTTTTCTGAAATTCTGTGCCCTTTTTTCTCCACACATACCTTTGATCATTGTGGACAATGAGTTCTATTTTAACCTCATCGGTCCACAGGACTTGTTTCCAAAAATGCATCAGGATTGTTTAGATATTCTTTTGCATAATTTTGACTTTGAATTTTATGGTGAAGATGCAGGAGAGGTTTTCTTCTGGTGACTCTTCCATGGGAGTCATATTTGCTGGTGTCTCTGAACAGTAGAACCACAAAGTCAGTGATTCTGTCATAGAAGGCAATTAAGTTAGTCTGACATGACTTATTAGTTACAAACTCATGCTGACTATGGTTCATCACTTCATTCTTGTCCAGGTACTTACAAACATGTTGTTTAATAATTTGTTCAAAGATCTATCCTGGTATAGAAGTCAGACTCACCGGCCTATAGTTCCCTGGGTCTACCTTCTTCACCTTTTTGAAGATAGGAACAACATTTGCTCTTCTTCAGTCTTCTGGGACTTCTCCTGTTCTCCAAGAATTTTCAAAGATTATGGAGAGTGGTTCAAAAATTTCTTCTGCTATCTCCTTCAGTACTCTGGGGTGCAACAATTCATCTGGACCACTGGAGACTTGAATTCATTTAGGTTAGCTAAGTGTTTTCTCACTAATTTTCCATTTATAGATATCCTGGATTCTTCTATTCCCTTAATAGGACAGGGAAGATCAGTTGATGTTACATTTCTTTTCTGAGAGAAAACAGATGCAAAATAAGAATTTAAAAGTTCGGCCTTCTCAACATCCTGTCTTACCATTTCATAATTTTCATCCTGTAAAATCCTATAGCATATTTTACTTTTCTTTTACTTTTGACATATCCCCAAAATCCTTTTTATTGCTTTTGACGTCTCTTGCAAGCCTCAATTCATTGTCAGCTTTAGAAAATCTGATTTGTGCCCTGCAGGTTCTGCAGACAGCATTATATTCTTCTTTAGCTATGTCTCCCTCTTTCCATTTGATAAACATTATATTCTTCCTTTTTAGCATGTGTTTAAGTTCTTTTTTCTTCCATCCTGGTTTCCTTAAATGCTTCCTATTCTTCCCTCTTTTTGGAATTGTTAACGACTGTGCTTTGAGAATCTCATTTTTCAAGATTTCCCATCCTTCCTGGACATTTTTGTCCTTAAGGATATCCAGCCATTGAATCCCTCCAATTCTCTTTCTGAGTCCCTTAAAATCTGCCTTTCTGAAATCTAACCTTGACGTCTGAGTCTTCACAGGTCTTCCTCCTCTAGTTATCAAAAATTTTAAAATAGCATGGTCGCTACCTCCTAAGGTCCCAGCCACTCTTACCTCCTCAACCATTTCCTCCCTGTTTATAAGGATTAGATCCAAGGTAGCAGATCCCCCTGTTTTCTCCCCTACCTTTGGAAGATAAAGTTGTCAGCAAGAAAGGATAAGAATTTCCTTGACCTGTTGCCTGAGAGAGATTCCCAACAAATGTCTGGATAGTTGAAATCTCCCATGACAACTATGTCATATTTTTTGGATAACCTGGCCATTTGATGCATAAAGAGTTCATCCATATCTTCAGCTTGCACAGGCGGCCTGTAGTAACTGCCTACAATGGTGTCCTTTCCATTGTTCTGTCCTTGTATTCTTACCCAAACAGTTTCCACAGAACTCCCAGTCTCCGAAGCTTCAATCTCGGTTCAGATATACGCTTTTCTAACATACAATGTGACACCTCCTCGTTTATCAAGTCTGTTTCTTGCAAATAAGTTGTATCCTTCTAGCCTTGTATTCCAATCATGTGTATTGTTCCACTAAGTTTCAGTGATCCCAATGACATCATATTTCTTTTCCTTCGTTAGTAGTTCCAATTCTCCTTGTTTGTTGCCCATGCTTTGTTCATTTGTACAGAAACATTTTAGTTTGTGATTGGTTTCTCTTTCTCCATTTTTTTTTATTATTTAGGATTTTTTTGTCTTTGTTCTTCCTTTCCACTTCTAATAGCAGAATTCTCAATAGTATTTGTCAGGTGTATGGCTTTTTCTGGCCTTTTGCTTCACTTCCCACATTGTTCTACTTTAAAGCTCTCCTGATGAGTGTAGCAAGGCGACTACCAAATGCGTTTTCCAGTCTTCGTAAGGTGCACCCCATCTCTAGCAAGTAGTCCATCGTATAGGTAATTCACTCCATGATCCAAATATCTAAATCCTTGCTGACGGCACCATCGACATAGCCAGTTGTTCACCTGCAGAATCTTATTCCACCTCCTTGTTCCATGGCCATCCACTGGAAGGATGGAAGAGAAGACCACCTGCGCTCCCAGTTCTTCCACTTTCTTACCTAAGTTTTCAAAGTCACTGCAGATGGTTTCCAGGTCCTTTTTGCATTGTCATTTGTTCCCACATGTATTAGCAGGAATGGGTAGTCATCTGTAGGTCTGAAGAGTCCTGATATCCTGTCACACATCTTTAATTTTTGCACCTGGAAGACAGCACATTTCTCTTGAGGTTATATCCGGTCTGCAGATAGCGGCCTCTGTTCCTCTCAACAGGGAAAAAAACATATAGAGTGTTCTCAGTGGGAGAAGCAAAATAGGAATCTTGTGGGTATGATACCTTTTAATGGCTAACAAAATATAGTGAATGATATTACAGGGCAAGCTTTCGAGACTGCTTACGTCTCTTCATCAGGCTGGTATAACAAAATATTTGAAGAAACCCAATTATATACAGTGAAAAACACAGGCATGGTGTGATACATGGACATTGTATCACACCATGCCTGCTTTTTTCACTGTATATAATTGGGTTTCTTCAAATATTTTGTTATACCAGCCTGATGAAGAGACGTAAGCAGTCTCGAAAGCTTGCCCTGTAATATCATTCATTATATTTTGTTAGCCATTAAAAGGTATCATACCCACAAGATTCCTATTTTGCTTCTCCCACTGAGAACACTCTATATGTTTTTTTTCTACTGGCTAACACGGTACCAAACCAATTTTTTTCGTTTATCTCAACAGGGAATCCCCCATGACCACAACTCTCCTTTTTCTTCTTCACAATATTTTTCTTTCTCCATCCTGGAGGACTCTGAAGGTGTACAAGGTTGTTGTTTGCGGGCAAAGTCTTATCCTGATGTATTTCTTCATCGTTCTCCTGCGTGAGAGCCTGGTACTGGTTCCTGAGCAGTATGGGTGCTGACTGCCTCATGATCCTCCTGCTCCTCTGGGTCACATGCTTCTATTCCTCTGTTTCTTCAGGGGCACTTCGCATTTCTTCTCTTTTTGTACCATGAAGAGATAATTCTGCTCTGTCTAAGAACTCTTCACCTTCCTTAATGATTTTTAATGTAGATAACCTCTCTTCTAGATTTTGCAACTTTTCCTCCAACAGGGACACAAGCTTGCATTTGTGGCATGTGAAGTTTGGCTTTTCCACTGGTTAGTCTGTGAACATGTAGCAAGAAATACAGCTCACCAAATGGCTCTTGGCCTTTTTCATGTTCTTATTGTTAAAGAGATATCAAAGTGGTGAAATATGTGCCAAAATTCGCGCACCTACTGGCGCGCAGTTTACCGATGTCCTCCTTTCAGCTGCAACGGCCAAACTCCAGTGTTCTTTGAGCTTGCGTAGACTCTTCACTTATCCCAGAAGGCACTGGGAATATGCAGATTCTCTCCTCATGACTCTTCCCTGGTTTTGCCTCTCTAGCAATCCTACGAGCAACTCTCGCTGGAATTTTGCTTTGTCTTCCAGACCTACATTTCAAACTGAGGAAAGGGCAACCTGAAAACACTTTGCTAGCTTCTTATAGCCTTATCCTGCTTTGTGGTTCTCCATCATTTTCATTTTCAGAGTGCTAGGCAGCTGCTTAGAAGAACCCATGGCTGCTATTTTTTGGCACAAGGTTAGAGGTTGAATTTTTATAAAGTTGGGAAATTTGCATCACCTGGCTTTTCCTAATAATGATCGTGAACAAGCCATAACCCTAATAGACAAATTAGGGTCTGAAACCTTGGTCAAAGTTATCTGAGCACACAAATCTGCAAGGATGCCCAAACTTTTGCATCCGCCCATTTTCCTTTTTGTAATTTTTAAAATGAAAAAATGACAACATACATTTTTTTGCCTAAAATACAAAGGAAATGTGTCATTTTTAAATGTAGTTCTTTTAGAGATCATTTCATCTTCAACTTGCTTAACTGTTCACAATAACAGTAATTTTGACTAGGGTGTGCCCAAACTTTTACATGCTACTGTAGATGAAGCCCTCGAGTTGGGCAGCTAGCTTGACCAGTCAGGTTCACCTTAGAGGGGGAACGCTATACATTATTATTCATTAAGGGGCATTTGGTCATTATTATTATTTATTTTCGGAGTCTCTCTGGACACTATTACTGGTTTAGGGGGCACTCTGGGCCTTATTATATAGTAGGTGGACATTATTACTTTTTAAGAGGACACTGAAGAAGCATTGTTATTTTTTAGGGGACAGGATACAAAATTGGCAACATTAGCAGGATTGGGCGCTAGTATAGATTGGATATAGATGTGCGGTTGCTGGAAATGTGAGAAATGAAATGTGTCTACGTTGCAAACTCTGCAGACAATTTGAGGCTGGAAGAACTCTTCATAGTGGTCTGGGCCACATGAAGAAAAGGGAAATTGAACAACTCCAATCAGAAAGAACATCATCTGTGTGAAACTATATATAACTGTACTGTAATCACCGTTAGGCTGGTATCTACCACTATATTTGCACTGTATGGTGGGTAATATTAGTCTTGATCCCTGTGTTCTGCTAAGGTACCCCTAATACTTCCTGTGATTAGGGTGCTCCTCCATGGTTCTAAATATGCCCTACTTGGGGGAACCTCTCAGACAACGATCCGCTCCTCTATGCTAAACGCCTAGCTGTGCATCTGGCTCAAACATAATTTTCTTGACAACAATCAGTATTGATAGAGTCAATACAATCCAATTACATTGTCTCGTTTTTATTATTTTGATGGAAAAATACAAGTATGTCCATATATGCGGTAGAGTATTAGTTATCATGTTAATACAAGTAGAAATGTATTCTAAACACAGGCAACAGCTGCATCGCTAACTGTTTGTGAGGCCCTCATGAATTAGATATGCCAGACTGATGAATATGCACACTGGCTATTATGCCTGGAAGGGCCTCATGTATAATGTATAAGTACGCAATGTTCTCTACCTCGTGTGTGTACAGTGAACAGAAAAATGTTTAAAAAAATAGATTTTTGTAGAATACATAAAAAATTTGACTGAGTTACCCATATCTGTACAATGTGTGATTTCTTGTGTGTTCTAAATTATACAGGAACAAACTATTCATGACGATAAAGTACTATCCTTTTAACTATTTTTGAAAACACAGAAAACAAACACTGTCTGAACTGCACTAACCAAATAAGTATACATATATAATATATATATATACATATATATATATATATATATATATATATAAGCAGAAATAAATCAAAGATCAGCTATGCTCAGAACTTTTTCTTTTTCACATGCCAGATATCGGTAGATATTACTTGACTATGGTGATCAAATCAGAATAATATTCTGGCTGAATATGCATGCATAGAGAGAGACACAAATGTGAAAAAAGGGTAAACAGTTTTTCTCTATTGAGCTTTTTGGAGGTAGGTAAGAGCGTTTCATGGAGTATGACGATTTGATAATTGTGCAAGGGAACAGATCCCAGCCGGCTAATGGGTTCTAGCACTGATGTGATAGGTTAAAATAACTTAGATTATTTATTATATAAGAGTAAAATCCAATGTAGTATAAAAACTATTGAAATAATCCAAGTTCAAAAAATATAGCCATCAAAGCCTATGTATTTGAACCTATGGTATTGGAAAAGTCTTAGACAAAGCATAAAGTATTACACAATGAGCAAACATCACTGATTTTCCCACAAACAATAGTTCATTTTAATCAATAGATCTTGGAATAATAATAATTTCCACAATTGGATGGGTTTAATTAAAATGTTCCTGTGCTGAGATAATCTTATAAATGTGCCCCTGCTGTGTACTGTGTAATGTCTATGTCTGACCGTGCAGGAACATGGTCTGATCATACCACAGCTCCTGGGTAGTTTTCCAATTCATTCCTTTAGGAAATCTGGTGTCTAATTCTAGAATCTAGTAGGCTTCTCTGGTCATTATTTTTTTTGTGTCCATTGACTCCTCTAATAAGTTTCTTAAAATGTTGTAAGCTTTTCAGGGGATATAGCTCTGGGATCGCCGTCCTGGTAGACGGAATGGCATAGAAACAGTTCATTCAGACAGCAGTTCTGGTGTAAACTGGCCGCAACCAGCTTTATTAAAGTCCACAGCAAACAGAACGTGATCAAAACCAAATCATAAACAGAAATCCTGAGCCTCTCCGGCTACTCACTACACACAGATAATGTCCCTCACTATCCGGGACCAGACTCTAACAGCCTGGGCCAAAACAACACATATGTTCAGCGGTTACCAGCATGGAGTTTCACAGAGACTCCTCTTTGTGTCTGAAGGCACATCCAACGTCTAGACTTGAGAGAGCTCCCCTCCTATTCAGTAGTTACCAGCATGGAGTGTCGTAGAGACTCCTCTTGTGTCCGGGGCACCTCGAGCACCCCAACTGAGAGAGCTCACCTCCCGGAGACTCCTTCTGTGCCTGGACTCCTGTCCAGACTAAGCGAGCTCTCTGTCTGTATTCCCAGACACCTACTTCTGGCTTCCTAATTAACACCTGAGTGGCTTCAGGTTTGAACAGCCAGCGTGTACTGAATGGAAGGTGTAATGACCTTTCTCCACCACTAGTTCTACAAAGCCACACATTTCCCTTATACCAGTTAGCAAAGTATCTAGGTGAAATGTACACCCCATTCAATACACATGCCTTCACTGTCTCACATATCCCCCCCTCTTCTCCAGACCGGAGGGCTGGTCATCCAGACCGGAGGGCTGGTCAACAATCCAAAAGAGACAGTGAACTCTGGACCAGTCATGGCCCTCATCAGCTTCATCTTCACTATTGTCATCTGTATCTTCACCTGAGCCATAGCCAACATCAGCTTTCTCTTCATCTGAAGCATCCGCACTACCCTGTACCCTCCCAGGCCTATGCTCTCTGCGGGCCTCGGGTATCCTGCACGGTTTCATCTTGACCTTAGGGCCGGGCTCAGTTTCGATATAGTGCCTGGCCAGAGAAGTACAACCCGGCACATCAGAACACTTCTGCTGACTCTTCCTCAGAAACTCACGTACCTCCTGTCCTTGGTGCACTGACCATGTGTCACCAACTATCACAGGAGGTATAGGGGGTTTTTCACTTTTCTCTAGTTCCCCTTGAACCCTCTTTAGCACATCTACTTTCTTGAATATCAGTTGACTCATAAAGTCTATTTCACAGACCTTAAGCTCCTCTGCCATGGTCTCTGACCATTTTAAGCTACACTGTTCAAATGATTGGCACTGTAGAAGGAGCTGATCGTTTTTCTTTCTCAGTCCACATAATTCATCCTCTAAACCTTCAGCTGAATTGTAATGTTCTACCGTGACAACAGCATTCTTATATAGAGCCTTAGACTTATTGAGCAGCATTTGCTCTTGCAACGAAGAGATTCCCTGTATCCTTCCTTTTACTTCATTGACCTTCTCACGAAGATGCTCATGGCTTTCATCACACTCCTTCATCACAGTTTGGAGGTTTTTCTGAGAAGTAATCAATTCATCTGGTACCTGTGCAACCACTTTTCCTTGATCTTGCAAGGTACTATATACACTTTCCCTTTCATTTCGTGCTCTCTGGAGCAACTGCTGGAACCGCTCACGTTCCCGGCGAAAAGATACCACATCCAGTTCACACTGCTGCAGCTGCTCGCGTAATGCAACATTATCAGTCTTCATTTCTTTGGTGGAGACCTCATGGAGACGCATTTTCTCCTGTAGCTGTTGGACGTCCTTTACGTCCTCGGCCCCTTCTTCAGGCTCTTCTGGTAGAACATGCTCAGAAGCCCTACCGTCAGTCTTACATTCTACCTCTTCAGTCACATCACTATGGTATCCAATATCTCCATTTATTCCAGCTTTCAAGTTCTCCTTGATAGCTGCATCTGTATACTCAGAACCCGCCTGGCTCTTCTCTTCCACCACGTTCTGCATCCCATCTGGGCTCCCGTGTATCTGCAGCGGCAACGGAGTGATACATCGCTTTTCCCATTCGTTGGGACGTGGCTCAGATGTAGACTCCATGAAAGTGCGCTTGAGCTCACCAATGCCAGCCTGATGTCTCAAAATCTCATCTTGTGATTTATCCAGATCCTTTGTGTCGCTCGGGAACACTGATGAATCATCTGGTGCCGAACTTCCAGCCTGAACTTTGCGAGTTGCCGCTACTGATCCGGACAGTACACCATCCACGCCACTGTCTCTGGCCGAAACAGATTCCTGGGCAGAGTCAGCCCCCACATCCTCAGTCTTGTTCCTCACAGCTGCACTTGAGACCTCAGCTTCTGATGAGGCATCTGGTTTGGTGTCTACCACTTCTATGGCTTTTTCCACCTCTGCAGCATTACCTTCAGAGTCCTTGGCATGATGCAGATCCACACCATACATTGATAACTTCTCATTTCCAACAGCTTCTACTTGTGCTGTGTTCAGTTTCAGAGTCCTGCCTTTAAAGCTCAGCTCTCCTCCTTTCACCTTAGTCTTCGCCAGGGAATCGGCCAACTGTAAAATATCTTCAGATGCCATCTTCTGTCCGGCTGTAAGGTCAGCATCAGCTTTCTTCTCAGGACTCTCAACCTCCTCTGCTACCATGCCTTCCTCATTTGCACTGGTTGCTTGATCGTCATCAGATGATTCACTATCACTACCACTATCCCTGTCTGACCCCTTTTTCTCAGCCACATCCGGCTCACTTTCAGGGTTATACAATTCATTCTCATTCACATCCTGCTCACTTTCAGGGTTATACAATTCATTCTCATTCACATCCTGCTCACTTTCAGGGTTATACAATCCATCATCTTGATCTGGAACCTTAGTTAACATGTCATCCACAACATTAACTTCACCATCTGGTCCCTGGTTTCCCTCAGGTGGTCCCTCAAGTATGTGACTATGTGACAACCCCAGCACTATACTACTATATAGCTCAGGTACTAGGAGCTGGCTCACGACCTCTCCCTGGACTTCAGTGTCCCTATACAACAGGTTATTGCTTATGGCAACCTGAGGAAACCTCTCCTCAGAGCCAGGCTCTTGGGAAACCTCATCTAGAACACCCATATTTTCCTGTGCCGTTTTAAGAGTGGGGTCTCGCCACCGCTCACTCCCAAAATTGTCACAGGACACAGGTAAGTCAGGGACACTCGGCTCCCGAGAACCACCATCCTCGTCTCCCAACATCACCCGCAAAGGAATTTCATCTCCATCACGGTCATCACCATTATCAGTATCATTATCATGACTATGATCAGTATCATCATCACTATTATGATCATCATCATTATCATTATCAGCATCAGCATCATTATCATGGTCATCATCATTATCATGATCATCATCATTATCATTATCATGGTCATCATCATTATCACATAAGTTTAACGGCCCACTAGCATTGTGTTCCGCCCCTCGGGACTGCGCACCCTCAGTAGGAGCTTCATCACACTGTCCAGCATAAACATTTTCCCCCCAGAGATCCTTAGATCGGGGAAAGTCATTACCCAATATGACGGGGTGCACCAGGTTCTTCACTACCCCCACTTCACATGAAACCTCCCCGCGTTTTGGAACCAAGTCCACGGCAGTCTCTGGGTAGACTTTGGTGTCTCCATGGATGCACACCACACTCAGGTGCTTATCAGGGATGAAGTCCCTATCAATCAGGCTGTCACGCACGAAAGTCACTGGACTCTCTGAGTCCAAGAGGGCCTGTGCTGGGCAGTCATTTACAACCACCGGGGACACCTGTGGTCAGTCTCTTCGGCTGAGGTGGCCACACACACAGGTTCTGCGCAGAGAGAGAGGGATCTGCCAACATCACAATACATAGGCTCCCCCTCTATTGGACAGTTGGCTGCAATTTCACGACATCTCCAACACTGTCCATCACACTTTTCCACCCACATGTCCCCTCGGGCCTGAACCCGCTTATCAGCATACCCCATGTCCCCAACAGCTGGAACGCTCTTACCGGGAGAGTTCGGCGTCCAGGAACTCTGAAGTGACGACCTCTCAGACGGCTGGTCACGGAGGCAGTCTTTGCTGGCGAAGGCCTTCTCCATCAGGCTGACCAGACGATTGGCGTCCTGGTGGTCTCCTTGTCCGACCTCTGGCTGTACCTCAGGAAGACATGCTCGGGTGTAGCGGTCCACTATCACCTCTTCAACCATGCCGACACGACGGCCGACGTCAGGCTCCAACCGCTTCTTTACTGCAGGCAACGCAGGTGCCTTTACAACATTACTCGGGGACGAGGTGCTGAGAGCTGCAATCTGCTCCAATAACAACCGGTTAGTCTCCTGCTGCTGCTGCCAGCTCTGCTGGGCCTGCTGCATGCTCTGCAGGTGTTTCTTAACAAGCTCCTCCAAACTGTCATCCATGCTGTCAGACTTCTCTGTCTCAACAACGGCAGTCTTATGTTGCACATTAACTTGCGCCATTTGTTTAATCAGCTTCTCCAGGCTGTCATCCATACTGTCAGACTTCTCTGTCTTAACAACGGCAGTCTTCACTCAAGACATACACACTCCACAGTCTTTTCCACAGAAAGTTCAGCTTTGCTGTGCATACACTTTTTTTTTTCTTTGCAAAGTCTATTAGGGCTACTGTCTCTTTAAGACTGCTCCAACAGACGTTTCTTTTTCCTGACACAATTTTTTTCTCTGCTGCTGCTTCAACAGACTTCTCCTTTATTGCTGTCTCTAGCCACTGTGCTGCCCGCACATTCTAGCACCAATTGTAAGCTTTTCAGGGGATATAGCTCTGGGATCGCCGTCCTGGTAGACGGAATGGCATAGAAACAGTTCATTCAGACAGCAGTTCTGGTGTAAACTGGCCGCAACCAGCTTTATTAAAGTCCACAGCAAACAGAACGTGATCAAAACCAAATCATAAACAGAAATCCTGAGCCTCTCCGGCTACTCACTACACACAGATAATGTCCCTCACTATCCGGGACCAGACTCTAACAGCCTGGGCCAAAACAACACATATGTTCAGCGGTTACCAGCATGGAGTTTCACAGAGACTCCTCTTTGTGTCTGAAGGCACATCCAACGTCCAGACTTGAGAGAGCTCCCCTCCTATTCAGTAGTTACCAGCATGGAGTGTCGCAGAGACTCCTCTTGTGTCCGGGGCACCTCGAGCACCCCGACTGAGAGAGCTCACCTCCCGGAGACTCCTTCTGTGCCTGGACTCCTGTCCAGACTAAGCGAGCTCTCTGTCTGTATTCCCAGACACCTACTTCTGGCTTCCTAATTAACACCTGAGTGGCTTCAGGTTTGAACAGCCAGCGTGTACTGAATGGAAGGTGTAATGACCTTTCTCCACCACTAGTTCTACAAAGCCACACATTTCCCTTATACCAGTTAGCAAAGTATCTAGGTGAAATGTACACCCCATTCAATACACATGCCTTCACTGTCTCACAATGTTCAATTCCAATTATTGTAAAACTGTCTAAGTTGTCATGCTGAATTTGAACAAGATGTTTGAAAACACCGGAGATGTTACATGTGCCAAGATTAAGCACGTTGCGAAGACGTTCATCAACGCATTTTATGAGCATTTGTTTAGTATAGTATGCATTATCTAGAGCATGAATTTCATATTGTACCAAATATGTTATATTTTTAGCACTTCAATTAATAAAAAAGTTGATGACATATTGTCTATTGGTACTAGAACATGAAAAAGGTGTTGTTGTTTTATTAAATAATTACAAAAATGCAATGGGTAACACCACATTTATAACAGCCCATGGTAGCCAACTATGTTTTGCTACATTTTCCAAGTGTACTGTCATGATCCGTTCCAGGGTTTAGTCCTGTCTGCCCTTGGTCCGGGCGGATCATGTCAAGGGTAAACTTTGCTCTGCCTCATTCTGGGTTCAGGTTGGCTATTTAGCTCTCACACATCCTGCTAGCAGTGTGAGCTATACTGCTACCTTCGGCTTGTGAACCTGACTGGTAACCCTTGATTTGTCCTGCTGTTATCCCTGACTTGTCCCGTGTCTGTTGTTCCCCTCTGTCTGCCCTGTTCCCTGCATTTCCCTGTTTGTCTGTTTTTTTCTCTGGTTTTTGACTCGGCCTGTATTCGGACTCGCTTCTGCTTTCTGTCTTTGTCTTATCTGCTTCTGACCGTTGCTGACCTCCTGGCTTTCTCCTGACCACGTATATTGCTTATTCCTTTTGTCCTGCTGCCTCCGTACGGTTTTGACTTGGCTTGCCTGACCACGCTCCCGCCACTTGGTGGCGCCTGTGTTTCTGCTCTGTAGAGGGCTTGCTGAGACCTGTGATACTTCAGATGACTGATTATTCCTGACTCAGTCTTGGACGTTTTTGCTGCCACCTGGTGGCGGTTTTGGCTGCTGCAGTGCAGGCCTACTCTGGTAGTGTGTAATCCCTTCTCCCCTCTGTAACCTACAGGTGGAGCACACACCAGCCTGCATTACAGCTGCGTGACATGTACTTATGTATTCTCCAACATGAAGGTTATTAATTACATGTTTTGGATGGTTCCTATGAACATGTAAAAATTGTGTTGCCAGGTATTGAATGATAAGTGTCCTAGGGTTGCATCCACTCTAGATTTTTACGCAGTTTTTGAAGTCAGTGTCAGGAGTGGAATACAAGGGTAAGTTCAGAAAGGTGGATTTGCCCATTTGAAATGTAATAATACGGATGAGCCCTTTTCGGTAAGCTTGCAGATTGAAAACCTAAATGGCAAAAAGGAAGAAAAGGAACATGAAGATGAAAATTTATGGGCTTCCTATAAATATACAGTACAGACCAAAAGTTTGGACACACCTTCTCATTCAAAGATTTTTCTGTATTTTCATGGCTATGAAAATTGTAGAATCACACTGAAGGCATCAAAACTATGAATTAACACATGTGGAATTATACATTACACTTTACAAAAAAATGTGAAATAACTGAAAATATGACTTATATTCTAGGTTCTTCAAAGTAGCCACCTTTTGCTTTGATTACTGCTTTGCACGCAGTTAATTCATAGTTTTGATGCCTTCAGTGTGATTTTACAATTTTCATAGTCATGAAAATACAGAAAAATCTTTGAATGAGAAGGTGTGTCCAAACTTTTGGTCTGTACTGTATGTAGACTAAAATGCTCACGCACACATATGCCACAGCATTGGCAGTGTGGGACTAGGCAACCTAGATCCGACAATTGGAATTCACTTCAGGGGCCCACCTTAATGCTATTGTACATGGAAATATTACATGTTCATATTAAGCCTGTACATGTACATGAGAATCTTAGCACACAATACTGTGTGAAATACAAAAAGTTATCTCCTATGTCCAGGACAAGAGATAACTTCTCGATCCCTGTAGATGCACATGCTCAACCTCCACTCCATTCAGACAAGGCTCTTTGGAAGTCTAAAAGAGAAATAGGAAAAATGTAACTAGCTTATCCCTGATGTGTAGATTGTAATGATGGGCGAACCTGTGGATGTTTGGATCCGGTGAGATCGGCTGAACATCTAAAAAAAAATTTGATTTGGGTACCAGAATGATACCCGAACCAAGACCCCATTCAGATGAATGGGGGGCCCGATCATCCATTGTTTGCTACTCTGACAGCGTGGCAAACACGGGCTCTCATTGGCGGTAAGATCATTACCGCCGGTCAGAGAGTTGCGGTTCCCACGCTGTCAGATGACAGCGTAAGCCAGCAGCTGTGACCGGCGGAAAAATATTACCGACAGTGACTTTCATTGGCTGATGAGAGAGTACTACTCCCATCAACCTATGCCTGCTGTCGTTAATAACAGCGAGAACAGGTGCCGCTGATGGGAGTATTCATCGACCAACACCTGTGCTACAAATAAATAAAAAAAAATTTACATGAGGTGTTTTCTATTTTTGATAACGAGGGCAGGCAAAAGTGACAACCCTCAGCTGTTAGCTTTATCATGACTGGTTATCAAAAATAGAGGGATCCCACGGCGTTTTTTTTAAATTATTTAAATAAATAATTTTTTAAAAAATTGGCGTTGGGTCCTCCCATTTATGACAACCAGCCAAGCTAAAGCAAACAGCTGGGGACTGGTGTGATTGAAATATATATATTGTATTTCATATAGATCTCACTTGCATATATACTCCTATATACTCACAGCTAATATATATACACTATAATCAATTGCTTAAAATGGCAGCCACAAACCAGACAGCTATTAGGTACTTTCCAATATGAAAAAGAAGAACAACACCAGATGTGCTGAGTGCTGAGTCGATGTCTCAATTTTTGTCCTGGTTGCAGAAAAAGGCAACAGTTACACTTTAGTTGCTTAATCAGCATTTATATATGCCTTGATCACAATATTCCATATATATTTAGATAACCAATAACATTGTAGCTCAACAATATGGTAATTAACTAACCACTGTTGTGAATGGGTTTGAGATGAGTTCTGAGCAGAGACTCCCTCTGGTGGTTACAAGCGGTACTGGTCTGTTCAGTGAAGATTGTGAGGACTGGGAATCAGGTGTTGCTGACTGGTCTTATATAAGGGAGTCACCTTCCCATCAGGGTTGCCGGTGATCAATTGTTCTGGTCTGAATCCTTCATTCCTGTTTCCCTTGTAGCCTGCTGTGTCGTGTCTGCATCTCCTGCTAACAGATAAGACATTTTCTTCTTTTTGTTTTTGTGCTTGATTTTTGCATTTTGTCCTGCACTTCTGTGAGGGCCTTCAGGGTCCCCTCCGGGGGCTTTTTGCCCTCTCAGTTTAGTTCAGCCACTGATGTTTGTACTTTTGCTTTTTCCAGTTTTTTCAGTGGCTGCTGTTTTGATTTTGTTACACCAGAGAACTAATTTAGGTGGTAGAGGTCGTGTGATCTCAGGTGATTTTGAAATTAGTAGAGTTGGTGCTTTTTAGGGTTTTCTGGGATTGCAGTAAGTACCCTTCCTATCCTTTTCTATTTAGTTAGTTTGGGCCCCAGCGTTTGCTCTTACTATTTTCTTTCTGTGTCAGTATTTCTTCTTGTCTAACCGCCATTACATGTTTGGGGGCTCTCTATTATCTTTGGGGTTCTGCTCCGGGGCAGATAGCTTTCCTATTTCTATCTTTAGGTGTAGTTAGTTTCTCAGGCTGTGACGAGGCGTCTAGGACCAACGTAGGAACGCTCCGCGGCTGCCTCTAGTTGTGGTGGTTAGTCAGGGTACTGCAATCTCTTAGATTCCAACTGCTCTGGTGTATTGCCTTTTTTACCTGCACTCCTCAGCTACCGAAACATAACAGTATCACCGGCCTAAAAATTGAAAATTGTATGGTACTCACAGAAGGGAAAAAATATTGTGAAAGAAAAAAGGTTGTCAGAGTTGTCAGAGATATTTTTCTGTTTGTTGCATTTTTTTTCCCTCTGTATCTCTGGGTGCTGGGGAGGATCTTTTCTCTCAATGGAGTTTGCACGGTTGTCTGGCCGTGTGGATCAGCTTGCCACTGAGGTTCAGAGTATTGCTGCATATCTTGCTAGGTTGCCTGTTGTGGAACCTAGGATCCCCATGCCAGATTTGTTTTTGGGGGATCGAGCTAAGTTTCAGAATTTCAAAAATAATTGTAAATTGTTTTTTGCCTTAAAATCTAAGTCCTCAGGGAACGCAGCGCAGCAGGTTCAAATTATCATCTCTCTCCTGCGCGGCGATCCTCAGGATTGGGCTTTTTCCCTGACACCTGGGGATCCTGTTTTGAGTGATGTTGATGCATTTTTTCAGGCTTTGGGGTTATTGTACGATGAGCCTAATGTCACTGATCAAGCTGAAAAAGCCTTGTTGGCATTAAATCAGGGGCCTTATGACGCTGAGTTATACTGTCAGAGATTCCGTAGGTGGGCAGTCCTGACCAAATGGAATGACGACGCTTTGGCAGCCCTTTTCCAGAAGGGTCTGTCAGATAATGTAAAGGATGTTATGGTGGGATTCCCTGTCCCCTCTGGTCTCAATGATTCTATGTCATTAGCGATTCAAATTGACAGACGTTTGCGTGAGCGGAGAAGTATGCGTGGAATGGTGTTGCCTTGTGAACCAGCTTCTGAACCCATGCAGTGTGATAGAGTGGTGTCTGGGGCACAGCGTCATGAGTTTCGAAAGCGCAATGGGTTATGTTTCTACTGTGGTGATGCCTCTCATGCTATTTCAGTCTGCCCTAAGCGGGGAAGACGTTTTGCACGCTCAGTTGTCTTGGGTAGTGTTCAGACTAAGTTTTTATTAACTGTCACTCTGATATGCTCTCTGTCCTCATTTTCTGCTCAGGCTTTCGTTGATTCTGGAGCAGCTATTAACCTGATGGATTATGATTTTGCTAAACGTTGTGGGTTTCCCTTGATACCCCTACAGAAGTCTATTCCCTACTGGGGATCGATTCTACCCCTTTGGCTGAGAATAAACCCCAGTTTTCTACTCAGGTGATAATGAGGGTTGAACCTGATCACCAGGAGTGCTGCAAATTTTTGGTTCTATATAATCTGCATGACATTATAGTGCTGGGTTTCCCTTGGTTACAGTCTCATAATCCTGTTTTGGATTGGAAATCTGTGTCTGTAACCAGTTGGGGCTGCCAATGTGTTAATACCAACACTCCTGTTTTTTCTGCCTCCCCCCCAGGCTGAGGATGTTCCTGACTTTTTGTTTGATTTTTCTGATGTGTTTAGCGAAAGTAAATCTGCATCCTTGCCTCCCCATAGGAGCTATGACTGCGCTATTGAATTAGTGCCAGGTAGTAAATTCCCTAAAGGTCGCCTTTTTAACTTGTCTGTACCTGAACATGACGCTATGCGGTCTTATATCAAGGAATCATTGGAGAAGGGTCATATCAGACCATCCTCTTCACCCTTAGGTGCCGGTTTTTTCTTTGTGGCCAAAAAAGATGGTTCATTAAGGCCGTGTATTGATTATCGTCTCTTGAACAATATTACTGTGAAATATCAATACCCGTTACCCTTGATTTCTGACCTGTTTTCCGGGGTGAAAAACGCTACTTGGTTTACCAAGCTTGACTTCAGGTTGGCGTATAACCTTATTCGCATTAAGCACGGGGATGAATGGAAGACGGCATTCAATACCCTGAAGGGCATTTTGAGTACCTAGTGATGCCCTTTGGGCTCACTAATGCTCCTTCCATCTTCCAGTCCTTCATGAATGACATTTTCAGGGATTTTGTGGACAAATTTCTGATTGTTTATTTGGATGATATCTTGATTTTTTCTAATGACTGGGACTCTCATGTGAAACATGTTCGAACTGTGTTCCAGATTTTGAGAGAGAATGCTCTGTATGTGAAGGGATCAAAGTGTCTTTTTGGCGTACAGAGGATCTCATTTCTGGGATTCATTTTGTCCCCATCTGTTATTGAAATGGACCCGGTCAAGGTTCAGGCCATCTGTGATTGGGTCCAACCTACTTCATTAAAGGCTCTTCAGAGATTTTTGGGTTTTGCCAATTTTTATCGTAAATTTATTGGTAATTTCTCGGTTATTGTTAAACCATTAACTGATTTGACCAGAAAGGGTTCTGATGTGGTGAATTGGCCTCCTGAGGCAGTCTCTGCGTTTCAGGAACTTAAGCAGAGATTCACTTCTGCTCCTGTTCTACGGCAGCCTGATGTTTCTCTGCCATTTCAGGTGGAGGTTGATGCCTCTGAAATTGGGGCAGGTGCTGTTTTGTCCCAAAAAGATCCAGAGACCTCTAAAAGTAACCCTTGTGCCTTTTTCTCTCGAAAATTTTCTCCTACTGAACGTAATTATGACGTGGGTAATCGGGAGTTAGTGGCCATGAAGTGGGCTTTTGAAGAGTGGAGACATTGGCTGGAGGGAGCCAAACATCAGGTGGTGGTCCTTACGGACCATAAGAATCTGGTCTATCTGGAATCTGCCAAGCGACTCAATCCTAGACAGGCCAGGTGGGCCTTGTTTTTCACACGTTTTAATTTTGTGGTTTCCTTTCTTCCTGGCACTAAGAATGTTAAGGCGGATACCCTCTCGAGGAGTTTCCTTGCGGATTCTCCTGAGTTATCTGATCCTTCTGTTATTTTGAAAGAGGGTGTAGTTCTTTCCGCCATCTCGCCCAATTTGAGACTTGCTCTGGAGGGGTGTCAGGAGGATAGGCCCGAGTGCTGCCCTGTTGGAAAATTGTTTGTCCCGGACCAGTGGAAAAAGAGTGTGATGTCTGAGATTCATTGTTCCGCATTGGCTGGGAATCCCGGAATTTTTGGTACCAGAGACTTGGTTAGTCGGTCCTTTTGGTGGCCTACCTTGTCTCGTGATGTCAGGGAATTTGTGCAGTCCTGCGGGACTTGCTCTCGCTCCAAGCCTTGCTCTCGCTCTAGTGGTTTGTTGATGCCATTGCCTGTGCCCAAGAGACCATGGACCCATATCTCTATGGATTTCATTTCCGACCTTCCTGTTTCTCAGAGAATGACCACCATCTGGGTAATTTGTGATAGGTTTTCCAAAATGATACATCTTGTGCCATTACCTAAGTTGCCTTCCTCCTCTGAATTGGTGCCGTTGTTCCTTCAGCACGTGGTTCGTTTACACGGCATTCCTGAGAACATTGTGTCTGACAGAGGAGTCCAGTTTGTTTCCAGATTTTGGAGGACTTTTTGTTCTAAACTGGGTGTTCAATTGTCTTTCTCCTCGGCATTTCATCCTCAGACCAATGGTCAAACTGAGAGAACAAACCAGACATTGGAGACTTATCTTAGATGCTTTGTGTCTGCTGATCAGCATGACTGGGTCTCTTTTTTACCTTTGGCTGAGTTTGCTCTTAATAATAGGGCTAGCTCTGCCACTTTGATGTCTCCGTTTTTCTGTAATTCTGGGTTTCACAATCGATTTTCTTCAGGACAGACGGAGGCTTCTGTCTGTCCAGGTGTTGACTCTGTTGTGGAGCGTATGCAACAGATTTGGGACCAGGTAGTGGAGAGGTTGTCCCTCTCTCAGGAGAAGGCCCAGCGGTTTGCTAACCGGCATAGGACTGATGGTCCTCGGTTTAAAGTGGGGGACTTGGTCTGGTTGTCCTCAAAGAATATTCCTATGAGAGTAGCATCTCCTAAATTTAAGCCTAGGTTCATTGGACCTTATAAGATCATTGAGATTCTTAATCCTGTTTCTTTTCGTTGCTTCTTCCAGGGACATTTAAGATCCATAACGTGTTCCACAAGTCCTTGTTGAAGAGGTTTGTTGAGCCAGTGGTTCCTGCTGCTGTGCCTCCTGACCCTGTTTTGGTTGAGGGCAATCTGGAGTATGTGGTTGAGAAAATATTAGATTCTCGTTTTTCTAGACGGAAACTCCAGTATTTGGTTAAGTGGAGAGGTTATGGTCAGGAAGACAATTCTTGGGTGTTTGCTTCGGACATCCATGCTAGGAGACTCATCCGTGCGTATCATAGAACTCATCCTGACCGACCTGGTTGCTCAAATGAGGGTTCGGTGACCCCTCCTCAAGGGGGGGTACTGTTGTGAATGGGTTTGAGATGAGTTCTGAGCAGAGACTCCCTCTGGTGGTTACAAGCGGTACTGGTCTGTTCAGTGAAGATTGTGAGGACTGGGAATCAGGTGTTGCTGACTGGTCTTATATAAGGGAGTCACCTTCCCATCAGGGTTGCCGGTGATCAATTGTTCTGGTCTGAATCCTTCATTCCTGTTTCCCTTGTAGCCTGCTGTGTCGTGTCTGCATCTCCTGCTAACAGATAAGACATTTTCTTCTTTTTGTTTTTGTACTATATTTTTGCATTTTGTCCTGCACTTCTGTGGGGGCCTTCTGGGTCCCCTCCTGGGGCTTTTGCCCTCTCAGTTTAGTTCAGCCACTGAGTTTTGTACTTGTGCTTTTTCCAGTTTTTTCAGTGGCTGCTGTTTTGATTTTGTTACACCAGAGAACTAATTTAGGTGGTAGAGGTCGTGTGATCTCAGGTGATTTTGAAATTAGTAGAGTTGGTGCTTTTCAGGGTTTTCTGGGATTGCAGTAAGTACCCTTCCTATCCTTTCTATTTAGTTAGTTTGGGCCCCAGCGTTTGCTCTTACTATTTTCTTTCTGTGTCAGTATTTCTTCTTGTCTAACCGCCATTACATGTTTGGGGGCTTTCTATTATCTTTGGGGTTCTGCTCCGGGGCAGATAGCTTTCCTATTTCTATCTTTAGGTGTAGTTAGTTTCTCAGGCTGTGACGAGGCGTCTAGGACCAACGTAGGAACGCTCCACGGCTGCCTCTAGTTGTGGTGGTTAGTCAGGGTACTGCAATCTCTTAGATTCCAACTGCTCTGGTGTATTGCCTTTTTTACCTGCACTCCTCAGCTACCGAAACATAACAAACCACCCTTTTTATATGCAACTATAACACATGTATGTATTCTAAAATAAACCATCAGTATTTGATGGAATGTTATTCTGTCACCTCAGTGTACAGTGTCATTCTTGAGCGCTCAAAATACTTAGCATAATTGGGAGCGGCCGCAGCACACACAGGGATAGATTTAACCAAATTTCCTTCACAATGGTATTCTCAGACTGCCCCCCCCCAGCCTAAAAATAGCAGCCCGCGGCCTCCACAGAAAAGGTGCATCTATTTGATGTGCCAATTCTGGCATTGCCCAACTCTCTCACTTTCCCGCTGACATTAAGCCCCCAGGTTAGTAATGGAGAGGCATCTATAATACACCCCATAATTAGATTGTAAAAAAGACACAGCCAGAATAAAATCCTTTAATTTAAATAAAGACACAGAGTCCTTTATTTGAAATAAAAATAAAAAAGCACATTTATACTTACCTTATGCCTAATCCATCAATACCCATGTCCCCTGGAAAAAAAAGAAAATAATAAACAACCATATCTCTCACCTGTCCGATGTGAAGATAATCCATACTGTCCCACGATGATCCGGATGATTTGGAAAGCAGTCACATTAGTGACTGCTCTCTCTGTCAGCAGGAACACACTGACAGGTGCGTAATCGCACCTCCAGTGTCTAGCGCTGAGTTGCTGTAAGAAATCTCTCATGTAGCGAGCGGTGCAGTAAGTGATGTCACCGGGGTTCATCAGGTTTGAACTCCAGGGAACTTTCTCACGTCAGCTCAGTGCTGGACAATGGAGGAGCAATTACGTTCCTGTCAGTGTGTTCTGGTTAGTGGAGATAGCAGTTGCATCACTGATGTGATAGGGGCGACCCCACACCAATTTGTTAAATTATTTATTTAAATAATTAAAAAAGAAACAGCGTGTGACCCCTCTCTAATCTATCAGCCATGATAAAGCTGATAGCTGAGAATTGCAGCCCATAGCTGTCCGTTTTGCCTGTGCTGGTTATCAAAAATAAAAGTGACCCCATATCATTTTTTTATTATTATTTATTTATAGAACAAGCACTGGCTAATGAATACTCCCATCAGCAGCGCCTGCTCTCGCTGTTATCAGTGAGAGCAGGCGTAGGCTTATGGCACTAGTATTCTCTCATTAGCCAACACATGTGACCGAAGGTAACCTTTTTACCTCTGGCACGGCTGCTGGCTCACTCTGGCATCTGACAGCGTGGGGACCGCAGTTCTCTGACCGGTAATAATGATCTTACTGCTGATCAGAGCTGCCGAGTGCCGATGTTTCTCGTGCTGTTATGCAGAACTCATGATGTTTGAGCTGCCGAACCCCAAACTTTACACTTTGCATTCGCCAATCTCTAGTAGGATGTAATCTTCAGTGCAATGAAACTTGCAATGACCATGTGTCTTCAATTGTAGAAATAAAAGGTATATGTTCCACCTCTCAAGGATAAAACCATCCAATTTGTTGGGTAAATTGACTAAAATTCCATCATCTGAACAAAACCATACAGGCGAGAAATCAGCACGTTTCAAATGCAGCAGGCGTTCTTAGTTATAGTATAATGCACACTGAGAAGTAGGAGACTAAATAGACTGGGTGTATTTGGTGTAAAATACAATACAGCTGGACGTAACTCCATAGACTGCATCACCTGAAAAGAGGTGATCGCTGATGTAAATAACCATATTGTACTGCCACAGTACAGAGATAATACCTATAGCGATATCACAGTACAGTCCTTATCAAATATATTTAACAGTAGTGTCATACAATACTCAATACCTGCTAACCCAGTAATAAATACTTAGTTTGAGGGTACGTACCCATTTGCGGGAAAAAAATGGTCCGATTTCCGGACCGAAAAAACGGCTGAGTGCTATGTGAGTGTCATGGAGTGTAATGCGATTTCATTTCCGTGCGATTTTGCAACAGAACATCCGTATGACATGCGTATGCAATCCGTATGCAATGCGATTTTAACATGAGCTTTTTTACATACACAGTTCTCTCTATTGTAAAAGCTCATGTAAAAATCGCATTTTAAAACAAAACTGTACACATTATTTTAAAACCAAATAATCTTCAAAACAGACAGACATATATATATATATATAATATATATATCTATATACACAGTATATAGATATATATATATATTCACTACCGTGTAAAAGTTTAGGGTCATTTAGAAATTTCCTTATTTTTGAAAGAAAAGCACAGTTGTTTCCAATGAAGCTAACATTAAATGATTCAGAAATACACTCTATACAGTGTTAATGTGGTAAATGACTATTCTAGCTGCAAACATCTGGTTTGTAATGCAATATCTCCATAGGTGTATAGAGGCCAATTTCCAACAACCATCACTCCAGTGTTCTTATGGTACTTTGTGTTTGCTAACTGTGTAGGAAGGTTAATGTTTGGTTAGAATATCCTTGAAAACCCTTGTGCAAGTATGTTAGCACAGCTGAAAACAGTTTGGCTGATTAGAGAAGTATAAACCTGACCTTCCTTTGAACTAGTTGAGAATCTGGAGCATTATATTTGTTGGTTTTATTAAACTCCCAAAATGACCAGAAAAAAAGAACTTTCATGGAAACTCGACAGTCTATTCTTGTTCTTAGAAATGAAGGCTATTCCATGTGAGAAATTGCCAAGAAACTGAAGATTTCCTACAACGGTGTGTACTACTCCCTGTGTGTAAACCATGTGTCATATCCTCTCGGGTTCTGCAATGATTTTACAGAAGCCAACAATTTAATTATCGCCTACTCTGCTATATATATATATATATATATATATATCTATGAAGTATAAACATATATATATACATATATATATGTGTGTGTGTGTCAATGACATATATATATCTATATATATAGATATATATATACCGTATTTTTCGGACCATAAGACGCACTTTTTTTCCTCCAAATTTGGGAGGAAAGTGTGGGTGCGTCTTATGGTCGGAATGTGACATGTGGGGAGGGGGGCAGGGGGCAGCGGTGGAGTGGGATGCAGGAGGCAGGAAAATATCCCCTCCACTGCAGGAATCAAGCGCTGGGGAAACCCCTGGTCCAGATACTTAAGTGCAGTGAATATTAATCAGCCGCTTCCCTGCCCACCTATCAGCTGAGCAGTGAGCGGGGAGCAGCTAATGACAGAGCCACATGGTTCCCCAGCGCTGGATTCCTGCAGCAGCTGGGCAGATCGGTGTCTGAAGGAGAAGGAGGCGGCAGGAGCAGAGTGCAGCAGGAGGCATCGCATACCTGACAGCCTGGGGGCTGTGCTGATGCCATGCTGAATGCTCCTGTGGAGGACCTGTGATGAGGTCATGAAGAGGGTGGGCTGGAGCATCACATGACCAAAGCCCTGCCTCTTCATGATGTCATCACAGGTCCTTCAGACACACTGTATAACAGAGAATTAATTAAAAGGTTAGGCTACTTTCACACTTGCGTTTTTTTGCGCAGCACATCGTGCGCACATGAAACGCATTAAAAAAATGCATCTGTCTCTATCTCTCTGTCTTTATCATCTCTGTCTCTATCATCTGTCTCT
>JARQOD010000002.1:107351002-107424993 GCA_033576555.1 Oophaga sylvatica
GGGGCCAGGGCTAATCTGGTGGACGCTCGGTTTGCCCGGGTTCAAGGTATGCGATTGAGTTTGTTGGCTAAACCCGTCCCCATATTCTCGATCGACGCCAGGCCTCTCGGTCAGGGAAGTTTTTTGCAAGCAGTGCATAACGTAAATCTTCAAGTGGGGGCGATACATAAAGAACTGTTGTTTTGTTACGTGTTGGAGGGTCTTCCCACTCCTATAGTGTTGGGCCTTCCTTGGTTAACTAAGCATAACCCAGTTATTAATTGGCAATCCAGGGGGATAAGCCAATGGAGTGAATTTTGTAATAAAAACTGCATGAATACGGTCATCGGTGCGGTCGCTCCTAGAGTCTTACCTCCATTTCTGGCGGATTTTGAGGATGTATTCTCGGAAAAAGGGTGTCAGGAACTACCTCCTCATCGCGTGTATGACTGTTCTGTAAAACTGCTCCCTGGGGCCAAGTTACCTAAATCTAGGTTGTATAACCTATCAGGTCCTGAGAGGCAGGCCATGAAGGATTATATTTCAGAGAGTTTGGCTAAGGGGCATATTAGACCTTCATCTTCCCCGGTGGCCGCGGGGTTCTTCTTTGTGAAGAAGAAATATGGAGGCCTACGCCCTTGCCTGGATTTCCGTGAACTTAATCGGATTACGGTCCGAGATCCGTATCCGCTCCCACTTATCCCCGATCTCTTCAATCAGATCGTGGGCGCCAAATGGTTCTCTAAGTTGGATCTCAGGGGGGCGTACAATCTGATTAGGATGAAGGAGGGGGATGAGTGGAAGACGGCGTTTAACACTCCGGAGGGACATTATGAGAACCTTGTCATGCCATTCGGTCTGACTAATGCTCCGGCGGTGTTCCAACACTTTGTTAATGACATTTTTCGCCGCCTGGTGGGACAGTTTGTTGTCATATATCTGGATGATATCTTAATTTACTCGCCAGATCTTGTGTCTCATCAGGAGCATGTTAGGCAGGTGATACAGATCTTGCGGGATAATAAACTGTACGCCAAATGGGAAAAGTGTGTGTTCGCCGTACAGGAACTCCAGTTTTTAGGCTTCCTGGTGTCAGCATCCGGTTTTCGTATGGACCCTGGGAAAGTGCGGGCAGTTCTTGAGTGGGATCTGCCAGAGAATCTTAAGGCACTACAACGTTTCCTGGGGTTTGCTAATTATTACCGGAAATTCGTTCGTAATTTCTCGTCCATTGCTAAACCTCTCACAGACATGACAAAAAAAGGGACGGATTTTTCTAGGTGGTCTGACAAGGCTTGTCAAGCATTCTCCTCCTTGAAAAAATGTTTTGCCTCGGCACCCATACTCATTCAACCTGATGTGTCACAGCCATTCATTGTAGAGGTAGACGCTTCTGAGGTAGGGGTGGGAGCAGTATTATCGCAGGGTTCGTCCCCTGGTAAGTGGCATCCGTGCGCTTTTTTCTCTAAAAAATTGTCGTCCGCTGAGAGGAATTACGATGTCGGCAATAGGGAACTCTTGGCCATTAAGTTAGCTTTTGAGGAGTGGCGCCATTTTTTGGAGGGGGCAGTCCATCCAGTAACCGTCATCACTGATCACAAGAACCTGCTATATCTTGAGTCCGCAAAACGTCTGAATCCCAGACAAGCTAGGTGGTCATTGTTTTTTACCAGGTTTAATTTTGTCGTCACATATCGTCCGGGGTCAAAAAATGTAAAGGCGGATGCCTTATCTCGTAGTTTCCCTGGGGCCGGGAATACGGATGACCCGGTTCCTATCCTTCAGGAGGGGGTGGTGGTGTCGGCAGTATGCTCTGAGCTTGAGGAGGAGGTATTGGAGGCTCAGGGGGATGCCCCTGTTGGACCTCCAGGAAGACTGTTTGTTCCAGATCAGTTGCGACAAAAGGTGATCAAGGCACACCATAACTCAGCTTTGGCAGGACACCCAGGGTGTAAAGCAACTGTGGATCTCCTCTCGCGTCGGTTTTGGTGGCCTAACTTACATAGGGAGGTGGTAACTTTTATTGCGTCCTGTGGGGTTTGTGCGCGCTCTAAGGCCCCACATACCCGTCCGTCTCGGGCCCTTTTACCTTTAAAGATCCCGGAGCGTCCTTGGACTCATCTGTCTATGGACTTTATTACGGACCTCCCGCCGTCTTCGGGTAAAACGGTCATACTCGTTGTAGTGGATAGGTTCAGCAAGATGGCACATTTTATCGCTCTTCCTGCTATTCCTAATGCTAAAACTCTTGCGCAGGTGTTCATTGGGGAGATTTTAAGGCTTCACGGGGTACCCTCCGATGTGGTGTCGGATCGGGGGTCTCAGTTTGTGTCCAAATTCTGGAAGGCATTTTGTACACGGCGGGGGATGCATTTGTCGTTTTCATCGGCTTTTCATCCTCAGACCAATGGTCAGACGGAACGTCTGAACCAGAGCTTGGAGACATGTCTCCGGTGTTTTGTGTCAGAGAACCAGGAGGACTGGGCTTCTTTATTGCCTCTGGCGGAGTTTGCTCTTAATAATAGGTGGAGCGAGTCCACTGGTAAGTCCCCGTTTTTTGGGGCATATGGTTTTCACCCCCAGTTTTGTACTTTCAGTAGGGGGGGCTCTTCGGGAGTTCCTGAGGAGGAACGATTTTCGTCATCACTCGCTTCAGTGTGGAGAGGGGTGCTGAATAATCTGAGTACTATGGGGAACCGATATAAACGTATGGCTGATAGGAGGAGAGTGTCTGGTCCGGACCTAAGTGTGAACGATCGGGTATGGTTGTCTACCAAGAATATAAAACTTAAGGTTCCCTCCTGGCAGGGGCGTACATAGAAATCATGGGGCCCCATAGCAAAAGTCTGAATGGGCCCCCCCCCAAAAAAAAAAACAGGTGCTCTTAACTCCACACACACACACACACCTGCAGTGCATGCAGGGCCCCCTACACCCTCCACAGTGCGTGCAGCCGGGCCCCCCTCCCTAAGGTGCAAAGTGCAGTCAGAGCCATTGTAAATGTAAAGTGCCAGCACAGTGAGGGGACACATTTAACAGAAAAAATCGACCCCCAGCCAGGCTCACCATCTTGTGTGTGCAGTGGCGTAGCAACTGTTTGTGGGGCCCGGGGCGGCTGAAAAATTTGCCGCCCCTTTGGTCATTGATAATCCTGAAGCATTCACCATTACAACCAAAAAAAGGCTCAAAGTAAATACCTTTCACCTGTAAAATCAGCATGGCAAAAATACACACTGCAAAGCAGCAACACACAGTATGGACTTGTGTTTATGATGTGCTTTATCCTCCTTGGACAAAAAGGACTTCTTTAGGCTTGGCTCACATTTATACAGTGCAGTCTGCTGGACAAATATGTCTGAATTGCAAAAAAAAATGGTATTCAGACGTATATGGAGGCATACACAAACCATAATGGGCAACACGTAGTGTAAAAAAAATGTTCTTCTGACTATGTTTTGCCCTGATCACGTTGTATTGTGGGAAAAAAACATAATTGACCAAAGGTACGCGTTTTTAATGCGGGGTGAAAAAAAGTTTATTCCTCTGGACACCTCCTCACAGAACTGATGCCAAAATGGAGTGGGATGGGACTGTTGACACCAGTAAAACTAGATGGAAAAAAAATGATTCTTTTTAAGTAAAAAAACATATAGAGACAAAGATGGAAGTACGATATGTATCAAATGTACTTGTTTAAATTTGTAGGTTGATGCATGGCATACGTTTTAATGTATATGTCCAACGCATTAAGTCTGCAGGCGTATAAATGTGAACCTAGCCTGACAGGGAACATGCTGCATAGTGTGCTCCGATGTAAGAAGTGTGGTACCTAATCTGACAGCAGGTACAAGCAATGCCCATCATTCATGGCATCATATAAGACAGGTAGACGGATGTCATATCTTTGTATATGAAATGATTGGAATATGTAAGCTATGCAAAGTTCCAACATGTGTACAAACTACAAGACACATTTTATCACAGGTAAGGGGACACAGAAATGCCGCACACAATATCTTCCATAACATCTGCAGAACTTCCACTCTCAGGCACCTCATGAGCTCAGCACGCCCCATGTAATTGCTGTCTCCCAGGTGCATGCCTCTGGGGTGAAGGAGCAGAATAAATTAGTAACATTTATTGGCTGCACCATGATTTCCAGGGCATTGCACATTTTTAGTATTGCATGAACATGCATTGTTGCACACCTTGACAGTGAAGTTGGTGGTGGGACATAGACTGGAGGTCTTACCTACAGCTAGGAAGCATCATCCTGCCTGGTGGTGGTACAGGGGTTAAATCACATGAAACCAGCTCTAATGGAGAAGCATTGTGAGGAGTACAGAAGGGTGGCTGCAGTGCATGCAGGGCCCCCCTCCTCCACAGTGCCTGCAATCAGGACCCCCTCACTCCCTAAGGTGCAAAGTGCAGCCAGAGGCTAGCCATTGTAAATATAAAGTGCCAGCACAGTGAGGGGACACATTCAACAAAAAAATCCACCCCATACCCCAGCCAGCAGGGCTCACCTTCTTGTGTATCTCTCCCTCAGTGAAACTTATGAATGTTTTCTGCTTCCTGTGATGCACGTGTCTCTGGCTGCAGGCTGGCTTTCTTATGCAAATGCAGCCAGAGACTTAAGCAAACTGCTGACCAGGAGACAACAAGGAAAGGGGACCTTCAAGGGGGTTTACAGTGTCCGGCCGTCGCTTATATTTAATTAAAGGAGATAGTACTGTGTCAGCACAGCACAGCTGCCAAACGACAGCGGCCGTCGTGGGCCCCCTCACCTGTCTGGGCCCCATAGCTGCTGCTTAGTCTGCTCTATTCACGGAACGCCACTGCCTCCTGGAAACTGGGTCATAGGTTCATCGGGCCGTACAGGATCAGTTCTATAATTAATCTGGTGGCATTCCGTCTTGACCTCCCCCTACGTTTAAAATTCACAACGTGTTCCACAGATCTTTGCTTAAGAGGTATGTGGCGCCGGTGATACCGTCACCTTTACCTCCTCCTCCAGTGGTGGTCAATGGTAACTTGGAGTTTCAGGTATCGAAAGTCGTCGATTCACGTTTTAATCGCCGGTCCCTTCAGTACCTGGTTCATTGGAAGGGGTATGGTCCTGAGGAGAGGATGTGGGTTCCTGCGTCGGATATTAATGCAGACCGATTAATTCGGGCCTTCCACACGACTCACCTGGATAAACCTGGCCCTGAGGGTCCGGAGGTCCCTCGTAGAGGGGGGGGTACTTTCACGGGTGTGTCACCACGAAGATCGTCGCAATTGCACAGCCTGACTTCTCGCAGCTGAATTTTTGGTGCTTGGTGTTTTGTTTCGGCAGTGAGGGAGTTAATTCTCTCTCTCTGTGCTAGACGAGACCCAGCCTCACCCAGCTGCAGTTAATTCTGCAGTATTGGGACTCCTTCAAATACCTGCCGGTCTTACTGGGTAGTTGTCGGTGAAAGCATTTCATACAGACCATCAGAGCGGATCGTGGTATTGAAGTGTTTGGAGTGAAGTGTACTCGGTGTGGTTTTTTCCCTTCCTCGCTTTATCATTTATCTCCTTACCCGTTTGTGTTCCCTCTGTTATTGTGGTGTGAGTTTTTGTATGCAAGGTGGTTTTTGGTTTTCCCCTTGTACTGTCTCGTTCGTCTAGTACTGTGTATAAGCATTTACTACCCTGTACCCTACTGTTGTGATCGGGGTCCTTCTCAGGACTAGATTACTGAGGTTCAGGGATTCTCAGGAGGTAGGGTTACGCTGGCGGCCTGGACCTCTGTACCATTAACAGTACCTCCAGGTATTAGTCAGGGCCCCAGCTTAGGGTCAGCATAGGACCCTGACCTCCTGTACGCAGTGACCGCGTGACAATCTCTTGCAAGACGTCAGATTCCTATTTGGGAGATCCTGATCTTAATCTTAGAGGAGATGGTCCATTTACAGACTTGAAGAAAAAAGTACTAACATGCCCCCCAGGCCAGAGATCTGAGCTCTATTGATGTTTTCCTTTATCTGGTCTCCAATGACCTTATGAACATGCTGGTATGTGGTGGGAAACAATTTCACAATTTATGAAAAAAACAAATGACTAGTCTGGGGGACCTTCGAAAAAGATCATACTATAACGATAAAACCTAAATCCAATAAGGTGGGAAATATTGTCGCAATGAACACCTCTGAGTGACTATAGATCCCTGTGTTTGTCCCTACTAAATGAATCTATGGGTTATGAGGTATTACCTCGGAACCCTACTTCCAAGATGCTTATGTGGCGCCCCTGAGGTCCAGTCGCCACAGAGGTACAGCACCTCAGTAGGAGGTGTGGTGCTTGGCTCTCAGGTAAGGAGGGAACATCACCCAGAACCCAGACGCTTACATCCAATACTAGACCTCTCAGGGCCTGGGAGGTGCTAGGTAGAGGGTGTGGGTGGAGAAAAGTAGAGAAAGGGGAGGAGCTTAGTGAGTGGTTGGAGAGACTATAGACAGCTACTTTGCCAGAGCTGGTATGTCACTCGCCACAAGGAGAAACCTTACCCCTTAGACCTCAGTCCAGAGCCTCTCAGCTAGCCAAATCATATCTCATACTTTGCACTGACGAGGACCAATAGTCCAAAACACCGTGTCTGCAAATTGAGATACAGTATGATTTGGCTTTTATCCTAAGTCACATTACAAGACTCGTTAAAGGGTTAATTGTGACTTGTAGGATCGCTACTTCCAATAGGTGGCGCTATAGAGTTCAAGTCTTTTTTTTCTCTTAAGAGGCCATTTGCATATTAAATTTCCCAGAGAAGCATTGCACGGCGAATAAGCCTCCTTACTTTGACAAGCCAGAGCTGGTATGTCACTCTCCACAAGGAGAAACCTTACCCCTTAGACCTCAGTCCAGAGGCTCTCAGATAGCCAAATCATATCTCATACTTTGCACTGACGAGGACCAATAGTCCGAAACACCGTGTCTGCAAATTGAGATATGAATTGGCTTTTATCCTAAGCCACATTACAAGACTCGTTAAAGGGTTAATTGTGACTTGTAGGATCGCTACTTCCAATAGGTGGCGCTATAGAGTTCAAGTCCTCTTTTTCTCTTAAGAGGCGATTTGCATACAGACAGTTAGAGAGAGTTGGAACTCGGGAGGAGAGCTGAGAGGAGCTCGGGAGAGGAGCTGAAGGAGTTGGTGCTGGGGACTTGAGCAGAGAGGAGCTCGTCCCTGGACCAGAAGACAGTAGAGAGAGAAGAAAGACAGAAGAGACAGAAAGAGAAGCTTGAGAGAGAGGAAGAAGGAGTCCTAGGGGCACGGGTAGGAGGAATCCACCCGTGGGGCTCAAATCCACGCTGACTGAAATCGGGTGGAGGACTAGGTCGCAGTAAGGGGACCGGCCCCATGATAGTGGAGAAACTGAGGACTCAGCTAGCTAACCGGAGGCTGCAGTATCTGCATGAGCTTCAGCCATATCCGCACACATTCGCTGAAAAGGCAGCCAGATAGGACCAAGGGGACTTAGAGAACGTCGCCCGACAAGATCCGAGGCTGCTGGCTTGGGACACTGTGTGTGAAGGCACAGGACAGGAGAGGAGACAGCACAGGGAGACGGCCAGGAAAGGAACATCAGCAGGGGGTTCTGACAAGGTGCACCCCAACTTTACTTCCTTTTTATCTTCTCCCCCTCCTGCCCCCTTGTGGGATCGGTTGTCTTAGCACATGCGAGTTAGGCGAGTATCCCATATATCTATCTCTTATTTCATTGATCAGATTCCGTATCTTATAATAAAATATCCCTGTTAGCCTTCACATCTGTACTGGGGCTTGTGTGCCTCTTCTGCGTGACACCAATCTGACTATGCCTTCTTTCAGCATCAATTGATAATGTTGCCGTGATAAGGAGCCTGTACATTAATCCGGTGGTTTATATTGTGTAAGTAGCAGCTGTAGACTGTTACAACTTTCACGATCTCCTTGGATTTCCCACCGTCTGGAGGCCTGTATGTTAGAGCTTCTAGGTAGGGATATATCCTGTAATGTCCTGGCCCATATCCATGCAAAAATTCTTTTAAACTGCATCTATGTGGACAATTATGCTTCATGACATTCACTTACCAAGTAGCGCAGGCGCCATGATGCTCGCTTGCGTTCCTCCGTGGCTGACGCATTCAAATACCGGATGTCCGCGTTTCCTTGCGGTTCAAATGACGGAAGTACATCAGCCACCAACATGAAGTATGCCGTGCACTAGATGGAAGGTGCGCATATATGGACTGGTTTCACATTTGCGTCTGTACGCACAGCGTTTGATCCGCATAGATCCACATGCGTCATGCGTACATATCTTTAACATGGTGTACGCAGGGACATGCGTTTGCGGCGAACGCAACATGTTGCATTTTTTAAAAGCGTCAAAAATCAGTCAAATATGCGCAGTCATGCGCATGCGGATGAGTGTGTTAAAAACGCATTACTGTCTATGGAAATGCATTGGTATGCAAGGACATGCACATGGATGCGTTCGATGCGCATGCGGACTTCAGACTGTGCATGTCCAGTAACTGATTACAGCCCCTTGAAATATCGAACGCATGCGCATAAACAACGAAAACGCATGCAAAGACGCATGCACAAGCAGCGTTTTTTTGCGTCATGTGTAAGATGATGCGGATAAAAACCGCTGCGTAAACATGCGTTTTGGCATGCGTTTGCGTATGCAGATGATACACTGCGCACATACTGTATACACAAATGTGAACTTAGCCTTACAGCAAGAGACACCATACACATGACGGCAATTGCTCTGGCAACAGGGTCGCATTTATCCTGCAACACTCCCTGATGAGTACCAAGGAAATGCATTGGGAGCACAGGGAAAAGCGTCCACCATTTTAGACTTTCAGAAAGGATTAACTTCAAGAATGATGTATATTGCCTTCGTTGTCTGGTGAGACTTTTCCATTTTTTCTTATGCCAAATCATGGAAGTAGCTTCTATATGGTAATATTGTCTGGTGGTTATAGGCTTTAGACACACCACTCACCGTACACTACAAATGTGGTATGCATGTCTAACTATATAAATAGGGTCCTGTTAGGCATACTACCTAGTGTGCAAGTATATTTAATCACTGTTATCTACCTCTGTGTAAATAAGGGGGACTGAGATATTTTCCCTCTGGCCACATACAAAACGGAGTCTCTTAACTACCATAGTTTGCAGATACTTTGTTACTTTTTGCACACAGTGTGGTAATCTACAAGGTGCTATTTTAGACACCCAGGCTCGTCTCTGATCTGGGTGCCATCTTGGGTGCTTTTCACTCCCTGCATCGGGGTGTCATGTGTGTTGAGTATACTGTTTGACAGGAGCATAGAATTTTGTAAGCACCAGGTAGACTGGCGGCCCAGGTCAATCATACCATTGATGAAAAGTATTAGTACCACATAAACTACTATGTAGATCACGTGTCTGTTCATGTTAGTCCTGCTCTTTGCACTTTGATTTTACATGTTTTTTCTCTTTTAGTCTTATATAATTAAAAGTTACATTTTATCCCATACTCTGCATATTTGATTCTAAGTTTTACCTATGCCTATGTATTAAGGGATTACTATACAAATTTCTTTTTTCCGCAGGGTTGATCCAACAAAAACAGAAAACAATAAGGATTTCAAGTTCTGAGCAACATAGGTTGTGTTGCAGCAGCCTGCAGCTCAAATGACAAAATTCAGGCATCCTTTATGCTTTTGGACAGCTATGCAAAGCAACAACAGAAGCATAGATCTATAAGAACATGCTTTTTACTAATTCTGAAAATAGAAGTCTAATAGTGAATTACTATTTATGCAGCTCCCAAATATGAAAATATTATGTTTACCTTACATTACATCATGTTGAATCTATAGTTTAAAGAATATAGGGTATATTTATCAGTTCTGTCTAACGATGCATTTACCCTGGCCAATTATCAGGATCAAGCGTTCCCATTGTAAGAAAGTGGGCAAGAGAGAAGATGACTAATTGATGCCTAGATGAGAAACTGCAAGCGAACACTGCCATCTGCTGGTCAAAGGCAGAAGTAAAGGAAGAATTACACTAGTAGGAACCTAGAGGTGGAACCTATTTTCCGACAGAGTTTAAAGGCAACACCAAGTCAGGTGACACCTGTGTCGCAGTTACTAATTATAAAAAGTCTTGCCGGGCTTAAAAGAAACAGTTGGTGCCAGAATCTGTACAGCTACCAGAAGTGGACTCTTTGTGACATTGGGAATGAATGTCCTGAAGGAAGTAAGGGTTGATTGTGACTTGTAGGATCGCTGCTTCCAATAGGTGGCGCTACAGAGTACAAGTCCTCTTTGTTTGAAGAGGCAATTTGCATACTGAAGGAAGTAAGGCAGTTACTGACAAACAGTGATGCAGCACAAAGGGAAAGCCCCGCTCATCATGGACGTTGGAGAAGAGAAAGGGCCCGAAGATTTACTCAATTCTCTGACAGGTACGCCTACTGTTGGGAGTGCAGTGCCTGGAAGAGTCGGTCTGTGGTGAAGAATGCCTGCCCCTGTGGGGCAATGTGGAGAGAGAAGGGCCGACCATGGCAGAGTGATCACAGAGGATGGGCAGAGGCCTGGAGGAAACGGGATGGTGAACCAAGAAGAACCTCACCCAATCCAAGATGAAGTTGTGATGCAGAACGCTGAAGGGTGATGGAGACGGTGTCTGTTGCCTGCAGGAAGACATCTGCATTACCTTGGTGTCTGAAAGTGAGTCGTGGAGCTGGTATGCGCCACGGAAGTTGAAGATGACAACAATCCTAGTGAAGAAGCAGAGGTAGGACTCACACGTAATGCACAGGCAGGTTATGGAGATGTGACGATGATGCAACACAGGATGTGGGAATAAGTTAAACAGATGAAAGATGGGGGATCTGGCAAGCTACAGTTGCACAACCCTAGCAAAAAACTATAGTGGTTGCTCAGGCACCTCCCTATTCGGGAGGGTGCCTTATATACAAGATTTCTCCCAGCTATTGGCCGGGAGACACCTTGCAGGTGTTCACATTAACCAAATGCCTCCCAGCTGACAGCTAGGTGCATTTTACCATGTGCACGTGCTGCTCCTTTAATAACAGGGGAGCAGGCTGCCTAGACACAGTGCGATCTGCACAGAGGGAAAAGGAAACATTGTGCAGGGGTGCCGGTAATAGCACTACAGTGTCAACTTATCCCAATGATTTTTAGACTGTTTTTTTCATGACATATTGTACTTATTGCTTATAGTAAATTTAGGCCGATATGTTTTGCATTATCCCTTTAACCCTTTCAGCCCTGAGCCGGATGTCACCTTCCTGACAAGGACAAATTTTACATTTTTTTATTTTGAATAACATATATTCTGTCTCCGACATCTAATTGTTTCTGACGTTGTTTGTTTTTCATAATTGTGTATATAGGAGTTTTAACAATCTGCTGTGTTTTGGCTCCCTCTAGTGACCAGTGTCATATTCGTTGTTTTTGTTTCACTTTCAGTGAATCTTTCCCTCCTTTGCAATGCATTATGGTAGCTTCGCAATTCATTATGGTAGCCTTGCATAGCATTGTGGTAGCTTCACCTTACTTTCCTCCATTTTCCTTCAGCCTGCATCCAGGAAGCATCTCATCTTTTCCTCTCCCCTTGTGATAGCATCGCCGGTATGTACTCGTTTTCTGTAGCAAATTCCTGTCCCATATTAGCCTTGTTTAATCAATCCAGCTCCTGGTCAGCTATTAGTGTGCAATGTTCATTCACAGTGTACTATATAAAATATGTATTTCTACTATGCCCCTGTACTGATTGTATGCATATTATGTTTGTATTATAGTTTCACCGCATCAATATATCAAGTTCAATAAAAGCACAGACCCCATTACAGTCTCCTTATTGGACCCCGGTATAAGGGTTTAGCTGTCTGTATAGCTGCAATAAGTCTGCTTCATTCAGTGAGGGCAGAACAACATATATAGATGTTTTAAAAGACGAGAGAATAGTCTAAACAGAATGAAGATATGTCATTTCCTGTGAGGGACGTCTCAGAAAGCCATGTGCTGAAGTACAATGGTGTGAAAAAGTGTTTGGCCCCTTTCTTTTTTATTAAGGGAACAAGAAATCCAAACCTACAGGGCCCTGTGTGAAAAAGTGATTGCCCCACCCGATTTAAATGTTTTGTCACATCTTTGTGAGGCTGTGTTCAAATTCCCTAGCCACACACAGGCCTGATTACTGCCACACCTGTTCTCAATAATGAAATCAATTAAATAGGATTTGCCTGACAAAGTGAAGCAGACCAAAAGATCTTGAAAGCTAGACATCATGCTGCGATCCAAAGAAATTGATGAACAAATGAGAAACAAAGTAATTGAGGTCTATCAGTCTGTAAAAGGTTAAAAAGCCATTTCTAAAGCTTTGGGACTTCAGCGAACAACAGTGAGAGCCATTATCCACAAATGACAAAAATATGTAATAGTATTGAACCTTCCTAGGAGTGACCAGACGACCAAAAGGCTTGCTGTGTTAAATAGAACCATGAATTCTGCCGTCTACCAAAAAAATCCATCAGTTTGTGATGTCAAGCTGAAGCTCACTTCTGTTATGCAGCAGGACAATGATCCAAAACACACCAGCAAGTCCACCTCTGAATGGCTTAAGAAAAACAAAATTAATACTTTGGAGTGGCCTAGTCAAAGTCCTGTCCAACACCTGTTCCTGGCAAACCAACAACGGTTACATGTGGCCTGCATGGGCGTAGCACCTTCACGGCACTGATCCACACACCCAGCCAGAAACCCCATCTTCATATAATGTGCAGGGGCGCAATAGATGATTAAATCTCCCATGGCTACCTCCCACACCATGTTATATTGACACCATATGTACCTCACAGAATTTTATACAATGAATAAGAAAGAATAATCACATTTTTACCACTAAAATGTTTTAGCCCCAATTTTTTGATTTTTATAAGGGTTAATAAGGAAAAATGGACCTCATAGTTTGTTGTGCAATTTCTTCTGATTGTGCCAATGCCCTATATTTTATTGGGAAATACTTTTCAAGATCAGTGGAAAGCACAGAAGGGCGCCATATTGTAGTGCTAATTTTGCTGTTAGGTTTGTGGGTGCCATGACCCAGCGAAAGAGCCCTCAATGTGCCAGAACAGCAGTTCCCCCCATAAGTGACCCCATTTAACAAACTACTCCTCTCATTGAATTCATCTAAAGGTGCAGTGATCATATTGATACCACGAGTGTGTCACAAGACTTTTTCCCATTAGGCATTGAAGAAAAAATAATTATATTTTTACCACATAAATTTTGTTTTTAGCCCCAGATTTTCCATTTCACACATTGAAATGAGGATAAATGGCACATTAATTTGTCACACAATTTTTGCTGAATGTGGCAAAACCCCATATGTGGCTATGCAGTACAATACTGCTTAGCCACACGGTGAGTCTCTGGAGGAAAAGGGTGCTATTTGACTCTTGGAGAACAAATTTTCGTAGAAAAGTTTGCAGGCTCCATATACAGAGCCCTTAATTGCCAGAGAAGCAAAACTCCCTCCCAAATGACCCCATTTTGGAAATTACACCTCTCTGGGAATTTATCTACAGGTGTAGTGACGGTTTTGACTCCATGGGTGTATTCCAGAAACAAGTACGGTAGTATTCAATGTTGCTGAGTGAAAACTGCAAATCGGCCGTTGTATTGTCCAGTATCTTGTAGTGCCCATACATTGTAGTGCCCGTACATTGCCGTGCCAAGTACGTTCTAGTGCTCGTATATTATGGCAAGCTCATGCTTCTGGAGACACGTACCCCGTAAATGTGGTTTAGGCACACTGTAAGGCCCAGAAGGGAGGGGGAAATTTGCTGAATTTGTTTTGGGGGGCGAGGAGCCATGATGCTTTTCCAGAGCCTTTGTGTTACTAGCAACATGTATGGCGTAATATTATTATTATTACACCTACTACGTATTGGGATAGGATCTTGTAGATGGGAATACCCCTGTAAGTACTTTACAAGGAGGCATGGCTCACAGGATTTTCTAGAGTAATGTTTTTAGACTGCTCTGCAAAATTCCCCTGTGAGCAATGCCCCTTGATAAAGACCAGAAAAATTTGTAGAATTTAAAAAGGACCATATCCATAGTTCCCAACCTTCCCAGTTTCAGCGGGACTGTCCCACGTCACGTCACATCAAGGCTTTGGTCCTGGCTTCTGATACTCACCTCTCTGACGTCTTCATTTCCTTCTAGCTCCACCTCCTCAGAGGGCGGGGCCATATCTCTCTGCTCCATGCAAAAATTAAAGGATAAATTCACGGCTTCTCCTTCCAGTGTTCGGATACTTGGAGAACACCCAAGCATCTTCGGACAGCACGTTATCCGAGCACGTTCGCTCATCACTAATAGAGATACGTTGTGCATAGCAGTGGATTTCTATGAATTTTAATCTAGGGGAGAATAAGAGATTTTTTTTATCCTATTAAATTGCTGAAAAAAAAGAAAAACACTTGATAATGAAAATAATATTATCATTTTTAATGTTTTTTTTTAAATAATAAACCTCACAAATCAGCAAATAACCCAGACGTATTTGGTGTCCCTGTAATCGCAAAAACCCACACAACTCAGATAATTTACGGGGATCAGTAAGGCTGGCTTCACATTAGCGTTTTTTAGCGCAGCGCATCGTGCTCATCCGATCGCATGCGCCCCTATGTTTAACAAGGGGCGCATGGTTTAGCGTTTGCATGCGATCATCAGCGTTTCGTGCGCTTGCGTTATTTCGAGGTGAGCGACTTGGCGCGCACAACGCAACATGTTGCATTTTTTGGTCCGCCCAAAGTCGTTAAAAGACGCATACGCTCTCATCGCGCACAGAATGCGCCAAAACAACACATTACAGTCTATGTGATTGCTGGCACGCTTGGACAGGCGCACGGCAGCTTTTTAGTACGCATGCGTTGTCAAAGATTACACATGTCTAGACACTGGTTTAAACCACCCCCTAAACAAAGAACTATTGTATGGGGGTAGTGTATATAAAAGAAGTTGTTGGCACTTCAGTCCACTACTCTACAGCCAGATACAGAGATAGGCAACTATTCCAGCTTTGAATAACTTGGATATAACAGCTTTGAATAACTTGGATAATGTGAGTATAAAACCTAATGTCTTTCTCTCCTTTTTTCTCAATTTATTATGTACTAATGTCTCTTTTTTTATTGCAGCATGTCTTCCGGGGATGAATATGTTCCTGGACCTGGTGAACTGGCCCAAGCAGAGGGTGAAGTGAGTACCTTCCTTCCATACTGATTGGTAAGTATTTGCTGTTGCATGGACACATGTGGCAAATATATATTTTTTCTTTTTCAGACCTCATCTTCCACGGCAGCGGAGGAAGAGCGGGAGCAGCCAGTCCGTGTGCAGGCGGCCTGTAAGTATAGACTGACAGATTGTACTCTTTTTTTTTTTTTTTTCCCCCCTGACTTTTTTTCTTGCCTGTTTTTCCTATTCAATCTTGCTTCTATTCTCAATCTTGCTTCTATTCTGTCTATCTGTTTTCTATCTTTTTCATTTCCAAATCTTTCCAAGATTTATGTTTTGCTTTCTTTTCTAGGCTTCACAACGGGATGAGGTACTCGCCCTGGACAATGATGCCCTGATACAGTTGGTCCAGGAGTGAGTCCCGTTGTGAGACAGCCGTGATCCACTGCACTGTGACAACGTGGTGATCCGGCGGCTCTGGAATGAGGTGGCCGCAGCGCTGATGGATGGCTGGGACAAGGCCTCTCCCCGGGTCCGCAAGGAATTTCATAAGTATTTCAATGCTGTGTGATGCGGCAGTGACCTTGGCCGGGATCACACAACTGTGTGTGTTGCTAGTAACTCCTGGGAGTTTCTATCATCACACACATTTTTGTTATCCCTGCCTACAGTGCATTGTCTAAATTTTTTTTTTGTTTTCCATAGTGAACAAGGTCAGAACCCGTTGGCGCTCGATGAAGGACCGCTTCAACAGGGACCTGAGGCAGGAGAACCGGGTTGCCAGTGGTGCTGCAGCAAGGACCACCCAAAAATATTGCTACCATCGGGCGTTGACCTTCTTAAGATCGGTCCTTGCCACCAGAGCGTAAGTATTTTGTTGTTGTATTGTATTGTGTTTACTCTGTGTTTTTCTATTTCACAGGAGTTGGCGCTTTTACTATTGTAAATGCATGATACTAATGTATTTGTTTTATTTTCACAGCACGTGGAGCAGCACCCTGCAACCTGATCCTGGAGCGGTCCTTCAACGAGCTGCCTCTGACCTGTCCCAGCCATCCACCAGCCAAGAAGCACCTTGTGAATCGGCAACACAGACAGCTGGAGACCAGGAAGCTGGTCCATCAGGTGTTCCCCTGTCCCAGGTCTCTGCCACTGGTTTTGCGGGCACTTCCCGCCAGCGGCAGAAGGCCTCGGACAGGAATCTCATGCCCGAGTTCATTCACTTGAGCACTGTTTTTCAAAATGGCCTCAAGGCGATGAGCGACAGACTGGAAAGTGTTTTTGCCCTGATAAAAATACGCTTCCAGTCTGTTGAGCATCGCCTTGACCATCTTAAAGCCGACCTTAACAGACCAGCACACCATTTTTTTAACCAAATAGAACAGGGCATGGCGGAACACCTTAGTCCTGATCTCCAGCTGACTGTGATGCATGCCTGCAACAATGCTTACATGCAGGCTATGCAGAGTCTGTACGTGCAGCAGCCTGTGGTGCCTTTTCCACCTCACTACCGACTTCTGCTGCATACCACTGCACGGCCACCAGCATTCCAAGCCATGCCGGACACCACTACATGACACCAAGTCCCAGTGAAGCTGGACACTCCCCCGCCACCACCATGCCAAGCGCTGCTCCTGCTTGGACATCCTCCACCCCTGCTTGGACCTCCACTCCAGCTTGGACCGCAACCACCTCCACCCCTGTTTGGACCTCCTCCACCTCCAGGACCGCCACCACCACCGAGCAGAAGCTGGGGGACCCTCACTCGGTCTTCAGGACCACGGACCATGGCAGGAGGTCACCCAGTTCCCGGAGGTCACCCAGTTCTTTGAGGTCACCCAGTTCCCGGACTTCACCCAGTTCCCTGAGGTCACCCAGCTCCAAGAGAAAAAAGGAGAGCACAAAGACTGCAAGACGACTGCATAAGAAATTAAAAACTTTTATCCTCCCTCCCCCCTCATCTCCCACTGTGTCTGACCCGCTGCCTTCCCCCACAACTTTCGTCGCCCTTCCCCGCGAACCCCTTCGTCGCCTACCTCAAGTCATTCCTCGTCCCTCCACACCTCCAAGTTCCCACCATCTTCCCCAAACGTCGCTCCCGGTAATTTTTTTTTTGTTTGTCTAAAAATAAATGTACTTTTTTTTCCCCAACTGTTTCGTTTAATTGTGTCTTTCGCCGCCTACACACACAGCGCCATACACACACTGCGCCATACACTTTGTGATTTTGCCACCACATAGCTCCAGTCCCATTCTTCTTGTGTCAGTCCTGGAGCTATGTGTTGTCAAAAACACAAATATATGACTTGTATTTTCACCACCAGTCTCTTCAGTCTACAAATATCAGTAGACTGAATACAGGATGTTGGTGAGTGCAAGGCATATCTATTCTCACCTTGCCAGGTATCATAAAGAGTGAATTGAGGATGGTGTGTTTTGCCCATCAACATTTCACTCTTTGTGACACAAGGCCAGGGTATTGTACAGTAGATATACCTTGTAATTAGCCACATCCTATATTCAGTGTGTGATGAATAAACTGAAGAGATGGAGAAAATACACGTCATATCTACAATACCCTGGCCTGGTATCATAACTATTTATCACACCTGGCCAGGTGACTATACCTATGAGTTGTCATCTGCAGCGTCTCTTCAGTCTGCATCATCTATCGCACGCAGAATGGAGAGATGCTGCTGGTTACTCATATGTGTATTCACCTGCCCAGGTGTCATTAAATTCAGAAGTTAGGATGCTTTTTTTTGGCATCCTGACTTCAGCATGACACCAGGCCAGGGGCTTGTAGAAGTTGTATAAACTTTATCATCTCTCCAGTCTGCGTGCATACTGAAGCCACAGTGGAGATACTACAAATAATATTTATACTCATATGGTCTGGTGTCATAAAGAGAGAAGGATGCTATTGCATCCCAAACTCATTTTTTGTAACATCAGGCCAGGTGTATAATATTTGTGGTATGTCCACCGTCGCTGCAATATGTTTGAACAAAGACTGGAGAGATGATGAAGGTCATACAACTTTTATCTGTTGACTCACCTGGTAGGAGTCCTAATAAAGTCACGATGCAGAAAACACAGCATCCTGACTTCACTGGGACACCTGGGCAGATGATTATTGTATTGGAGTATAGAAAAACAGAGTGCACTCAGTACAGGTATCAAAACCGTTTTTTTATTAACAACAACACAAGAAATTACTTTTACACCATTTGATCTTGCCATTCCACACGTCCCACATCAGATAGAAAGTAGGCCGCAAATTGGTCCCTCATTTGGCCTACTTCACCCGATGACCTGAGAGGGTGCTGAGTGAATTCAGGCAATGGGTTGACAGGTGGTTCATCTATTTCAAAGGTAGGGTGGTCTTTAGCCATCTCAAAATTGTGAAGAACCACACAGGCTTTCACCACCTCATCCACAGTTTCTAGTTTAAGATTGATGGCTGTGCCTAGAATGCGCCATCTGGACACAAGAATCCCAAATACACAATCGACAGTTCTTCGGGCCCTGGTCAGTCTGTAATTAAAAAATTTTTTGCTGTTGTCCAAGTCACGGCTGGAGTAGGGTGTAAGGTTCTATGTATATATTCCTGAAACTCAGTTTGTTCGTCAGCCATTTTACTTTCTGTCTTGCTGCAGCTATCTTGCCCTCAGTCAAAATGGAGTTTCCAGCTTGCATGTTCCCGCCCTGATTCTCTCCTTTGCTTCTTAAGCAGCCACAGCTGAGCAATCAGTGCTTCAGAATCTAGCCTGCAGTGAACCTGTGACTTGACTCCTGTAAGCCTTGGACCTTGTACTCCAGCTATTCCTACTGAGGAACTCTGAAGCACTTGTGGACTCTGAACCCTGCTCTTTGAAAGACCCACGTTTGCATGGACTTACGGTAACAGAGAAGAAGATCCTGAATCTGTATTGGAGAGTGATTGCTGAGCTTGGATTACTCTGGCCTGCTGTGTCTCCTGTTTCTGTGTCTGCAAACTGTGTGACTATTTCTGCCAACTTGTATGAAGTAATACAGGACTTTTCTATATTAAACCTGTGACTCCTGTGTTTTCATCGCACCCAAGCACAAGACGCTATATGAACTGTACTACATACATTACAAGATTCTGAAGCCAAAACGTTAGTGTCTGCTGGGTCTGGAAGGCTGTGTCTGCTGTACTGTGGATATCAGACGTCCGGTTGTACTTTCTGTGATGACAGTGGTTGTGACTTCTCACAACCATTCCAGGTGAGCAATTCCCTTAAGTTTTTTCTTTTTGCAGTGTTACCACAGGTAAACACTATTGTTTTTTTTTTTTTCCTTTCTTTTCTCTTTTTTGTCTGCTGTAACTCTGGATATCAGATGTCTGGTTGAAACTTTCTGTGATGATAGTGCTTGTGACTTCTCACAACCATTCCAGGTGAGCAGTTCCCTTAATTTTTTTTTCTCTCTGCAGTGTTGCCACAGGTGAACACTATTGTTTTTTTTTCTCTCCTCTTCTTCCAGTAATCCTGTCTTAAAAGATCTGGAAAATGGAGGCCCGCATAAAGGAACTTTGCGGAGTGACTGATAATATCCTTGCAGATTTGCAGAATATAAAGACCCGTTTTACAAATCTACAGGACCTCAATAATCACAATTTGCAAGTGGTTGGACAGACTACCCAGGATTTGCGAGCCAGGATTGAGGTTCTAGAGGGGCGAGTCCAGGCTCCTGCCGTAGCCCCGAGTGCTGGGATTCCCAAGTTGCCCCCTTTTCGTTTTGGCGGTGAACGTGAGAAATTCAGGGGATTTATTAATCAATGCAATCTTTTTTTTTCTGCACATGCTTCACAATTTCCCACTGAACGATCTAAGGTGCTTACTATAATTATGTTGCTTACCAACAAGGCTTTAATGTGGGCAAACCCTCTGATTGAGACTGAGGATGATTGTTTGAATCACCTTGATGATTTTATTTCAGCCATGGGGCAGGTGTTTGATGACCCCAATCGAGGTGCAACAGCTGAAGCAGCCATGTTAGCTTTGCGCCAAGGTAAGCACTCGGTAGCTGAATATGCCTTGGATTTCAGGAGATGGGCCCTTGATACCACCTGGGACAGTTCCGCCAAAAAATCTATTTTTCGAAAGGGGTTATCTCCACTGATTAAGGATGAACTTGCTCGTGCCGACCCTCCCACTGCGTTAGGTGACTTTATTAACTACTGCATCCGTATTGATACTCGTCTGACTGAACGCAGGCAAGAGAGATGGTTCGAAAGCAATCGTACTAACCTTTTCCTACCTTCCTCTCCAGCTAAGGAACCTTTGAGTAGGATTACACGGGAACCTGAACCTGAACCCATGCAGGTAGACTCTTTACAACGACGGGTTAGTGATGCACGCAAGGAACATCGTTTTAAGGAGAATCTATGTTTCTATTGTGGTAAGTCAGGGCACTTCATTATAAACTGCCCCAGCCGTTCTCGTAAGACTACTGCAGCACTCATTCATTGTGAGTGTTGCGAGAGGGGATCTGTCAGGTCCGAGCCTCAGGCTCCAGAGAGATCTGCAGCAACAGATCTTGATTTCTCGGACTTAAACTCCGTTACCTCTGAGGACGTTGACTGTGTAAACGCTGCCATTTTTCAAGTTTCCTCAGCGGTGTCCCAGCTGAGTTGTAAGAAAAACAATTCTCATTGCTTTCTTTCCATCAAACTCTGGGTTGACTCAGCTTGGGTGTCTAGCTCTGCTATGATCGACTCAGGGGCAAGTGGAAATTTTATGGATGTTTCCTTTGCTCTGAAACAGGGAATACGTTCAGTGAAGAAGGCTACTCCAGTACAGATGGAAACTGTGGATGGCTCCCTGCTGACCTCTGGACCAGTGGATCAGGAAACAGAGCCTTTGAGGGTTCTTATGGGTAAAGATCATCAAGAGAAACTGTCCTTTATGCTTATCTCTTCTCCCCACTTTCCCATTATTCTAGGGCTACCATGGCTGCAGGCTCAGAATCCTACCATTAACTGGGAGACCAAGGAATTACACTTTCCAGAGAAACAGATGAGTCCAAAAGTTTCAGCTTGCTCTGTTCCTAAAGGAATCATGTCAGTCCCTGAACTACCAGCTGTATACCAGGACTATGTGGATTTATGTGACAAGAAGAACGCTGACCAGCTTCCTCCTCACCGTCCATATGATTGTCCAATTGAATTATTGCCTGGAGCAGAGATACCTTTTGGTAAGATCTACCCCCTGGCGGGGCCCGAGCTAAAGGCTTTAAAGGATTACATAGATGAAAATCTAGCCAAGGGCTTCATACGCCCCTCTTCATCTCCTGCAGGTGCACCCATCTTCTTTGTAAAGAAGAAAGATGGATCTCTGAGACCATGCGTAGACTATAGGGAACTCAATAAGGTTACTATTAGAAACCGTTATCCATTGCCTTTAATCCCTGAGTTATTGGAGAGAGTGCGACATGCCAAAATTTTTTCTAAACTAGATCTTCGTGGGGCCTATAACTTAGTCCGTATTAGACCTGGGGATGAATGGAAGACTGCATTCAGGTCACGCTATGGACACTTTGAATATCTAGTTATGCCTTTTGGTCTGAGTACCGCCCCAGCCACTTTCCAACACTTGGTGAATGACATCTTCAGGGATCTCCTAGATACATTCGTGGTAATTTATTTGGATGATATTCTAATTTTTTCTAACTCCACAGAGGAACATCATGGACATGTGAGAATGGTCTTGGAACGTCTAAGACAAAATCATCTTTACATCAAACTTGAAAAGTGTGAATTCCATAGGACCGAAATTCAATTTCTGGGGTATGTACTGTCTACACAAGGAATTAGTATGGATGGAAGCAAAACCCAAGCCATCAAGGATTGGCCAAGTCCTAGAAATGTGAAGGAGGTACAGCGCTTCATCGGGTTTGCCAACTTTTATAGACGTTTCATTAGAAATTTCTCTGAGGTAGTGTCACCTATCACTCAACTTACCCGGAAAGAGTCTAGGTTTTCCTGGACTCCCCAAGCCCAGGAAGCATTTTCCCGTCTAAAAGATAAATTTACCACTGCACCTATCCTAGTACATCCCAACCCCGAGCTTGCCTTCATAATAGAGGTGGATGCTTCAGACTGTGCCGTTGGAGCTATACTCTCTCAGAGAACAGGTGAGAAGAATGTCTTGCATCCCTGTGCCTTCTTTTCCCAGCAGTTGTCTTCGGCTGAGAGGAACTACGATGTGGGCAATAGAGAGTTGTTGGCCATTATTGCCGCCTTCAAAGAATGGAGACACCTTCTTCAGGGAGCTGCACAGCAAATAGTCGTCCTGACAGACCATCGTAACCTTGAGTTTATCAGGTCGGCTAAGTGCCTGACTCCTCGCCAGGCTCGCTGGAATCTTTTCTTAAACCAATTTAATTTTATCATCTCTTATAGACCAGGATCGCGCAATGGAAAGGCTGATGCACTCTCTAGGATTTACTCAGCAGAGACACGTCCAATTACTCCTCCTAAGACTATTCTTCCTGACTCTAGATTCCTAGGAGTAATTCATAATCAAGACCTACTTAAGGACATCAAGGAAGCATACCATGCGGATTCCTTTTTGGCACAACCCCCAAGGGACGTAAGTCTTGTCTTTAAGAATGGTGTGTGGATTCAGGGACAACGTCTGTATATTCCTGAAACAGTCAGATTGAGAGTATTGCAACTCATTCACGATTCCAAGATAGCTGGGCATAGAGGAATTCTAAAGACACAGGAATTTCTTTCTCGTTTCTTTTGGTGGCCCACTTGCAGGAAGGATGTTTTGAATTATGTCACTTCATGTGAGGTCTGTGCAAGATGCAAAACACCTCGCTCCTCACCAACTGGTCTGTTACAGCCTCTTCCCACCCCGTCCCGCCCGTGGGGATCCATTTCTATGGACTTCATTGTGGAGTTACCAACCTCTCAGGGGAAGAACACCATTCTAGTGGTGGTTGACCGTCTAACAAAGGCAGCTCATTTTATCCCTTGTGTCGGCTTACCCACTGCAAAACAGACATCAGATTTGATGATTAAAGATGTGTTTCGCTTACATGGAGTACCGGATGAGGTTATTTCGGATCGAGGGGTGCAATTCACTTCTAGGTTTTGGCAAAATTTCTGTGCAGCATTGGACATTAAAGTAAACCTTTCTTCTGCTTTTCATCCCCAGACTAATGGACAGACCGAACGAACCAATCAAACCCTGGAGCAGTATCTCCGCTGCTTTATCTGCCACCTACAGGATGATTGGGTGGATCTACTTCCATTAGCTGAGTTCTCGTATAACAACTCTCAGAGTGCCTCCACTAAACAGTCTCCTTTTTACTCTAATCTAGGTTATCATCCTAACATTCTACCACGATTTCCCATAGAAACGCCTTTACCAGCAGTGGCTGAAAGAATCACGTCTTTACAGAAGAATATGGATCTTCTAAAGGAAAATCTGGAATCGGCTCAAGAAAGGTACAAGAAAGCAGCAGATAAATTTCGTAAACCTGCACCAGCTTTCAAGGTAGGAGACTTGGTCTGGCTGTCAACCAGAAATCTTAAGTTAAGGATTCCATCGTCTAAGTTGGGACATAAGTACATTGGACCCTATAAAATCAGTAAAATTATAAGTGCCGTTGCTTGTCGTCTTCAACTGCCCAGAACTATGAGAATCCACCCTGTCTTTCATGTATCCCTACTAAAGGCTGCGACACCCAATACGTTTCCTGGACGTTCCTCTCCTTGCCCTGACCCAGTGCTAGTCGATGGTCAGGAAGAATTTGTGGTGGAAAGGATTTTAGATTCCAGGTTGTATAGAAATCAGTTACAATATCTGATTAAATGGCAGGGCTACCCAGTGGAGGACAACTCATGGGAACCGGTCAATAACGTTAATGCTCCTCGCTTGCTCCGTCAGTTTCATCAGAGGTACCCACACAAGCCTGGTCTGAGGTCATCCGGAGGTTGTCCTTAAGGGGGGAGTAATGTAAGGTTCTATGTATATATTCCTGAAACTCAGTTTGTTCGTCAGCCATTTTACTTTCTGTCTTGCTGCAGCTATCTTGCCCTCAGTCAAAATGGAGTTTCCAGCTTGCATGTTCCCGCCCTGATTCTCTCCTTTGCTTCTTAAGCAGCCACAGCTGAGCAATCAGTGCTTCAGAATCTAGCTGCAGTGAACCTGTGACTTGACTCCTGTAAGCCTTGGACCTTGTACTCCAGCTATTCCTACTGAGGAACTCTGAAGCACTTGTGGACTCTGAACCCTGCTCTTTGAAAGACCCACGTTTGCATGGACTTACGGTAACAGAGAAGAAGATCCTGAATCTGTATTGGAGAGTGATTGCTGAGCTTGGATTACTCTGGCCTGCTGTGTCTCCTGTTTCTGTGTCTGCAAACTGTGTGACTATTTCTGCCAACTTGTATGAAGTAATACAGGACTTTTCTATATTAAACCTGTGACTCCTGTGTTTTCATCGCACCCAAGCACAAGACGCTATATGAACTGTACTACATACATTACATAGGGTTTCAACAGGTTTGTGCACATTTGAAAGGCCTCATCACCAACCATTACAAATGGCAGTGGTGGACCTTCGGTGTGGGGAAGAGGCCGTGGCAGGGGGAAATTACAATGGTTGCTATACAACCTACGGCCCATGTCCGAGTTCTTAAAGGTCTGTGAGTCATTGCCCCGGCCAAATGCCCCAATGTCCACCGCAATAAACCGACAGTCTGCATCCACAATGGCCATGAGTACCGTAGAAAATTACTTTTTATAATTAAAGTACTCAGAGCCACTTCTTGGGGGTTTTGTTATCCTGATGTGTTTCCCATCCACCGCTCCCAAACAGTTGGGGAAATTGCAGACTGTAAAGAATTTTTCTGCAATATCCATCCACTTTTCCGCGGTGGGCAGGGGCATAAATTCAGGACATAGAACGTCCCACAAAGCCCGGCTGTTGTGAACATGTTGGAGATGACTTCGGAGCTGAAGCTCCCTCTGGTGGTTGCTGAGGGTATTGAACCTATGTTGAACAGCAAAAATCCACCACCTGCAACTGATGATTGGTTATCAGGTGGTACGGACTGGCCTGATATAAGTGAGCTGACCTTCCATGGTTCTTGCTGGTGATCAATTGTTCTTCCTGGTCTAAGTTGGAATTCAGCTTGCTTTTCTGCTGTCTCCTGCTTGCATTCAGATAAGTCACTTTCAGTTTTTTTTTTACTGTGGTTTGATTTTCCTTGCTTTTTTGCTGCATTGCTTTTTGTCTTCAGCCGGGTCCCCTTTGGGGGGCTTGAGCTGGTCTCTGTTCGCTTTTTGTATTTGTTCATTTGCTCAGTTCTTGTGATATTTTACTGCTGGGTAGCTACATGTCCACTCCAGAAATCTGATATAGGTGGTCGAGACCTTGTGGTCTCAGTATTTTTGGATTCAGAAGTGTTGGAGTTTTTCCTAGGGTTTTTCTGGGTTGCAGACAGTATTCTCTCCTGTGCTATCCTATCTAGACAGTTTTTGCCCCAGCGTTTGCTCAATCTATTTTCTGTCTGTGTTCGTGTTTTCATCTTGTCTAACCGCCATTATATGTTTGGGGGCTTCCTATTCTTTTGGGGTTCTACTCCGGGGCAGTTAGCTTTCCTCTTTCCATCTTCAGGGATAGCTAATCTCTCCAGCTGTGACGAGGCATCTAAGGCACCATAGGAACGTCCCACGGCTGCTTCTAGTTGTGTGGTTAGTTTAGGGTCTGCAACTGTGTAGCCCAGCTGCGCTCTGGAGCCACATGTTACCCTGGAAGATGCACGAAAGGTAAACCCACAACAACCCATAAGCACACAACACTCCACATTTTCCTGGTGCCACCAGAGGGAGCCCTTGGAGACGACAGCAGGGAGATGAAGGCAGTCTAGCTGAGAGTTAGCTAGTCATTGGTTTTACCTCAGAGTGTCAGTTTTTTACCTCAGCAGAGGAGATTAGAGCAGACTGTGAGAGATTCTAGTCAAAACGGCAGTTACCTCAGACGAGCTGAGAGGGAAAGACTAGCCAGAAAGAGAAAGCCTGAAGACTTCAGCAAACACTCAGTTTAGGAGTGGAGTCCAGTAGTAGTGGGAAAGATTACCACTTAGCATGGTCAAAATTGAGTTTACTGAGAGACCTTCAGTGAGCGTTTCAGTGAGTAAGCGTGCCGACGCTTGGAGAGCGGTGAAGATAAAGAAAGCTGACATCTGCTGCTAGCTTGTGCTTATGATAGTGGTGAGAGTAGGACGAAAGGCAGGTGGAAGAAAGAAGAGAGAGAGTGACAGAGGTTAACCAGCATTGATAGCTTACCTCCACTCTGCACCACCGGACACCGGGTCCGCGCTTGCAGCATCTGCACGACTGGTAGTGTCGGGGTCGTAACGACAAACCACTCATCCTCCAGTCATTCCAAATTAGACTAAGAGCACGGGTCGACCGAGAATGAATCAGGCAATACGCTGGTTCAGACTTCAGAACGTGCCCTAAAGAAAATGGTGCTATTAGGCGGCCATCTCCAGTAAGCACTGAACTTTTATTCACGTACATAAGATTACATACACAGAATATTGGGGTGGAGTAAAGGCGGGATTGAGGAGAAAGAGATAAGCTGAGTCATCCTAATTGGTCCTTAGATCTTCTTCTAAGTCCTCCTTGATGTGTTGTCATCCTCAGTTTCGTTTCTTGAAGAAAGATTCTATTGTTCTCGTGTATCATGTATTTCCTCAATTCTCCAAAGGTGGGGGCATTTCAGTAGATCCACTTCAATTTAGTGTAATACAGTGATAGGACACAAGATGGAGACAAACACCAGCAGATACTAACATTGTAATAATATCATTTAAGGGAAACTTCGTGTTTACAAAATACATATACACACTATAAATATAAAAGTATAGTAGAAAATTATATTTTACCTTGACAATCCCCCCTAAACACTAAGTTTTTCCCTTAATTTATGCGGCCTTCGAGACTGTCCATGTGTGGGGACAGGGGTAATGGATTTCTTCGCTTGGTCATTTTAGAAACTGGCCCCTTATGGACCGCCCCCAAACAACCAAGTCCCTACCAAACCTGCACATGGAGTTCTCCCACTATCCCTAAACTAAATCTCTTATTTCCATTTGTATTTTGTTATAGGGGGTTTTATCAGGTTTATCCTGCGGAGTATATTTCTCCATATCACCCTTATCAGTGTCTTCATATAGTAGCGACACAACTTCCTGATGAAGGAAAGTACCTGAGGAGGCGGCTGCATTGGTCACAGCTTTCCTATACATAGATATCACACAACATAGAATTATCAATCCTAGCACCAAAAGCCCTGTTACCACTAAGCAGGCTTGTTGGAGAAATTCTTTAAGTCCTTCAAGCCATCTTAAGAAGAAAGAGGTATCTACTTCTGCATTGGCTTTTATTTCCTCAGCCAGATTTTTAATCTCTGTAAGGGCCACTATAGTTTTACCATTGACTCCAGAATTCTGAGGAATATAAGTACAACATTTTTCCCCTATCATCCCACAGACTTCATCTTTTTCAGCTAGAATCATGTCAATGGCCAGTCTATTTTGAAGAGTCAGTCTTTTGTTTTGGGCCCAGTTTCTCAACTATACCCTGGAAAGCATCTTGACTAAAATTGATATTGATAAATCTTTGCTTGGTGTAGTATATATATTTATCCAATCTACATTGTAATTGATCTGCACAGTTGGGATGAGAGAACGGAAACCCGCCAGGATCTGATTCTGAGCTTTGTATTCGTCTGGGACCCCCCTAGGAACACCTATGGAATCCATATAAACTTTGGGATCCTCAGCATAACTGGTGTGCAGCTGACCCAGACTCCTTCTTTTTCTGGATATCAGTGGAGCTATATTCTCGGATCCAGACTCTTTCTCACATGTCTTTTAATGACTACCTAGTCTCCAGGCTGCAGGCTGTGACTCCCAGGATCCTGGTTCGGATCTGGAAGAGAACTGAAAACATTATCATATACTTTCTTGAGTCTTTTATTGCAAATCCCTTACATATGAACTTAATACATGGTTACTTATTTCCAATGCTTGGGAAAAGAAACATCCTAAACTAAGCACTTTGCCAAATAGTACTTTATACGGAGAAAGTCCAGTTTTTCTACTTGGAGTGTACCTTACTGAGTATAGGGCTAATGGTAAACATTCAGGCCAAGATTTCCCTGTTTCAGCCATGGCCTTTTAGATTTTTAACTTCAATATCCTATTTAGTCCTTTTACTTTTACACCGCTTTGTGGTAATATGGGGTGTGGAAAACTTGTTGAATTCCCAGCGCTGTCAAGACTTCATTCATTATTTCACCTGTGAAATGTGTACCTCTGTCACTTTCGGTCACCTTTAGTACTCCATACCTGCACACCACCTCCGCAAGCAGCTTCTTTGCGGTTGCCGCAGCCGTAGCCTTGGCAATCGGGAAAGCCTCCGGCCAACCTGAGAATAAATCAAAAACACACCAACACGTACTCCCATGAACCTGATTTTGGCAGCTGAATATAATCAATCTGCAGTCTCTGGAAAGGATAGAAGGGCCGAGGGGTGTGTTTGGGTGGTGTCTTGACTACCCTTCTCTGATTATGTGTAGCACATACCATGCATCCCTGGATCAAACCTTCTATACAGGTGGAAAAGCCTGGTGCCGCCCAATGCTTCTGCATCACGCTCATTACAGCAGTTTTGGACTGGTGGGTTGGCCCATGTAACATCTGGGCGACCACAGGGTACAACGCTCTTAGAAGGCATCGGCGCATCCCTCTTCCCCATATCCCAGTTGCTGCATTCAGACATGCACCTTCTTTTTGCCACTTTTCTACTTCCTCCTGGCGCACCTGAGCCTGCATCTGGGCTAAGGCATCCTCCGACACAAAGGGATTTTTGGGAGCGCTTACCTGGTGCATCGTTACCCCTTGGAGTGGTCTACTGGCTGCTGTTTTTGCTGCTGCATCGGCCATTGCGTTTCCTTTACTCACCTGATCAGTGCATCTGGTATGTGCTTTAACTTTTATGACAGCTACTTCTTTTGGTAATTGTAATGCATCAATTAACTGCTGGACTGCGTCAGCATTTTTAATGGGATGTCCTGCTGCCATCAGGAATCCTCTAGACTTCCAAATTGGACCAAATCATGAGCTATACCGAATGCGTATCTAGAATCTGTGTAGATGTTAACAATTCTACCTTCAGCTATCTTACAGGCCTCGGTCAGAGCCTTAAATTCAGCCTCCTGGGCCGACTGATGTGGGAGCATTGGTTCTGCTTTGATTACTGCATTCAGGGAGACGATGGCATACCTGGTGTGGAAGGTACCTGAGTCATCTTGGTAGCGAGTTCTACAAAAAAATTCAAAATCAGCATTAAGTCTCTCAGTTTCAAACACTGTGGGTAGGCCTGCTGTTTCTTGTGCCATAAGCTGAACACAGTCATGAGGAATCTCCTCTCTTGGATCTTTCTTTGTACCATACCGTACAATACCTGACCTCCCCCCTAGATCCGAGAGAGATAACAATGTGGCAGGATTAAGTGTGGTACATCTCTGCAAAGAAACATTTGGAGGCATTAAAAGTGCACATTGCAATCGAAGATGACGTGCAGCTGAAAAATATGCCGGCTGCACCTGGTTCAGTATGATATATACATCATGAGGTGTAAGTGCTGTCAGTGGATAATCAAGAACGATATCTGATGATTTGTGGAGCAATAGTCCTACAGCATGTACCGCCCGTACACAGGACGGGGCACTCTAGCCACTGCATCTAGTCTTCCACTGAAACAGGCCACTGGCCTTTGATTGTCACCATGTAACTGAGTCAATACTCCTGCCGCGTGTCCCTGCTGTTCGTGGAGATACAGGGTGAATGGTAGTTCATAGTTGAGAGTTCCTAGCGCTGGAGCTGCCACAATCCTGTTTTTGAGAGAATAAAAACAGTCTATACCTTCAGGAGTTAGTTTAAAAGGCACAATGGTGATACAATCATAGAGAGGTTGCATGAGGATTGACACAGCACGAATCCACTGCCTGCAGTAGAAAATCAGTCCAAGAAATGTCCTAAGAGCGGCAACATTAACAGGCATAGGAAAGTTCTGTACAGCTTCTTTGCGAGCGCTGGTCAGATGTCGCGCCCCCAGTGTAATGCAATGTCCCAAAAAGATAACTGAAGATTTACAGAATTGAGTTTATCCTTTAACGCTTACAACCTGCTTGGTACAAAAACAACATAAGTAATATTGTTGCAATACGACACTGTTTCCTGGAGGGGGCACAAATCAGTAAATCATCAATATATTATAAAAATAACATTGGCAAAATCAATAACTGTAAACTAAGCAGCATCCTGAGATATCTGGAACAAAAGTGTATATATATATATTAGACACCACTGGAGTTTCCAGATCAGTAGCTGCATTAACTGCCCATAATTTTTGTACCAACCCGTACACAGGGTTAAGTTGAAGGGGGGCTGGAGTTTGCTATGTGGGCACTGATAAGAACTGTCCTTGGAGCTGCAGATGTCTGCTTGTGGAGATGGGGGCTAGAACTACTCCTGGCTGGTTTTTTTTTTTCTGATACAGAACAAGCTAAATTCTTCTAACTTTTTTTTTTTTTTTACTTTTAATACATTGTTCGGAGTGGACAGGGAAAACATACAGGACTACACTCTGGACAGCTTCAGTAAGTAATTGTTGGGACCTAGGCATATTAGTAGAAGTATATCGTGATTTCATTGCATATATTGCATATTGACACGGCAACTGTCCTGCTCTGGTTGCTGGGACCTGTCCTATTTCTACCTGACCACACGTTTGTATATACGAATTAGATTCGTCCTGTATCATGGGTCCGCCTTTCTGTGAAATTGTTGCGGCCAGTCCTCCAGCATAGTGGAGTTGATTATTTGCAGCATTTACTATGACCCCAACATGTTGTTTCGTAAAATCCCCTGTCCTTATCCTAAAGAGTACATCATGACGGTGGGGTCCAGGAATAACATTGGAATATATTTCCTGAAAATCTTCTCTTTCCTCTGTACTAGCAACGTCTAGCGACATGATTTTACAAAGAGTGCTCTGCTTCAGTTCTGGTGTCATAGTGACAGTTCCAACTGGATAATACTCAATACGTGCTTGTAATTGTAACAACACATCACTTCCTAAAAGATTACATTGACCCCGTGGTGATATCATTAACTGTGTGTGTACAGTGGTTCCTTGAATTTGCAGGGGAATCTTTTTAGTGACGGGGAGCAGGATAGATGGAGAGTTATAAGGAGTCGCTATAACATGGTGGGAGAAATCACTTTTCCCAAATGGCCAGTCCTCTTCTGTAATTACTGAATTGTCTGCCCCCGTGTCCACTTGGAACTCAACCTCATGTCCCCCTGGTAGGTTCACCTGTACTGTGCAATTAGGAGTGGGGGGTAAGAGACAAGGGGGTTCATGTGCAAGCTACCTCTTTTTGCCTGCACTAAATCATGTTGTGCCCCCTGTGCTATTCTGGCTAGATCCTCTGCTTTAACTGATCTCTAATCCGGTCTACTTACTTTCAGTTTTTCCTTGTCACTTTTTTTTTTTTTTTTATGCCATTCATATAAACCTTGCTAGAACTTTCTCACTAGTCTTGTTTTCTTTGACAAAACCCATTTCCACCCAAGTTTTCCTTAGAGTCCAGAAATAATCTTTTGGCTCTTTCCTGAACTCTGTCTTCTAGTGTAACTTCCTTTCTCTGCCTGTCTATTTGCTTCTCACATACTCTGACCTTCTATTCTTACGTACTGTGTCTATTCCAAAAACCTATTCAACAAAATCTGAAAACTGTTGCACTCTTGCTCTGCGTCTCTATGCTGAATGCCTGATGGGAGGGGTAAGTCGGGTCGCTGCGCAGTTTGTTAGTGTGCTCTCCCTCAGCCTTCAGCTTCCTTATCTGTAGAATGACCTTGGTGTACAGCAAAATACCATCACGCTGCTACCAGCACTTCCTCCCTTATACCTTTGCTTGCTGTCACTGACTCCTGCATTCTTAGATCCGTTCCTACAAATATAATACTTGTATATCTCATTTATCAATCTATTGTATCTAGCTTCATCTGCCAATCATGACAGTTTTTATTCCCTGGGCGGGTGACACTGAGATAAAATATCCCTTTTCCCCTGAGTCTGGTGCGTTGATCCCTTGAAATCATTCCTATCACAGTTAAATATTTGATAGAAATCGAACTTAAAGACAACCACAGGGGTTGTAGTATTAACCCAGAAGGTGGGCATACTGGCACTACTGGAGATCAGGATATAGCTCAAAAGGATATGTATATCAGAAACTTCATAACTGCTGATTAATCTTGTCCTTCTTGCAATGGGAGGCGTGAATCCAGGTGCTCTTGCCCTCGAACTTCGGGCAGTAGGGGTGGACAGGATCACAGTGTAGGGACCCTCAAATCTGGGCTGGAGACAGTCTCTTCTCATAAATTTTTATATATATAAGGTCATCAGGCGAGAAATCATGCACCGTGTCACCTGTAAATTCTGGGAGAGAAGCAGACACTGCAGAGTGGGTGTTAGTTAACTCTTTAGACAAAGCAATCACAAATTTACTACTTTATCATTGGTTTCAAATAATTCCTGGTGCCTAATGTCTTCTGTTTTTAACATACCAGCATGATGGAGTATTGAATGTATGGTGGCCCGAAGGGTGGCCCGTGACTCATTTGAATTTAGAGGATCATGGACTGGACCTGCTGCATGGATGATGATATCAGCGGGAAGGTCCCCTGCATGGGTTGTCAGAGTCTGTCCAGGTGGCAAAGGGTCATGAGTGTATATATGAGCCATGCATTCTGCAGTGACGATGGGACCACCAGCTTGGGCTATTAATAGAGCCAGACCCCCTTTCTTGGAGCAGTTGGAGTTGGCAGGACTAACTATAGCACCAACCCGATGTGTCAGGATATCACCGTACCCTATGGACAATGTCACTGGATTTCCATTGTGGTCTGTGTAATGCTGTGAATGGCAGGGATACCAGTTTTCAAGTACACCGGGAGCTGGGGCCTGACCGGGGTTTCCGTGAATCTTACAGAACGACTGTCCTCTCTGAGGATTTGTGAAGGAGAGGAAGGTGCCCCATCTCTGGAGTAGGGGTGGAATAGGCCCTAGGACCAGGGGTTAACAATGATGGTGGGGGAATGGAGGAGGGAAGAAAAGATACTGGTGCTGCTGGGGATAGTGGTGGCTGTTGAGGGGCCCACCCCTCTTCTCTCTCCTGATCCTCCTCCCCTTCGTTAGATCCCATAATATCATGGCAGCGGCTTCTGATCATTGTTTGAAAAACTGAAGATTCATGCATTGCAGCAATGGCCGGGTTGGGGTGTGTGAAAGGGAACAATGGTGTTGCATCTGGTGCCATATTGGGAGCTGTGGCCTGCACAGGTGCGGGCGGGGGCTGGTAGTAGGCCCTGGTTGGTATCAGCAAGGGATATAGGCCTGACTGGGTGTGCTTGGGTGTCCCAAGATGGCCGCCGGAGGAGATGGGGTGTTGGTCATTTCCAGGTGTATTAAGATGGCCACTGGGTTTACCAAAATGGCCGCTGGGTGTGGGAGGGGCGATGGGCTGGGCATTACACCAGGAGCGACCCGCCCCACAAACACGGCAGGTCTCCGCCCAGGGCGGATTCTGTTCACCACACACATGACAGGTCCAACCTCCCTTTGTTCTGAGATCGGCACCATTATAGGGCGGTGGCCGAGGGCTTGGAGCGGCCATTTTAGTTACATCAACAAGATCATATGCAGAGCATTTTACATATCCGAACAAAGGCTCAGCACTTTCCGAACCTCCTTATTCCATCTACCTCTTTCCAACCCTCAACTTTCAAATCATTTACTACTCTTAAATGTGCTTGGGCTTGATGCAGAAGTCCCTTATCACCCAACTTTCCTTTCTTCTATGCTACATAATCCTTCTACACTGAAGGCTGAAATCTGCTCATACTCGGCAAGCTCATTCTTAACAGCCTTCTTGCCTCCACGTGATTTCATCAATTCAACCACTCCCAAAGCACCACCCTCTAACTTGTGGGTTTTGTTTGATTTAAACATGCGCATCATAATATTAACAGAGTGTAATGATCTGTCGCGACTCAGACCACCGGCGTCACTCGCAGGTCACCACCCGTCACTGCAGAGTCCCCCTCAATACTGTGACAAGACAAAGAGTCCCCCTCCATACTGTCTTTTTCCCTAACTGTGGATGGTGACTTTAAAGCGCAGTACACCGTGACACTCTACACAGCACAGAGTCCCCCTCCATATGCTGACACCTGGGCTTCTCCTAATGAGACTTCCAGTGTTTAGACAAAGAGTACCCCCTCCATTTGTCACTTTCTCAGACGAAGAGCCCTCCTCTATTCGTCTCCTAAGGAAATTTGGTTATGCGCACCCCTACCACAATTCTCTACAAGATGCTAAAAATTTAGACACTACCAAATAATCACGGGAGACAACTATCGGCATAAAAGTACAGTGACTGGAGGAGGAGGAACGTGGTGTTTCGACTCAAGCACGTGCAGGCAATGCAACGTCACTCGGTCATACTTGCTGGTTCGTGGCGTGGGATTGCCCTTGGTCTCACCACTCAACCAGTCACCCCTCCAGACCCAAATGGACAATACGACAGGACCAAACAGTGACTGACACACAGGCAAGTGGGACGCATATAAAATATATGATCCCAACTTACCGTGTTCAACGGAGGCTGCAGTCCTCGCATTCAGTCACCGCGGGCATCACCGCAAAGTCCTCAAGACGGGTCCGGACGGGCGGCAATCCACGGCCCCACGTTGGGCGCCAATTGTCGGGGTCGTAACGACAAACCACTCATCCTCCAGTCATTCCAAATTAGACTAAGAGCACGGGTCGACCGAGAATGAATCAGGCAATACGCTGGTTCAGACTTCAGAACGTGCCCTAAAGAAAATGGTGCTATTAGGCGGCCATCTCCAGTAAGCACTGAACTTTTATTCACGTACATAAGATTACATACACAGAATATTGGGGTGGAGTAAAGGCGGGATTGAGGAGAAAGAGATAAGCTGAGTCATCCTAATTGGTCCTTAGATCTTCTTCTAAGTCCTCCTTGATGTGTTGTCATCCTCAGTTTCGTTTCTTGAAGAAAGATTCTATTGTTCTCGTGTATCATGTATTTCCTCAATTCTCCAAAGGTGGGGGCATTTCAGTAGATCCACTTCAATTTAGTGTAATACAGTGATAGGACACAAGATGGAGACAAACACCAGCAGATACTAACATTCGTAATAATATCATTTAAGGGAAACTTCGTGTTTACAAAATACATATACACACTATAAATATAAAAGTATAGTAGAAAATTATATTTTACCTTGACAGTAGGAGACACCGGAGACCCTGCTGGACTACAGGTCGCAGGGGCCCAACAGTGTTGATACGTAACTGGGGTCAGGAAGAACAGGAGTCTGGCCTGATCAGCCATATAGAGACTTAGTTCTGTCCACAAGAAGGCCTCACCACAAGGTCAGCCGGGCGTAGCTGAGAAGACGGAGTTAGGCTTTGTTTTATGCAAGTCAGAAACTCACCTACATTAAAGGAGTAAGGAGGCCCTACACCTACTCAGTGGGATTACTGGACGTGCATCCTCCACCCTCACAGCTTCCCGGGTCGTGCCTACAACTTCACCATCAGTAAAGGTACAGAAAGAGACTTTCTTGTGTGTGTCTGCCTTATTGCTCCTGCACCCCTATATTACACCGCCATATACCCTGAGGGATCAGTCTCGCCTGTGGGAGACTTAACACCTTGCTGCCCAGTAACAACCCCTCAGAGGATCTACCCTGCAGCGCTGGTCATCCTGACCAGGAACCACAGGTGGCATCACGAATATTTCTACAAACTTATAATCCCCTGTAAATATCCCCTTTTTAGTGAGCGCCCAGGGCAACGGACCGAGCTGTGCTACCCGTGACATCCCCAGTGAAGTGAACGGGCTCGGTGCCGAGTACCCCACAGGCCCTGGCTATGAGCGACTCATCTTTTGGCGTCACGAACAGGATACGAAGCTCGCTATATGTGAGTCCTGTGTGCCTGAAGTGGACTGTTTTTATGCAAGAGACTGTGTTACTGTTGCTGTGATTTTTGGCGCCAATTGTCCGCCATTGCCCACCAAAGTACAGCGCTACAGCGCAAAGAGAAGGTGCGTACCTGCAGAAAGCGCGCTGAGTCCCAGACACGCCCCCAACGCTGACGCAGCAGCAGGTCCTGTGGAGAGCTTCAGTGATCGCTCTGACATCAGAGTGCCGGCGACGCAGGTCCTTCTACATCGCTGTACCCTGCAGATCTGCAGCCTTCAGGAGAAGGTAGGCCACGCTTAACTAGGGGGGCGCAGATATGTCGCAGCCGCAAGCTGACAGCGCGGCCGAGGGCGACCGCTCCAATAACTTACCCGCCGGCGCTGCCGCGCAGGATGGAAACGCTGGCCCCTCAACTGGTCCTGTGGCCCCGATAGTACCGCTGACGCTGCCATACCTGTGTAAGGTTCTTTGTCTCTGTTGACATGTTCCTTGAAACTCAGTTTTCCGTCGGCCATTTTGCTTTCAGTCTTTCTGCAGCTCTTGCCCTCAGTTAATATGGAGTTCCAGTTTTCATGTTCCCGCCCTGATTCTTCCCTCTTGCTTCTTAAGCAGCCTCAGCTGAACAATCAGTGCTCCTGAATCAAGCCTCAGTCAGTCTGTGACCTGACTCCTGGAAACCTTGAACTTGTACTCCAGCTATTCCCTACTGAGGAACCTTTGAACACTTTTGGACTCTGGAAACCTGCTGTTTGGTGAATCCATGTTTGCAGAGGAATTACGGTACAGAGAAGAGATCCTGAACCTGCTTTGGAGATTTATTGTAGTGCTTGAAATTACTCTGGCCTGCTGTGTCTCCTGACTCTGTTCCTGCAAACTGTGTGAACTTTTCAGCATGCTTGTATGAAGTAATACAAGTCATTTCATTTCAACCTATGTCTCCTGTGTTTTCCTCGCACCCAAGCACAAGACGCTATAGGAACTGTACACTATACATGACAACCTGCCTGGAAAAAGTGGCTCCCTCAGTATAGCGGTAAGCCAGACACCCTGTCAGGGTTTAAGCGTAAAATATGCAGCATAATGGACATGTACCCTATGACAGAGAAACAAAGAGCTGCAGTGGTATTGGGACAACTGATTGTTGCTGCAGAGAGGGAAGTAGAGACTTGGACAGCCACAGACCAGGAATCAGTGCTTTCAATTTTCTTAAAGCTACAGAGTATTTTTGAGGACCGCACTGAAACAGATCTCCGGATGAGGTTTTACCAATGCTCCCAGAGACCAGATGACAGTATTAGGGACTACGCCTGCCGACTACAGGGGCCCTGCGAGCTCTCAAACAGGTTAACCCCATAAGTGCCATTAATGAAAACAAAATGTTGAAGGAACAATTTGTACGGGGACTGAGATCCCAAACCGAAAGCAGAACTGTGCACTGGTGGTCCTTGGATCATCCTGACGCTACCTTTGATGCCCTAAAAGATATGGCTATAAAAGGACCGCGACCCCTGGAGAAGCCCGAGGTGGCCACCCAGTGTCACCCCGGTGAAGCCACTCTAAAGCCAGCAGCATCCACCTTTTCCCCGCTGGTGGCGGAAGCCAAAACGCAGGTGGCGCCCCCTACTGAGTTGGACTGTCTGCGCTCAGAAGTGCGCCAGCTGACAAAAAACCTGGCTGCTGTAATGAGTGCCCTGCAACTGCGGAAGGAGGAAGGAGGAAAGATCCTGCTAGCTGACTGCCCAGAGGATGTCCCTTGGATGAACCGGAGGAGAAGGAGGACGTCGCCCCATCAGAGGAGGACAACGCCACCCCCAGGAGCGACCCCTGATCAGCACCATCCTCGCCGAGAGATCATCTGCTACCATTGCAACAGAGAAGGTCATCTAGCCAGACAGTGTTCTTTAAACGAACAGATCCTGGGTCCGAGGGCCAACACCCAGGAATAGACTCTTCAGGCCCCTCAGACTGGAACCGCAGGTTTGTGGGAGGAAGACCCTACCTGTCCATCATCCTGGACGGGATCGCAATCCCTGCCCTGCTGGACACTGGATCTCAGGTGACCATCATACCTGATGTCCTGTATAATAAGTTTTGGTCCATGGACAGTCTACAGCCCCCGAGCCCTGACTTTGCTGTGTACGCCTCTAATGGTCTCTCTGTTGATATACTCGGAGCCAAAAACGTGGACGTAAAGGTGGGCAGAGTGGAGCTGAAGGACCAGGGACTCTTAGTAGTAAAAACTGTAAATGAGGAAAATGGCTTAAATGTGGTTTTAGGTACAAACATTATCAGTAACTGTCTGGGAGAAGTTGTGTTTTTGCTCCAACAGCTCGCTGAAGTTGCCAGGCCAAAGCAAAAGGGAGTGATCCAGTGGGAGATCCGGGCCCTAAAGTGCCAGCAGCAAGCGAAACTGACAGATGGTGAAATTGGTAATGTACGGGTAACAGACCCGAATCCCATTGTGATACCCCAATGAGTGAAATGCTTATATAGTGTAGAGCAGCAATAGGTCTGAGAGGACAGAACTACCAAGCAGTAGTAGAGCCCCATTGTTCAGAGCACAGACCTACACTCTTGACTGCTAGAGGGGTAGTGGAAGTACGAAATGGGAGAGTACCAGTACGTCTTCTCAACTGGGGAGAAGATGAAGTGAATTTACCACGTTATGCTACTGTTGCTAAATTACATACCGTAGATAACAACTCCATTCTCACGACGGAGTCCTTAGCCTCCCGCCAGCCAGCGGAGGATAATGATCCAGCTACCCAGGTGGAGGATTGGTGTCAACAGCTCCATGTCGGGACAGACACCACTCCAGCCCACCAGAAACAGGGAGTACTTCGAGTGGTACAGGAGTACACACAGGTATTTAGCAAACACCCACTTGACTTTGGGACAATTAAGGGAGTGCAACACCATATCCCTACAGGCAACCATCCCCCCATTAAAGAGCGGTACAGGCCTATACCTCCAGCACACTACCAAAAAGCCAAGGAGATGTTGCGTGACATGAAGGAAGCAGGGGTGATAAGGGATAGTTGTAGTCCCTGGGCAGCACCTCTAGTCCTAGTCAGGAAAAAGGACAGAAGCATGAGAATGTGTGTAGATTACAGACAAGTGAATCGCATTACACATAAAGATGCATACCCTTTACCACGCATTGAGGAATCCTTAGCTGCCTTAAAAACTGCTAACTACTTTTCCACCCTTGACCTCACTAGTGGGTACTGGCAAGTAGCTGTGGCTGAGGAGGATCGGGAGAAGACGGCTTTCACCACCCCGATGGGACTCTGTGAGTTTGACAGGATGCCGTTTGGACTCAGCAGTGCCCCGGGAACGTTCCAGAGAGTGATGAAGAGTTGCCTGGGACATCTCAACTTTGAAACCGTGTTGCTGTACCTGGACGACGTAATTGTGTACTCCAAGACGTATGAGGATCATCTGAAGCACCTGGCGGAGGTATTCGAGTCACTGTCCAAGTATGGGATGAAACTGAAGCCTTCAAAGTGCCATCTGCTCAAACAAAAGGTACAGTACTTGGGACATATTGTCAGCTCAGAAGGAGTAGCGCCAGACCCCGAGAAGGTCACTGCCATCCAGAAATGGCCAGAACCGAGGAATCTCAAGGAGGTGCGCCAGTTCCTGGGACTGACAGGTTACTATCGGAGGTTTGTAAAGGACTACACCAAGAAAGCAGCGCCTCTGCAGGACCTCCTGGTAGGACAATTCCTTAAGACAGAAATCCTCCATTCCACTGGGGTAAAGAACAAGCTGAGGCATTCAAGGAGATGAAGGAGATCCTGACAGGCGATGAGATCTTAGCCTACCCTGACTACAGCCAGCCGTTCCTGCTGTACACTGATGCCAGCAACGAAGGATTGGGATGTCACGCTGTCTCTGCATACAGGAGGACCGGGGCCTATGCTGACCCTAAGCTGGGGTCCTGACTAATCCCTCTACCTGGAGGTACTGTTGATGGTACAGAGGTCCAGGCCCCAGCGTAACCCTATCTCCTGTGAATCCCTGACCACTGTAATCTAGTCCTGAGAAGGACCCTGATTACCACCACAGGGAACGGGAAGGTAACTGCCTACACACAGTATAAGACGAACGAGACAGTACAAGGGGTAAAATAAAAGACACCTTGCATACAAAACTACCACTACAGAGGGAACACCAACGGGTAAGGAGATAAATAATAAAGCGAGGAGAGGAGAAAACCACAACAGGTAATCTTAGCTTTAGACTTCTCAATATGATCCGCTCTGCTGGTCTGCATGAATGCTTTCACCGACACTTTCCTAGCAGACAGGCAGGTATTTGAAGGAATCCAATTATCGCAACATTAATTGCAGCTGAGCGAGGCTGGTCTTGTCCAGCACAGAGAGAGGGAGAATTAACTCTCTCACTGCCGAAAAACACTCAGCAGCAGAAACTCAGCTGTGAGAAGTCAGGGTGTGCAATCGCGACGATCTTCGCAGCGACACACCCGTGACAGTACCCCCCCTTCTACAAGGGGCCTCCGGACCCTCAGGGCCAGGTTTATCTGGGTGAGTAGTGTGGAAGGCCCGAATTAATCGGTCTGCGTTAATATCTGACGCAGGAACCCACGTCCTCTCCTCAGGACCATACCCCCTCCAATGAACAAGGTACTGAAGGGATCGGCGATTCAGACGTGAATCGATGACTCTCGACACCTGGAACTCCAAGTTACCATTGACCACCACAGGAGGAGGAGGTAAAGGTGAAGGTATCACCGGCGCCACATACCTCTTAAGCAACGATCTGTGGAACACATTATGAATCTTAAATGTAGGAAGGAGGTCAAGACGGAATGCAACCGGATTAATTATAGCACTGATCTTGTATGGCCCGATGAACCTGGGACCCAGTTTCCAGGAGGGAACCTTAAATTTTATATTTTTGGTAGACAACCATACCAGATCGTTCACACTTAGGTCCGGACCAGACACTCTCCTCCTATCAGCCATACGTTTGTATCGGTTCCCCATAGTACTCAGATTATTCAGCACTCCTCTCCACACTGAAGCAAGTGACGACGAAAATCGTTCCTCCTCAGGAACCCCAGAAGAGCCCCCCCTATTGAAAGTACAAAACTGGGGGTGAAAACCATATGCCCCAAAAAACGGGGACTTACCAGTGGACTCGCTCCGCCTATTATTTAGAGCAAATTCCGCCAGAGGCAAGAAAGAAGCCCAGTCCTCCTGGTTCTCTGACACAAAACACCGAGAATATGTCTCCAAGCTCTGGTTCAGACGCTCTGTCTGACCATTGGTCTGCGGGTGAAAAGCTGATGAAAATGACAACTGCATCCCCCGCCGTGTACAAAATGCTTTCCAGAATTTGGACACAAACTGAGACCCCCGATCTGACACCACATCGGAGGGTACCCCGTGAAGCCTTACAATCTCCCCAATAAACACCTGCGCAAGAGTTTTAGCATTAGGAAGAGCAGGAAGAGCGATAAAATGTGCCATCTTGCTGAACCTGTCCACTACAACGAGTATGACTGTTTTACCCGAAGATGGCGGGAGGTCCGTAATGAAGTCCATAGACAGATGAGTCCACGGACGCTCCGGGATCTTCAAAGGTAAGAGGGTCCCCGACGGACGGGTATGTGGGGTCTTAGAGCGCGCACAAACCTCGCAGGACGCGACAAAAGTTACCACCTCCTTATGTAAGTTAGGCCACCAAAACCGGCGCGAGAGGAGATCCTCAGTTGCTTTACTCCCTGGGTGTCCTGCCAAAGCTGAATTATGGTGTGCCTCGATCACCTTTTGTCGCAACTGATTTGGAACAAACAGTCTCCCTGGAGGTCCTACAGGGGCGTCCCCCTGAGCCTCCAATACCTCCTCCTCAAGCTCAGCGCATACTGCCGACACCACCACCCCCTTCTGAAGGACCGGAACCGGGTTCTCCGTATTCCCAGCCCCTGGGAAACAGCAAGATAAGGCATCCGCCTTAACATTTTTTGAGCCAGGACGATATGTGACGACAAAATTAAACCTGGTAAAAAACAACGACCACCTAGCTTGTCTGGGATTCAGACGTTTAGCGGACTCTAAATATAGCAGGTTTTTGTGATCGGTAATGACGGTGACCGGGTGGACTGCCCCCTCCAAAAAATGACGCCACTCCTCAAAAGCCAACTTAATGGCCAAGAGTTCCCTATTGTCGACATCATAATTCCTCTCAGCGGACGACAATTTTTTAGAGAAGAAGGTGCACGGATGCCATTTACCAGGGACGAACCTTGTGACAATACTGCTCCCACCCCTACCTCGGAAGCGTCCACCTCAACAATGAACGGCTGTGACGCATCAGGTTGAATAAGTATGGGTGCTGAAGCAAAACATTTTTTCAAAGAGGAAAACGCTTGACAAGCCTTGTCAGACCACTTTGAAAAATCCGTCCCTTTTTTAGTCATGTCTGTGAGAGTTTTAACTATGGACGAAAAATTACGAATAAACTTCCGGTAGTAGTTAGCAAACCCCAGGAAACGTTGTAATGCCTTAAGATCCTCTAGCAGATCCCACTCAAGAACTGCCCGCACTTTCCCAGGGTCCATACGAAAACCGGATGCTGACACCAGGAACCCTAAAAACTGAAGTTCCTGTACGGCGAACACACACTTCTCCCATTTGGCATACAGTTTATTATCCCGCAAGATCTATAACACCTGTCTAACATGCTCCTGATGAGACACAAGATCCGGCGAGTAAATTAAGATATCTGTTGTGAATGGGTTTGAGATGAGTTCTGAGCAGAGGCTCCCTCTGGTGGTTACAAGCGGTGCTAGTCGGTCCAGTGAAGATTGTGAGGACTGGGAATCAGGTGTTACTGACTGGTCTTATATAAGGGAGTCACCTTCCCATCAGGGTTGCCGGTGATCAATTGTTCTGGTCTGAATCCTTCATTCCTGTTTCCCTTGTAGCCTGCTGTGTCGTGTCTGCATCTCCTGCTAACAGATAAGACATTTTCTTCTTTTTGTTTTTGTGCTATATTTTTGCATTTTGTCCTGCACTTCTGTGGGGGCCTTCAGGGTCCCCTCCGGGGCTTTTGCCCTCTCAGTTTAGTTCAGCCACTGATGTTTGTACATTTGCTTTTTCCAGTTTTTTCAGTGGCTGCTGTTTTGATTTTGTTACACCAGAGAACTAATTTAGGTGGAAGAGGTCGTGTGATCTCAGGTATTTTTGAAATTAGTAGAGTTGGTGCTTTTCAGGGTTTTCTGGGATTGCAGTAAGTACCCTTCCTATCCTTTTCATTTAGTTAGTTTGGGCCCCAGCGTTTGCTCATACTATTTTCTTTCTGTGTCAGTATTTCATCTTGTCTAACCGCCATTACATGTTTGGGGGCTTTCTGTTATCTTTGGGGTTCTGCTCCGGGCAGATAGCTTTCCTATATCTATCTTTAGGTGTAGTTAGTTTCTCAGGCTGTGACGAGGCGTCTAGGTCCAACGTAGGAACGCTCTACGGCTGCCTCTAGTTGTGGTGGTTAGTCAGGGTACTGCAATCTCATAGATTCCAACTGCTCTGGTGTTTTGCCTTTTTTACCTGCACTCCTCAGCTACCGAAACATAACAGTATCACCGGCCTAAAATTGAAAATTGTATGGTACTCACAGAAGGGAAAAAATATTGTGAAAGAAAAAAGGTTGTCAGAGTTGTCAGAGATATTTTTCTGTTTGTTGCATTTTTTTTTCCCCTCTGTATCTCTGGGTGCTGGGGAGGATCTTTTCTCCCAATGGAGTTTGCACAGTTGTCTGGCCGTGTGGATCAGCTTGCCACTGAGGTTCAGAGTATTGCTGCATATCTTGCTAGGTTGCCTGTTGTGGAACCTAGGATCCCCATGCCAGATTTGTTTTTAGGGGATCGAGCTAAGTTTCAGAATTTCAAAAATAATTGTAAATTGTTTTTTGCCTTAAAATCCTCAGGAAACGCAGCGCAGCAGGTTCAAATTGTCATCTCTCCCTGCGCGGCGATCCTCAGGATTGGGCTTTTTCCCTGACACCTGGGGATCCTGTTTTGAGTGATGTTGATGCATTTTTTCAGGCTTTGGGGTTATTGTACGATGAGCCTAATGTCACTGATCAAGCTGAAAAAGCCTTGTTGGCATTAAATCAGGGGCCTGATGACGCTGAGTTATACTGTCAGAGATTCCGCAGGTGGGCAGTCCTGACCAAATGGAATGACGACGCTTTGGCAGCCCTTTTCCGGAAGGGTCTGTCAGATAATGTAAAGGATGTTATGGTGGGATTCTCTGTCCCCTCTGGTCTCAATGATTCTATGTCATTAGCGATTCAAATTGACAGACGTTTGCGTGAGCGGAGAAGTATGCGTGGTATGGTGTTGCCTTGTGAACCAGCTTCTGAACCCATGCAGTGTGATAGAGTGGTGTCTGGGGCACAGCGTCATGAGTTTCGAAAGCGCAATGGGTTATGTTTCTACTGTGGTGATGCCTCTCATGCTATTTCAGTCTGCCCTAAGCGGGGAAGACGTTTTGCACGCTCAGTTGTCTTGGGTAGTGTTCAGACTAAGTTTTTATTAACTGTCACTCTGATATGCTCTCTGTCCTCATTTTCTGCTCAGGCTTTCGTTGATTCTGGAGCAGCTATTAACCTGATGGATTATGATTTTGCTAAACGTTGTGGGTTTCCCTTGATACCCCTACAGAAGTCTATTCCCCTACTGGGGATCATTCTACCCCTTTGGCTGAGAATAAACCCCAGTTTTCTACTCAGGTGATAATGAGGGTTGAACCTGATCACCAGGAGTGCTGCAAATTTTTGGTTCTGTATAATCTGCATGACATTATCGTGCTGGGTTTCCCTTGGTTACAGTCTCATAATCCTGTTTTGGATTGGAAATCTGTGTCTGTAACTAGTTGGGGCTGCCAATGTGTTAATACCAACACTCCTGTTTTTTCTGCCTTCCCCCAGGCTCAGGATGTTCCTGACTTTTTGATTGATTTTTCTGATGTGTTTAGCGAAAGTAAATCTGCATCCTTGCCTCCCCATAGGAGCTATGACTGCGCTATTGAATTAGTGCCGGGTAGTAAATTCCCTAAAGGTCGCCTTTTTAACTTGTCTGTACCTGAACATGACGCTATGCGGTCTTATATCAAGGAATCTTGGAGAAGGGTCATATCAGACCATCCTCTTCACCCTTAGGTGCCGGTTTTTTCTTTGTGGCCAAAAAGATGGTTCATTAAGGCCATGTATTGATTATCGTCTCTTGAACAATATTACTGTGAAATATCAATACCCGTTACCCTTGATTTCTGACCTGTTTTCCAGGGTGAAAAACGCTACTTGGTTTACCAAGCTTGACCTCAGGGGGGCGTATAACCTTATTCGCATTAAGCACGGGGATGAATGGAAGACGGCATTCAATACCCCTGAAGGGCATTTTGAGTACCTAGTGATGCCCTTTGGGCTCACTAATGCTCCTTCCGTTTTCCAGTCCTTCATGAATGACATTTTCAGGGATTTTGTGGACAAATTTCTGATTGTTTATTTGGATGATATCTTGATTTTTTCTAATATCTGGGACTCTCATGTGAAACATGTTCGAACTGTATTCCAGATTTTGAGAGAGAATGCTCTGTATGTGAAGGGATCAAAGTGTCTTTTTGGCGTACAGAGGATCTCATTTCTGGGATTCATTTTGTCCCCATCTGTTATTGAAATGGACCCGGTCAAGGTTCAGGCCATCTGTGTTTGGTTCCAACCTACTTCATTAAAGGCTCTTCAGAGATTTTTGGGTTTTGCCAATTTTTATCGTAAATTTATTGGTAATTTCTCGGTTATTGTTAAACCATTAACTGATTTGACCAGAAAGGGTTCTGATGTGGTGAATTGGCCTCCTGAGGCAGTCTCTGCATTTCAGGAACTTAAGCAGAGATTCACTTCTGCTCCTGTTCTACGGCAGCCTGATGTTTCTCTGCCATTTCAGGTGGAGGTTGATGCCTCTGAAATTGGGGCAGGTGCCGTTTTGTCCCAAAAAGATCCAGAGACCTCTAAAAGTAACCCTTGTGCCTTTTTCTCTCGAAAATTTTCTCCTACTGAACGTAATTATGACGTGGGTAATCGGGAGTTATTGGCCATGAAGTGGGCTTTTGAAGAGTGGAGACATTGGCTGGAGGGAGCCAAACATCAGGTGGTGGTCCTTACGGACCATAAGAATCTGGTCTATCTGGAATCTGCCAAGCGACTCAATCCTAGACAGGCCAGGTGGGCCTTGTTTTTCACACGTTTTAATTTTGTGGTTTCCTTTCTTCCTGGCACTAAGAATGTTAAGGCGGATGCCCTCTCGAGGAGTTTCCTTGCGGACTCTCCTGAGTTATCTGATCCTTCTGTTATTTTGAAAGAGGGTGTAGTTCTTTCCGCCATCTCGCCCAATTTGAGACTTGCTCTGGAGGGGTGTCAGGAGGATAGGCCCGAGCGCTGCCCTGTTGGAAAATTGTTTGTCCCGGACCAGTGGAAAAAGAGTGTGATGTCTGAGATTCATTGTTCCGCATTGGCTGGGCATCCCGGAATTTTTGGTACCAGAGACTTGGTTAGTCGGTCCTTTTGGTGGCCTACCTTGTCTCGTGATGTCAGGGAATTTGTGCAGTCCTGCGGGACTTGCTCTCGCTCCAAGCCTTGCTCTCGCTCTAGTGGTTTGTTGATGCCATTGCCTGTGCCCAAGAGACCATGGACCCATATCTCTATGGATTTCATTTCCGACCTTCCTGTTTCTCAGAGAATGACCACCATCTGGGTAATTTGTGATAGGTTTTCCAAAATGATACATCTTGTGCCATTACCTAAGTTGCCTTCCTCCTCTGAATTGGTGCCGTTGTTCCTTCAGCACGTGGTTCGTTTACACGGCATTCCTGAGAACATTGTGTCTGACAGAGGAGTCCAGTTTGTTTCCAGATTTTGGAGGACTTTTTGTTCTAAACTGGGTGTTCAATTTGTCTTTCTCCTCGGCATTTCATCCTCAGACCAATGGTCAAACTGAGAGAACAAACCAGACATTGGAGACTTATCTAAGATGCTTTGTGTCTGCTGATCAGGATGACTGGGTCTCTTTTTTGCCTTTGGCTGAGTTTGCTCTTAATAATAGGGCTAGCTCTGCCACTTTGATGTCTCCGTTTTTCTGTAATTCTGGGTTTCACCCTCGATTTTCTTCAGGACAGACGGAGGCTTCTGTTTGTCCAGGTGTTGACTCTGTTGTGGAGCGTATGCAACTGATTTGGGACCAGGTAGTGGAGAGGTTGTCCCTCTCTCAGGAGAGGGCCCAGCGGTTTGCTAACCGGCATAGGACTGATGGTCCTCGGTTTAAAGTGGGGACTTGGTCTGGTTGTCCTCAAAGAATATTCCTATGAGAGTAGCATCTCCTAAATTTAAGCCTAGGTTCATTGGACCTTATAAGATCATGGAGATTATTAATCCTGTTTCTTTTCGTTTGCTTCTTCCAGGGACATTTAAGATCCATAACGTGTTCCACAAGTCCTTGTTGAAGAGGTTTGTTGAGCCAGTGGTTCCTGCTGCTGTGCCTCCTGACCCTGTTTTGGTTGAGGGCAATCTGGAGTATGTGGTTGAGAAAATATTAGATTCTCGTTTTTCTAGACGGAAACTCCAGTATTTGGTTAAATGGAGAGGTTATGGTCAGGAAGACAATTCTTGGGTGTTTGCTTCGGACATCCATGCTAGGAGACTTATCCGTGCGTATCATAGAACTCATCCTGACCGACCTGGTTGCTCAAATGAGGGTTCGGTGACCCCTCTCAAGGGGGGGGTACTGTTGTGAATGGGTTTGCCTTTTTTACCTGCACTCCTCAGCTACCGAAACATAACAGATATCATCCAGATATATGACCACAAACTGTCCCATTAGGTGGCGAAAGATGTCATGGCAATACTCAGACCAAATGGCATGACAAGGTTCTCATAATGCCCTTCTGGAGTGTTAAACGGCGTCTTCCACTCATCCCCCTCCTTCATCCTAATCAGATTGTACGCCCCCCTGAGATCCAACTTAGAGAACCATTTGGCACCCACGATCTGATTGAAGAGATCGGGAATAAGTGGGAGCGGATATGGATCTCGGACCGTAATCCGATTAAGCTCACGGAAATCCAGGCAAGGGCGTAGGCCTCCATCTTTTTTCTTCACAAAGAAGAACCCCGCGGCCACCGGGGAAGATGAAGGTCTAATATGCCCCTTAGCCAGACTCTCTGAAATATAATCCTTCATGGCCTGTCTCTCAGGACCAGAAAGGTTATACAACCTAGATTTCGGTAATTTGGCCCCAGGGAGCAAGTTAACAGCACAGTCATATTCGCGATGAGGAGGTAGTTCTTGACACCCTTTCTCTGAGAATACATCCTCAAAGTCCACCAGAAATGGAGGTAAGGCCCTAGGAGCGACCGCACCAATGACCGTCTTCATGCAGTTTTCATTACAGAATTCACTCCATTGGCTTATCTCTCTGGATTGCCAATTAATAACCGGGTTATGCTTAGTTAACCAAGGAAGGCCCAGCACTATAGGAGTAGGAAGACCCTCCAACACATAACAAGACAACAGTTCTTTATGTAACGCCCCCACTTGAAGATCTATGTTATGCACTGCTTGCAAAAAACTTCCCTGACCGAGAGGTCTGGCGTTGATCGAGAAGATGGGGACGGGTTTAGCCAACACACTCAATCGCATACCTTGAACCCGGGCAAAGCGAGCATCCACCAGATTAGCCCCGGCCCCACTATCCAGAAGAACAGATATCCTCTCAGTTCTCGCACCCACCACCACCTCCGCCGGTACGAGAAACTGAGACGAATTTAGGGACGAAATACTTACTCCCAGATTGCCGTCCACCACACAATCTGGGATCAATAGTTTTCCGGCGATTTCTCACTCTGCAAAGGACGGGATGGACACCCCCCAATAAAATGTCCCTTTTTCCCACAGAAGAAACAACTTCTTGTTTTGTGGCGCCCCACCGATCCCCTCCCCCAGAATGATGTCCCTCCAAATTGCATAGGCTCCTCTGGACTGACCAGGGAACCTCCGTATAAGGGACCCTTGAGGAAGGTGGAGTCATCACAGGGGGCGAAGTTACCCCGCACCTCTCCCTAAGACGTCTGTCAATACGAATAGCAAGGGCCATAGCGGCTTCCAGTGACGTGGGAGGGTCATACTGTGCCAGCACATCCTTTAATTTGTCAGATAACCCTTGACAAAACTGGCCCCTAAGAGCCGGGTCATTCCACTGGGTGTCCGTGGCCCACCTACGGAACTCCGAACAGAATTCCTCCGCCGGACGATCTCCCTGCTGTATCCTACGTAACTTAGATTCAGCAAGGGAGACCCGATCCGGGTCATCATATACAAGACCCAGAGCTGCAAAAAACCTATCCACTGACTGGAGAGCTGGGGCGCCCGGGGAAAGAGCGAACGCCCAGGATTGGGGGTCTCCTTGTAGGAGCGAGATGACAATCCCCACCCTTTGTTCTTCACTCCCAGATGACCGAGGTCGCAGCCGAAAGTACAATTTACATGCCTCCCGGAAAGCAAAAAACTTGTCCCGGCCCCCAGTGAATCTGTCAGGGAGAGCTACTTTAGGTTCAGGTCCGGCCTTCTCCGGGGGGTACAAAACCTTGGACTTAACGTCCACCAGCTCCATGGACAAACTCTGCAACTGCCGAGCTAGACTGACTACTGGATCCATGGTGACTGGAGAAAATCTTTATGGGTCGGTGAAAATGTCACGCTGTCTCTGCATACAGGAGGACCGGGGTCTATGCTGACCCTAAGCTGGGGTCCTGACTAATCCCTCTACCTGGAGGTACTGTTGATGGTACAGAGGTCCAGGCCACCAGCGTAACCCTATCTCCTGTGAATCCCTGACCACTGTAATCTAGTCCTGAGAAGGACCCTGATTACCACCACAGGGAACGGGAAGGTAACTGCCTACACACAGTATAAGACGAACGAGACAGTACAAGGGGTAAAATAAAAGACACCTTGCATACAAAACTACCACTACAGAGGGAACACCAACGGGTAAGGAGATAAATAATAAAGCGAGGAGAGGAGAAAACCACAACAGGTAATCTTAGCTTTAGACTTCTCAATATGATCCGCTCTGCTGGTCTGCATGAATGCTTTCACCGACACTTTCCTAGCAGACAGGCAGGTATTTGAAGGAATCCAATTATCGCAACATTAATTGCAGCTGAGCGAGGCTGGTCTTGTCCAGCACAGAGAGAGGGAGAATTAACTCTCTCACTGCCGAAAAACACTCAGCAGCAGAAACTCAGCTGTGAGAAGTCAGGGTGTGCAATCGCGACGATCTTCGCAGCGACACACCCGTGACATGGGAGCTGTCCTCAGTCAGAAGCAAAATGGCCTCGAGAAAGTCATCGCATATGCTAGCAGGAAGCTCCGACCGACCGAGAGGAACCCAGAGAACTATAGCAGCTTCAAGTTGGAGTTCCTGGCGCTGGTCTGGGCCATTACAGAAAGATTCAAGCATTACCTAGCCTCCAGCAAGTTCACTGCTTACAATGACAATAACCCCTTGACACATCTTGAAACAGCCAAGCTGGGAGCCATGGAGCAACGTTGGATGGCTCGGCTGTCGAACTATCAATTCACAATCAAGTACAGGGCAGGCCGTAAGAATGCCAACGCTGATGCCTTGTCCAGAATGCCGCATGAGTCTGACACGGAAGAGGAATTGGATGACCTAGAAGAGATTGAGCTACCTGCATTCCACAGAAATGGGATGATCCACGAGCAACGAGCCTGCAGGAGGCAGCGTGGTAAGACGTTAAACCCTTTACCTCACCACAGCTGGAAGGAGACCCAGGACAGTGACCCGGTTGTCAGCCGTATCAAAGAGCTGATAACTCAGGAAGGTTCCTCCTTAGAGAAGGATGCGTCTCAACAAGCAAAGCAGCTGTGGAATGAGAGAAGCCGGCTGTTCATCTACCGAGAGAAGCTGTGCCGAAGGTACGTCAACCCAAGAACCCATGAGATGGTATGGCAGATAGTAGTCCCCAGAACGGACATCCAGATGGTGTTGGAAGCCTACCACGATCGAGCGGGGCACTTTGGCTGGAAGAAGCTGGAAACCCTGCTGAAGTGTCGTTTCTACTGGGTGGGAATGCGTAGTTCCATCGAGAAATGGTGTAAAAACTGTGCGTCCTGTAGCCTCTGAAGAAAAGACTACAGCAGCCAGAAAGTACCCCTGCAGCCCATCAAGACGACTCGTCCCTTGGAGATCGTGGCCTTGGACCATGTAAAGTTGTCACCCAGTCGGTCAGGATACTCATATGCCCTGACGATGGTGGATCACTATTCCAGGTTCCTGGTGGTCGCCCCTGTCAAAGATCTGACAGCTGAAACAGCAGCAAAGACGTTTCAAGTGTATTTCTGCAGACCCCATGGATATCCAGAGCAAGTGTTAACTGATCAGGGTCCTGCCTTTGAAGCTGAATTGTTTAAGGAATTCTGTCATTTGTACGGATGCAAGAAGATAAGAACCACACCGTACCACCTCCAAACAAATGGTCTCTGTGAAAAGATGAATCACATAGTCATTGATCTGCTGAAGACGGTACCACTTGAGGAGAGGAATCGGTGGCCAGACCTACTACCTGACCTGGTAGATCTGTACAATCACATACCTGTGAGTTCCACCAATTGCACTCCAGCCTACCTTATGCGAGCAAGACCAGGAAAGCTGCCCATGGATTTGGAACTTGGTGTTGTAGAACCAGAAGCTGATGTTACTACTGAAGATTGGGACACGAATCGACAGGAACAGTACAGGAGAGTACAAGCCTGCGTGGAAGATAGTCTCAATAAAGTAAGGGAAAAACAAGAGGAAAACTACAACAAAAGTGCGCCAGCTGAACCTTTTGCACCTGGAGAGATTGTGCTAAAAAGAAAAAGAAGAATGCACAAACTAGACGATCAGTGGGAAAAAAGAGCCATATGTCGTGCAAAATTCCAAGTTTGACAATAGGAAAACCTGTACCATTAGCAAAGATGGAGGAAAGACGACCACCACTGTATCAAGAGACCACCTAAAACTGTGTCCAGACCTGTTAAAACTTCACGAAGAAGAACCTGTTATGGAAAAAGAGAAACCAGGTGAAGTCATACACACGGACCTAGGAGATTTTCCTGCAGATTGGCCTTGTATCGGGGATGCTGTGATTATTCCAGTACTTCAATTTTACCAATCACAAGAAGCGCTTCAACGTCCAGTTGAGCCAGTTGCCGCAGCAGAAGAAATAGTTCAAGAGGAACCTGCTCCCGTAGCATCTCCAGAAGTAGAGTCTCGAGAAGTGGAACCTCAAGACGTGGAACTACCAGAAGAATCCCCTAGCGAAATAGAACCGCATCGCCCAGCCACAAGTATGCTTGCCAGATCCCTAGAGAGGTTAAGGCAGTATCACAGTTTGCCGGCACGCAGGACAGATAGGCCAGATGCTACTATACCTGACGCAACACCACGTAGGTCAGTACGCACGACAAAAGGCAGGTTACCTGTTAGGTACCAAGAGTAGGCCTAGCAAATTAAGCCAGTGAACCAATATTCAAGTGTAAAAATGTAAATAAGATTTGTGTAAATAATTGTATATATGTTACTTGTATTATGAAACGTTCAAAGTGTCCTTACCTCCCGCAAGGGAAGAGTTATAATTGATGTTATTTGTTGATGTTATAAAAATTGTTTTCTTTTTCAGCCCGGGAGTGCTGATATTAACTAGGGGGGAATGTGTAGCCCAGCTGCGATCTGGAGCCACATGTTACCCTGGAAGATGCACGAAAGGTAAACCCACAACAACCCATAAGCACACAACACTCCACATTTTCCTGGTGCCACCAGAGGGAGCCCTTGGAGACGACAGCAGGGAGATGAAGGCAGTCTAGCTGAGAGTTAGCTAGTCGTTGGTTTTACCTCAGAGTGTCAGTTTTTTACCTCAGCAGAGGAGATTAGAGCAGACTGTGAGAGATTCTAGTCAGAATGGCAGTTACCTCAGACGAGCTGAGAGGGAAAGACTAGCCAGAAAAAGAAAGCCTGAAGACTTCAGCAAACACTCAGTTTAGGAGTGGATTCCAGTAGTAGTGGGAAAGATTACCACTTAGCCTGGTCAAAATTGAGTTTACTGAGAGATCTTCAGTGAGTGTTTCAGTGAGTAAGCGTGCTGACGCTTGGAGAGCGGTGAAGATAAAGAAAGCTGACATCTGCTGCTGGCTTGTGCTTATGATAGTGGTGAGAGTAGGACGAAAGGCAGGTGGAAGAAAGAAGAGAGAGAGTGACAGAGGTTAACCAGCATTGATAGCTTACCTCCACTCTGCACCACCGGACACCGGGTCCGCGCTTGCCAGCATCTGCACGACTGGTAGGAGACACCCGGAGACCCTGCTGGACTACAGGTCGCAGGGTCCCAACAGTGTTGATACGTAACCGGGGTCAGGAAGAACAGGAGTCTGGCCTGATCAGCCATATAGAGACTTAGTTCTGTCCACAAGAAGGCCTCACCACAAGGTCAGCCGGGCGTAGCTGAGGAGACGGAGTTAGGCTTTGTTTTATGCAAGTCAGAAACTCACCCACATTAAAGGAGTAAGAAGGCCCTACACCTACTCAGTGGGATTACTGGACGTGCATCCTCCACCCTCACAGCTTCCCGGGTCGTGCCTACAACTTCACCATCAGTAAAGGTACAGAAAGAGACTTTCTTGTGTGTGTCTGCCTTATTGCTCCTGCACCCCTATATTACACCGCCATATACCCTGAGGGATCAGTCTCGCCTGTGGGAGACTTAACACCTTGCTGCCCAGTAACAACCCCTCAGAGGATCTACCCTGCAGCGCTGGTCATCCTGACCAGGAACCACAGGTGGCGTCACGAACATTTCTACAAACTTATAATCCCCTGTAAATATCCCCTTTTTAGTGAGCGCCCAGGGCAACGGACCAAGCTGTGCTACCCGTGACATCCCCCAGTGAAGTGAACGGGCTCGGTGCCGAGTACCCCACAGGCCCTGGCTATGAGCGACTCACAACCTATTAGTTTCCAACCTCTCTGGTGTTTGGCTGCCTATGCGGTTATCTGCTCCTGCCTCCTCAGCTACCAAAACATAACAGAATCACCAGCCAGACTGAAATTATATGGTACTCAAAAGAAGGGAAAAAATAGTATAAAAAAAAAAAAAAAAAGTTGTCAGAAAAATTTTTTTTTTGTTTGTTTGTTGCATTTTTTCCCTCTTTTTTTCTCTGGGGGCTGAGGAGGAATTTTTTCCCCAATGGAGGTCAAGCATTTGTCCGATCGTGTGGAGCAGCTTGCTGCTGAAGTTCGTAGTATTGCTATCTATCTTGCTGGGTTGCCTGATGTGGAACCTAGGATCCCTCTGCCGGATTTATTTTTGGGGGATCGGTCTAAATTTTTGAATTTTAAAAATAACTGTAAGTTGTTTTTTGCTTTGAAGCCTAAGTCCTCAGGGAACGCAGCGCAGCATGTTCAAATTGTCATCTCCCTGTTGCGCGGTGACCCTCAGGATTGGGCCTTTTCCCTGACACCTGGGGATCCTGTTTTGAATGATGTTGATGTGTTTTTTCAGGCTCTGGGGTTGTTGTACGATGAACCTAATGTTACTGATCAAGCTGAAAAAACCTTGTTGGCATTGATTCAGGGTCAAGAAGCCGCAGAGCTGTATCGTCAGAAATTCAGAAAGTGGGCAGTCCTTACTAAATGGAATGATGATGCTCTGGCAGCTCTTTTTCGGAAGGGTCTGGCAGAGACTGTAAAGGACGTTATGGTGGGATTCCTGTCCCCTCTGGTCTCAATGACTCTATGTCATTAGCTATTCAAGTTGACAGACGTTTGCGCGAGCGTAGAAATATGCGTGAGATTGTGATGCCTTGTGGGCCAGCCCCTGAGCCCATGCAGTGTGATGGAGTGACTTCTGGGGCACAGCGTCATGAGTTTCAAAAGCGTAATAAGTTGTGCTACTATTGTGGTGACGCTTCTCGTGCTATTTCCGTCTGCCCCAAGCGGGGAAGACGTTTTGCGCGCTCAGTTGTTTTGGGTAGTGTTCAGACTAAATTTGTGTTGACTGTTACCTTGATTTTCTCCATGTCACATTTTCAGCTCATATGAAAATAGATCGTGAGCACAACCTTAATGGAAATGGTGCTTAAAGTCTAGGTTCCCACACCGGGTACTAATAACAAAGAAAAGACTAAGCACTCAACTTAATAATTTATTAGTAGTATCTTCAAAACGTTTCGGTCTTGGTGACCTTCATCAGTAACTACTGAAATAACAATTCAAATGCATAAGAATTTGTACAGACAAAAAAGGAAAAAGCATAATAAACTAAAGTATATACAAAATATGTCTATATGGATCTAAAATCAAGAACAAAAAGAAAACGAGTGGATTGGCTACGAGTATGCATAGACAGTCGTGGTGGTATCCTAAATAGGAAAATCAGGAAAAAATAGTGCCATACCTTATATGTATATAGAAAATGGCTCCTAGAGAGACAGGTGCCCCAAGTGAAGAATGCTGCCTAAATAAGGGGATAATAATTGTGAAAATGGCTCGGAGTATTGACCGTGAATAGATAGTGACCAAATAGGCAGTACTTACTATGGTACACCAAAGGGGGTCTTGCTGGATGGGAGATATATTTCTCCTAGCAGACTGAAGTTTGGTCAGGATTTTCCCTGATCTCAAGGACCTGTGATTAGGTCATAGTCACGTGATCAGGTCAGCTGATGTGTACCTCACCTGAGGGTGTGGACTAGGCCTATTTAACAAGGAACTGTTGTGGTATGTGGGTGTGGAAGGAAGGAGTTTGGCTGGAGTCAGCCTGGAAGAAGTGATTTCTGTTACAGTGTGTCAGTGTGCACCAGGAAGCGAGTACCAGACCACCCGGAATGGCACCTGGCGGTCCCTGCTGGCCTGCAGCCGCTTAGTTAAGCCCGTCCCAACAAGGGTGAGTCTGGGACCAGTGGTTCTCCAAACTGGAGTATGTTATGTTCTATTTTTGATTTTGTCGTCTGGACTTTTGAACCCATTATTTAAAAACCACTGAACTTTGAACTGAAAGCCTGTGTGTTTGCCTCATTACTGCGGCCCGGCCCCTGCCTACCAGAGCGGATCCCTACAATTGGTGGCTTGAAAGCCGGCACACGCAGTGAGGTCAGGCTGTAGGTTTTTTTTTTCCCTCTGCATGACAGTCGATGTCCTTGGTGAAAAAAGTAACGCGAAACCCAGTGGAGAACTGTCCGGAGATGGAGAGCATGGTAAAGATGCTGGCGGAGGCCATGCAACAGCAGCAGCAGGCTATACAGCAGCAGCAGGCTATACAGCAGCAGGCTATGGAGCGGCAGCAGGCTATACAGCAGCAGGCTATAGAGCAGCAGCAGATATTTAATCGACAGCAACAGGAAACCACAGTCTACTGATGCAGACATCACAGCGTCGCAGACAGCAGGAGCTGCCCGGGACGTCAGGATGTCCGGAAAGCGGTACGCACAGCGATTCCTAAAATGGAAAAATCAGATGATGTCGAGGTGTACCTGGAGATGTTTGAAGGCGTGGCTGAGAGGGAGAGACTACCCCAGGACCAGTGGGCAGAAATCGTGGCTCCGTTTTTGGCTCCAGCACCCGCGAAAGCCTATAGGGACCTACCCCCTGAGCAACAGAGAGACTATGAGATCGTCAAGGGTGAGATACTTGCACGTCTTGGGGTAAATGTTTTGGTCCGGGCCCAGCGGGTACACCAGTGGAAGTTTTCCCCTTCCGAGCCAGCTCGGTCCCAGTACTATGATTTGATACACCTGGTAGAAAAAATGGTTGCAGCCGGAGGTGTTGTCACCCAGCGCTATGCTGGATCGGATAGTAACTGATAAATTCTGGAGAACTTTGCCCCACACCCTGCAAACCTGGGTTGGACAGGCAGCCCCTACTGATGGTCTCCAGATGGTAGACCTCATTGAAAGATATGGGGCTACCAAGGAGATACAGGGAGAGACTACCCGGAAGGTAATGAGTAAATTCCCCAAACCTTCACCCGCAGCTCGGCGAGCAGAGACCCGGAAGGCCGCCCAGGACGGGTCGGGGGACGAAAGGGGCCCCATAATCTGTTGGCGGTGTCAGAACCAGGACTTTGTGAGAGCTGATTGCCCCACCTGACTGAGCCCATGGACACAAACTTTGGGTACTATCAGTCTCACTATGCCGAACAAATGTGTGCAGTGGGCAAACCAGCGGGACCCAGTATGAACCATTTGTGTAAAGTGGAGGCGGATGGTAACCCTGCTGTGGCTCTACTGGACTCAGGGAGTCTCGTGACCCTAATATGAGCCAGCCTGTCCAAATCAGCAAGTATACTGGTCGGAAAATGGGTGTGTTGTGTATACATGGGGACCTAAAACATTATCCTACCGCCCTGGTGATGATAAACACACCAGCGGGGAGGAGGTGCCACGAGGTGGGGGTGGTGGTTAATTGCATTATGAGGTAATAATGGGGAGAGATTTTCCGTTATTTTCTGTGCTTTGACCTGTAATTACCCTCCCACAGAACAGTCGTCGGCACCAGTGGCAACCAGGTTACATTCTCCAGAGTCGGGCATGAACCTGGTGGCCCAGAGGAAGATGTGCTGGCGGTAGGAGTACCGGTGCCTACGGTGGAGGAAGAAAACCCCTCTCCTATAGAAGTGTTAGCTGGGGAGGGTGGAAGACTTGCCACCGGGACCAGAATTGTCAGACTTAAATGTGGCAGGTGACAATTTTGGTACGGCACAACTCCGGGACTCTACATTGGCTCGAGCCCGGGAAAATGTATGGTTGTCAATGGGGAACCCCAACACCCCGGGGCAGCTACAGTATTTCCCCGATGCGAGCTGAACCAAGATTTGCTGTATCGGGTTGAGAAAATACATGGGGAAATTGTCGAGCAACTGCTGGTACCGCAGTCCTATCGGAGGCTGGTAATGGACTTAGCACATGCGCATGTACTAGGAGGTCATTTGGGCCAAAAGAAAACCCTAGACAGAATTCTACAACGGTTTTACTGGCTAGGGGTCTATGAAGAAGTTAAACGGTATTGTAACTCTTGTCCCGTGTGCCAGGTAACCAGTCCGCAGCCTCATTTTCGGAGTCCTTGGTGCCATTACCCATTACAGAGGTCCCATTTGAGAGAATAGCCATGGATCTGGTGGGGCCTGTTAATAAATCAGCAAGGGGTCACCAACACATCCTCGTAGTTCTAGATTACGCTACCAGGTATCCTGAGGCTATTCCCCTGCGCTACACCTCTGCCAAACTGATCGCAAAAGAACTCATGGGTATGTTCTCTCGGGTGGGAATCCTCAAGAAATCTTAACAGACCAGGGACCCCCTTTATGTCAAAAATCATGAAGGAAACTCTGCCACTTGTTGAGTGTTAAACAGTTGCGCACATCGGTCTGTCATCCTCAAACAGATGGGTTGGTAGAAAGGTTCAATAAGACCCTGAAGAATAGTTGAAAAAAAGCAGTCTCTAAGATGGTAAGGATTGGATCTCTTGTTGCCATACCTGATGTTTGCAGTGCGGGAGGTGCCCCAGGCATCTACGGGGTTCTCGCCCTTCGAACTATTATATGTCAGACATCCCCTGGCTTACTCGACATAGCTAAGAGGCCTGGGAAAACCAACCAACTCCCCACAAAAGTATGATAGAACATGGGGCCAAAATGCAAGGAGAATGGAGACAGTCCTACCATTAGTCCGAGAACATATGGAAGCAGCACAAAGGTCACAGAGGCAGGTCTATAACCGGAGGCACGGTTAAGGTCCTGTAACCCTGGGGATCGGGTGTGGTACTTGTGCCTACAGTGGATAGTGTTACTTGCAAGGTGGCAGGGACCCTACGAGATTATGGAGAAGGTGGGTCCCATAAACTATAAAGTACACCAACCAGGGCGGAGAAAGCCAGAACAGGATACCATGTGAATCTACTCAAACCATGGAAAGACAGAGACCCTCTTGGTGAGGATTGTCCACGGCCTGCATTTCCCATGTAGAGAAGGCTCCCTTGCCTCAGGAGAAGGCAAGAGAAGTCCTCTCCGCGTCAAATAGCAGACACTTTGTCTCCTAGACAAGTTCAGGAAGTCCGAGAGTTTGTTAGCCGAAATACCGATGTTTTTTCGGACTCCCTGGCCGTACCGCCCTAATCCAACATGACACTGTCACGGAGCCGCAGGCCAAAGTCCGATTAAAGCCATATCGGGTGCCGAGGCCGGCGACAAGCCATCTCGGAAGAGGTAAAAAAGATGCTGCAGTTAGGGGTCATTGAAGAATCCCAGAATGAGTGGCCAGCCCAATATCCTAATACCAAAGCCAGATTGGGACACTAAGGTTCTGTAATGACTTCAGAAACTGAATGAAATTTCTAAATTTTTATGCCTACCCCATGCCCCCCGGGTGATGAGTTAATAGAGCGGTTTGGGCAGGCCCGATATTTTTCAGTCATTGACCTCACAAAAGGTTATTGGCAGGTGCCCCTAACAAAAGCAGCGAGAGAGAAAACGGCTTTTGTAACACCTGAGGGACTGTTCCAGTATATAGTCCTACCCTTGGGTTGCATGGCGCTCCAGCGACGTTCCAGAGGTTAATGGACGTTGTTCTTCGCCCCTCATCGCCGATATGCCGCGGCCTATCTGGACGATATTGTGGTGTACATACCAGACTGGGAAAGTCACTTAGCCAAGGTACAGGTGGTGATAGATTCTCTGAGACAAGCAGGGCTAACTCCCAAAACCAAAGAAGTGTTCCATAGGGTTGGAGGAAGCTCGGTACCTGGGGTAGTGATTGGGAGAGGAGTTATCAAACCCCAAATAAACAAAGTGGAGGCAATCCAAAACTGGCCCCGTCCCCTCACCACAAAACAAGTAAAGGGTTTTTGGTGGTTTAGTGGGATATTACCGGCGGTTTATTCCAATTTGCAACCCTGTTGGCACCGTTAACTGACTGCCTGAAGGGGGGAAAAGTCAGTAATGGTGCGCTGGAATGATCAGATTGAGAGGCGTTTTGTAAAAACTAAAAGGGGCACTGTGTGGGTCACCATTCTGATCACACCCGACTTCAAAAGAGAATTCATTGTCCAGACTGATGCGTTGTGATGCTTCCCACGGCTGCGGGTGTCGGAACATGGCATAGCTTGCCTAGCTAGCCAATGCTCCCACGCCGCCAGTCCACGACGACGTGAGGCATGGGTCCCAGATGGTAAGAGAATGTGGACCCACTGGACATGGAGGGAGACCCGGGCCTGCCCGGACTAGGGAAGGGCCAGCGACCGGGATCCGTGGCAGCTGAGCATGTGGGCAAGGTGGCAACCTGCAGGACTAGACAACACCGCACAACTTCAGGTAAGAAGAAACATAAAGTTTACTTAAAGAAACACAGTACATAAACAGAACATAAGACCGGGCCTCCGATTCCACAAAACAGAGAAGGGAAACACTCAGGATCACAGACGAGTGCTGGGGGGACATCAGGGTAGATGCAGTCCAGGGTTATCTGGCACGGGCATACTTGGACGGCCTCTCTCTCAGGCCTTAGGCGTAGCAGAGGCTCAGCAGGAGAACATCAGACACCGACCTCAGACAGACTTCAGACGATGGCGGGGTCATCACGGTAGATGCAGTCCAGGATCATCTGGCACGGGCATGTAGTATGGCCCACTCTCAGGCCTCGGGCGTAGCACAGGCTCAGCAGGAAACATCAGACACCGGCCCAGGACGAACGTCAGATGAGGGCGGGGGGGGTCATCAGGGTTATGAAGTCCAGGGTCATCTGGCACGGGCAACTAGGACGGCCTCTCTCTCGGCCTCAGGCGTAGCACAGGCTCAGCAGGAGAACATCAGACACTGACCCAGGACAGACGTCATCACAGGTAGACCAAGGAGGAACCGGCCCGGACATCGGAACATCAGGAACACGGACTGGATCTCAGGACACTGGAAAAACGGACAGGACATCGGGAACACGGATTGGAACATCGGAACACGGATGGGTCTCAGGGAGTCAGGAACATGGATTGGATCTCAGGGAGTCAGGAACACAGACTAGAACATCAGGAACACGATTGGGTTTTCAGGAGTCAGGAACACAGACAGGAACATGGGTTGGATCACAGGAACACGGAATGGAACACAGGCATCGGACTCCGGACAATCTGGCACCGATCAGCAGGCTCCAGACATCTGGCAACGATCGGCAGGATCCGGACATCAGGCAGGGAGGATAGGAGATCCGACATCTGGAAGTGGTCGTCGGACATCGACATCAGCCATGGTCATCAGGCATAGGATCCGGACATCTGGAAGTGGTCGTCGGACATCGACATCAGGCCATGGTCATCAGGCATAGGATCCGGACATCTAGTATCGATCTGAAAAGGAACCCCAGCGGTCTGGTGCAAGCCCCGCCAGGCTCAACGGGAGTGGCCGGGGATTGCACAGAAGCTGAGCACAGAGTAACAGAACTCAGCACACACCGGACTCCTCCTTCCAAGATGAACTCTGGTTATATAGCAAGGATTCACAGTCACTGGCACAGGGTTCTGGACACAGCAGGATTTCAGGAACATAACACAGAGGACACAGTTCAGACAGTCAGGTACAGGTGCGATCCCGGATCAGGGTTCAGGTAATTAGACACAGCAGGAACAGGCCTGGAATATACAGCCTCCAGGAACAGGGGATCTGGGTAATCAGCCCCCCGCATAGGCGGAAACACAAGACAGTTCAGACATTCAGGTACCGGGTTAGATCCAGGATCAGGGATTCAGGAAACAGGATACAACAGGAACAGGCCTGGATATGCAGCCTCCAGGAACGGCGATCTGGGTACTAGCCCCAGGCAGAAACACAAGACAGGACAAAGGGAATCAGCTCTCCAGAGCTGATCTCACTCAGAGCAGGAGCTGCAAACCAACACACACGGCAGGTTCAGGAACATAATGCAGACATAATGTGAAGCTCTGGCAACGCCCACTAGGGCTGGGAACTTATATATGAGCTGCTTCACAGCGATGGGCTGGAGCAGTAATTCTAGTACACACCAATCCTCATAAAAGCAGGACAGGTGTGGGCCACGCCCCCTATGCAGAGCCAGACAACTCATTACAGTGAGAACAACTGACAGTGGCTGCTGCCACACACGTAGTAAATCATGCACCACAAATTTCAGAGGACTTTGCAACCTACGGATGGTCTTCACAGCAGGCCAGGCGCCTGACAGAAGCTGCTGCCACACACGTAGTAAGTCATGCATCACTGCAGAGGACTTTGCAAGCTACGGATGGCTTTTACAGCAGGTCAGGAACCGCACATGCGGTGGTCATGCAACGCAGCGGAGACACGCAAGTACGGCCACGCAGCAGAGCTGGAACTGAGCAGCATCCATACAGGTAACAGACAACAGTATCCCAGCTGGTTAGGGGGAAAGGAGCAAAAAGGGTTAATGCAAAGACATGCAGAGTAACGCTGGAAAACAAAGTACAGACAATACCAGCATTACAGTATCCCCCTCCTCAGGCCCCCTCTTCTGAAGACCAAGTAAAAAAAAAATTCCCCAGAAAATTCACTTGGGTTTGGCGGGTAAGTCCCACAGTTCACAATATGGCAGCAGAGTTCATAGCTCGAAAAGTCCGAACCGCTGACCAAGCGGGGAATCGAGCCATCTAGTCCACTTACCATGTGGGGACCAAGCAGTCTAGTTCGTATTCAGGTGGAGCTTGGAGAAAGTCCTGCAGACCACACATGCTCAGCGGAGTCCATGGCCAGAGCTTTCTGTGACGCTTCCCACGGCTGCGGGGCGTCGGGACATGGCATAGCTTGCCTAGCTAGCCAATGCTCCCACGCCGCCAGTCCACGACGACGTGAGGCATGCGGTCCCAGATGGTAAGAGAATGTGGACCCACTGGACCACGGAGGGAGACCCGGCCTGCCCGGACTAGGGAAAGGGCAGCGACCGGAATCCGTGGCAGCTGAGCATGTGGGCAAGGTGGCGACCTGCAGGATAGACAACACCGCACAACTTAGGTAAGAAGAAACATAAAGTTACTTAAAGAAACACAGTACATAAACAGAACATAAGACCGGGCTCCCGATTCCGCACATAGAGAAGGGTACACGACTCAGGATCACAGACAAGTGCTGGAGGACATCACGGGTAGATGCAGTCCAGGGTTATCTGGCACGGGCATACTTGGACGGCCTCTCTCTCAGGCCTTAGGCGTAGCACAGGCTCAGCAGGAGAACATCAGACACCGACCTCAGACAGACTTCAGACTATGGCGGGGTCATCACGGGTAGATGCAGTCCAGGTCATCTGGCATCGGGCATACTAGTATGGCCTCACTCTCAGGCCTCGGGCGTAGCACAGGCTCAGCAGGAGAACATCAGACACCGGCCCAGGACGAACGTCAGATGATGGCGGGGTCATCACGGGTTGATGAAGTCCAGGTCATCTGGCACGGGCATACTAGGACGGCCTCTCTCTCAGGCCTCAGGCGTAGCACAGGCTCAGCAGGAGAACACAGACACTGACCCAGGACAGACGTCATCACAGGGTAGACCAAGGAGGAACCGGCAGGACATCGGAACATCAGGAACACGGGACTGGATCTCAGGGACACTGGAACACGGACAGGACATCGGGAACACGGATTGGAACATCAGGAACACGGATTGGGTCTAGGGAGTCAGGAAACGGACAGGAACATGGATTGGATCTCAGGGAGTCAGGAAAACACAGACTGGAACATCAGGAACACGGATGGGTCTCAGGGTCAGGAACACAGACAGGAACATGGATTTGGATCACAGGAACACGGACTGGAACACAGGCATCGGACTCGGACTATGGCACCGATCAGCAGGCTCCGGACATCTGGCAAAAGATCGGCAGGATCCGGACATCAGGCAGGGAGGATAGGACCGGACATCTGGAGGGTCGTCGGACATCGGACATCGGCCATGGTCATCAGGCATAGGATCCGGACATCTGGAAGTGGTTCGTCGGACATCGGACATCAGGCCATGGTCATCAGGCATAGGATCCGGACATCTAGTATCGTTCTGAAAGGAACCCCAGCGGTCTGGTGCAAGCCCCGCCAGGCTCAACGGGAGATGGCCGGGGGATTGCACAGAAGCTGAGCACAGAGTAACAGAAACTCAGCACACACCGACTCCTCCTTCCAAGATGAACTCTGGTTATTATAGCAAGGATTCACAGTCACTGGCCAGGGTTCTGGACACAGCAGGATTTCAGGAACATAACACAGAGGACACAGTTCAGACAGTCAGGTACAGATGCGATCCAGGATCAGGGGTTCAGGTAATTAGACACAGCAGAACAGGCCTGGAATACAGCCTCCAGGAACGGCGATCTGGGTAATCAGCCCCCAGCATAGGCGGAAACCAAGACAGTTCAGACATTCAGGTACCGGGTTAGATCCGGATCAGGGATTCAGGAAACAGGATACAACAGGAACAGGCCTGGATATGCAGCCTCCAGGAACGGCGATCGGGTACTAAGCCCCAGGCAGAGAAACACAAGACAGGCAAAGGAATCAGCTCTCCAGAGCTGATCTCACTCAGAGCAGGAGCTGCAAACCAACACACACGGCTAGGTTCAGGAACATATTGCAGACATAATGTGAAGCTCTGGCAACGCCCCTAGGGCTGGGAACTTTATATATGAGCTGCTTTACAGCGATGGGCTGGAGCAGTATTCTAGTACACACCCAATCCTCATAAAAGCAGGACAGGTGTGGCCGCGCCCCCTATGCAGAGTCAACAACTCATTACAGAGGAAACAACTGACAGTGGCTGCTGCCACCACGTAGTAAATCATGCACCATTGCAGAGGACTTTGCAACCTACGGATGGTTTCACAGCAGGCCAGGCGCCTGACAGAAGCTGCTGCCACACACGTAGTAAGTCATGCATCCTGCAGAGGACTTTGCAGCTACGGATGGCTTTTACAGCAGGTCAGGAACGCACATGCGGGTGGTCATGCAACGCAGCGGAGACACTCACGCAAGTACGGCCACGCAGCAGAGCTGGGAACTGGCAGCATCCTACAGGTAACAGACAACAGTATCCCAGCTGGTTAGGGGAAAGGAGCAAAAGGGTTTTAATGCAAAAGACATGCAGAGTACGCTGGAAAACAAAGTACAGACAATACCAGCGTTACAGTATCCCCCTCTCAGGCCCCTCTTCTGAAACCCAAGTAAAAAAAAAATTCCCAGAAAATTCACTTGGGTTTGGCGGTAAGTCCCACAGTTCACAATATGGCAGCAGAGTTCATAGCTCAAAAGTCCGAACCCTGACCAAGCGGGGATCGAGCCATCCTAGTCCACTTACCATGTGGGGACCAGCAGTCTAGTTCGTACATCAGGTGGAGCTTGGAGAAAGTCCTGCAGACCACACATGCTCAGCGAGTCCATGGCCAGAGCTTTCGTGACGCTTCCACGGCTGCGGGGCGTCGGGACATGGCATAGCTTGCCTAGCTAGCCATGCTCCCACGCCGCCAGTCCACGACGCGTGAGGCATGGGTCCAGATGGTAAGAGAATGTGGACCCACTGGACCACGGAGGGAGACCCGGGCCTGCCCGGACTAGGGAAGGGCAGCGACCGGGATCCGTGGCAGCTGAGCATGTGGGCAGGTGGCGACCTGCAGGATTAGACAACACCGCACAACTTCAGGTAAGAAGAAACATAAGTTTACTTAAAGAAACACAGTACATAAACAGAACATAAGACCGGGCTCCCGATTCCGCACATCAGAGAAGGGTACACGACTCAGGGATCAAGACAAGTGCTGGAGGACATCACGGGTAGGATGCAGTCCAGGTTATCTGGCACGGGGCATACTTGGACGGCCTCTCTCTCAGGCCTTAGGCGTAGCACAGGCTCAGCAGGGAGAACATCAGACACCGACCTCAGACAGACTTCAGACTATGGCGGGGTCATCATCGGGGTAGATGCAGTCCAGGAATCATCTGGCACGGGCATACTAGTATGGCCTCACTCTCAGGCCTCGGGCGTAGCACAGGCTCAGCAGGAGAACATCAGACACCGGCCCAGGACGAACGTCAGATGATGGCGGGGGTCATCACGGGTTGATGAAGTCCAGGGTCATCTGGCACGGGCATACTAGGACGGCCTCTCTCTCAGGCCTCAGGCGTAGCACAGGCTCAGCAGGGAACATCAGACACTGACCCAGGACAGACGTCATCACAGGGTAGACCAAGGAGGAACCGGCAGGACATCGGAACATCAGGAAACACGGACTGGACTCAGGGACACTGGAACACGGACAGGACATCGGGAACACGGATTGGAACATCAGGAACACGGATTGGGTCTCAGGGATGTCAGGAATCGGACAGGAACATGGATTGGATCTCAGGAGTCAGGAACACAGACTGGAACATCAGGAACACGGATTGGGTCTCAGGGAGTCAGAAACACAGACAGGAACATGGATTGGATCACAGGAACACGGACTGGAACACAGGCATCGGACTCCGGGACATCTGGCACCGATCACAGGCTCCGGACATCTGGCAACGTCGGAGGATCCGGACATCAAGGCAGGGAGGAAGGATCCGGACATCTGGAAGTGGTCGTCGACATCGGACATCAGGCCCATGGTCATCAGGCATAGGATCCGGACATCTGAAGTGGTCGTCGCATCGGACATCAGGCCATGGTCATCAGGCATAGGATCCGGACATCTAGTATCGATCTGAAAGGAAACCCCAGCGGTCTGGTGCAAGCCCCGCCAGCTCAACGGGAGATGGCCGGGGATTGCACAGAAGCTGTGCACAGAGTAACAGAAAACTCAGCACACACCGGACTTCCTCCTTCCAAGATGAACTCTGGTTATATAGCAAGGATTCACAGTCACTGGCACAGGGTTCTGGACACAGCAGGATTTCAGGAACATAACACAGAGGACACAGTTCAGACAGTCAGGTACAGGATGCGATCCAGGATCAGGGGTTCAGGTAATTAGACACAGCAGGACAGGCCTGGATATACAGCCTCCAGGAACGGCGATCTGGGTAATCAGCCCCCGCATAGGCGAAACACAAGACATTCAGACATTCAGGTACCGGGTTTAGATCCAGGATCAGGGATTCAGGAACAGATACAACAGGAACAGGCCTGGATATGCAGCCTCCAGGAACGGCGATCTGGGTACTAAGCCCGGCAGAGAAACACAAGACAGGACAAAGGGAATCAGCTCTCCAGAGCTTGATCTCACTCAGAGCAGGAGCTGCAAAACCAACACAACGGCTAGGTTCAGGAACATAATGCAGACATAATGTGAAGCTCTGGCAACGCCCACTAGGGCTGGGGAACTTTATATATGAGCTGCTTCACAGCGATGGGCTGGAGCAAGTAATTCTAGTACACACCCAATTCCTCATAAAGCAGGACAGGTGTGGGCCGCGCCCCCTATGCTAGAGCCAGACAACTCATTACGAGAACAACTGAACAGTGGCTGCTGCCACACACGTAGTAAATCATGCACCATTGCAGAGGACTTTGCAACCTACGGAGGTCTTCACAGCAGGCCAGGCGCCCCGACAGAAGCTGCTGCCACACACGTGTAAGTCATGCATCCTGCAGAGGACTTTGCAAGCTACGGATGGCTTTTACAGCAGGTCAGGAACCGCCATGGGGGTGGTCATGCAACGCAGCGGAGACACTCCGCACAGTACGGCCACGCAGCAGAGCGTGGGAACTGAGCAGCATCCATTACAGGTAACAGACAACAGTATCCATGGTTAGGGGGAAAGGAGCAAAAGGGTTTAATGCAAAAGACATGCAGAGTAACGCTGGAAAAAAAAAGTACAGACAATACCAGCGTTACAGTATCCCCTCCTCAGGCCCCCTCTTCTGAAGACCCAAGTAAAAAAAATTCCCAGAAAATTCACTTGGGTTTTGGCGGGTAAGTCCCACAGTTCACAATATGGCAGCAGAGTTCATAGCTCGAAAAGTCCGAACCGCTGACCAAGGCGGGAATCGAGCCATCTAGTCCACTTACCATGTGGGGGACCAAGAGTCTAGTTCGTACATCAGGTGGAGCTTGGAGAAAGTCCTGCAGACCACACATTGCTCAGCGGAGGTCCATGGCCAGAGCTTTCTGTGACGCTTCCACGGCTGCGGGGCGTCGGGACATGGCATAGCTTGCCTAGCTAGCAATGCTCCCACGCCGCCAGTCCACGACGACGTGAGGCATGGGTCCCAGGATGGTAAGAGAAGTGGACCCACTGGACCACGGAGGGGAACCGGGCTGCCCGGACTAGGGAAGGGCAGCGACCGGAATCCGTGGCAGCTGAGCATGTGGGCAAGGTGGCGACTTGCAGGACTAGACAACACCGCACAACTTCAGGTAAGAAGAAACATAAAGTTTACTAAAGAAACACAGTACATAAACAGAACATAAGACCGGCTCCCGATTCCGCACATCAAAAGGGTACACGACTCAGGATCACAGACAAGTGCTGGAGGGACATCACGGTAGATGCGTCCAGGGTTATCTGGCACGGCATACTTGGACGGCCTCTCTCTCAGGCCTTAGCGTAGCACAGGCTCAGCAGGAGAACATCAGACACCGACCTCAGACAGACTTCAGACTATGGCGGGGTCATCCACGGGTAGATGCAGTCCAAGATCATCTGGCCCGGGCATACCAGTATGGCTCACTCTCAGGCCTCGGGCGTAGCACAGGCTCAGCAGGAGAACATCAGACACCGGCCCAGGACGAACGTCAGATGATGGCGGGGTCATCACGGGTTGATGAGTCCAGGGTCATCTGGCACGGGCATACTAGGACGGCCTCTCTCTCAGGCTCAGGCGTCACAGGCTCAGCAGGAGAACATCAGACACTGACCCAGGACAGACGTCATCCAGGGTAGACCAAGGAGGAACCGGCAGGACATCAGGACATCAGGAACACGGACTGGATCTCAGGGACACTGGAACACGGACAGGACATCGGAACACGGATTGGAACATCAGGAACACGGATTGGGTCTCAGGGAGTCAAGGACACGGACAGGAACATGGATTGGATCTGGGGGAGTCGGAACAGGGGATGGAACATCGGGAAAAGGGTTTTTGGGTTGGGGGGATTTCGGAAACACAACAGGAACATGGTTGGTAACAGGAACACGGACGGGAAAACACAGGTGGCCCGGGAAATTGGCACGAAAGGCCCCGGACTTGGAAGGGGTGGCGGAGGGGATTTTGGGGGGCGGGAGGATGGCCCGGGGGCATCTGGGGTGGTCGTCGGACAGGGGAAATCAGGCCATGGCATCGGTAGGATCCGGACATCTGGAAGTGGTGTCGGAACGGGAATCGGGCCATGGTCATCGGTTTGGGAAAGGAATTTGTATCGATTTTAAAAAGGAAAAACCCGCGGTCTGGTGCAACCCCGCCGGCCCCTCAAGGGAGAGGGCCCGGGGATTCCCACAGAAGCGACCCAAGAGACAGAAACTAGCACACCCGGACCCTCCCTTCCAAGTGAACTCGGGGTTTTAACCCCAAGGTTACGACGGGGACAGGGTTCTGGACACAGCAGGTTTCGGAAAATAACACAGGGAACAGTTGACAGTCAGGAAGGGTGCGACCCCGGATGGGGTTCAGGAAAAATTGAACAGCAGGAACGGCCTGGAATCAGCCCCCGGAAGGGCGATCGGGGGGGAAAAACCCCCCCCTAGGGGGGAAACACAAGACGTTTAGACTTCGGTTTCCCGGGGGTTTGATCCGGATCAGGGTTTTGGAAACAGGTACAACGGCGGGCCCCGGAAAAGCACCTCCGGGGAAAGGCGTTGGGGGACAACCCCCCCGGCAGAAAAAAAGACAGGAAAAGGGGGAATTTTAGCTCTCCAGGTGATTCATCAGAGCAGGAGCTCAAACCCCAAAACCACGGCTAGGTTAAAGGGGGCAAATCAGAATAATGTGAAGCTCTGGCAACGCCCACTAGGGTGGGGAATTTATAAAAAAAGAGCTGCTTCCAGCGTTTGGGGTGGGGCGAATTCTAGTCCCCCCCCAACCTCAAAAAAGCGGGGGGAAAGGGGTGGGCCGCCCCCCCTTGCAGAGCCAAAAAATCATTACAGGGGGAACAAATGAGTGGCTGCCCCCGTGGAAACCCGCCCCAATTCGGGGGGTTTTGAACCCCCGGAGGTCTTCCAGCAGGCCAGGCCCTGACAGAAGCTGCTCCCCAAAACGGGAATTTATGCCACTGGAGGCTTTGCAAACTACGGAGGCTTTTACAGCGGGGAGGAAACCCCCAATGCGGGTGGTCATGAACGCAGCGGAACACGCAAGTCGGCCACGCGCCCGAGCGGGAAAAAGGCAGCACCAAACGGGGAACAGAAACAGTACCCAGTGGTTAGGGGGAAAGGAGAAAAGGGTTAATGCAAAAGCTTGCAGGTAAGGGAAAAAAACCAAATAGGGGAAAATACCAGCGTTACGACCCCCTCCTGGGGGCCCCCTTTCTTCTGAAGCCCAAGTAAAAAAAATTCCCCCAGAAAATTCACTTGGGTTTGGGGTTTTAAAGTCCCACTTTTAAAATATGGCAGCAGATTCTTAGTCAAAAAAGGCCGCCGGCCCCAAGGGGGGGGGAAATGGGCATCTTTTTCCACTTACCTTTTTGGGGACCAAAGCAGTCTGTTCGTAATCAGGTGGATTTTGGAGAAAGTCTGCAGACCACACTTGCTCAGGGGGGGTCCGGGGCCGAGTTTCTGTGCTTCCCACGGCCTGCGGGGGGGGGGGACATGGCTTGTTTGCCTGTACCAAAATTGCTCCCACCCGCCAGCCCACGACGACGTGGGAGGGTCCAGATGGAAAGGAAAATGTGGGCCCCCCGGGGACCCGGAGGGGGGACCCGGGTGCCCGGACTGGGAAAGGGCAGCGCCCCGGGCCCCGTGGGTGAGCTGTGGGAAGGTGGGGCCGGCAGGATAGAAAACACCCCAAAATTCAGGTAAGAAAAAAACATAAAGTTTATTAAAAAAAACAGTAAAAAAAACATAAGCCGGGGGGCTCCCGTTTCCCCCCAATCAGAAGGGTACCGACTCGGAAAATACAGCAAGTGCTGGAGGCATCAGGGTGATGCAGTGGGTTATCTGGCACGGGCATCTTGGGGGCCTCTCTCTGGCCCCTTAGGGTACCGGTCAGGGGGGGGAAATCAGCCCGCCTCAGAAGACTTAGATATGGGGGGGTCATCGGGGGGTAGAGCAGTCCAGGTCATCGGGCCCCGGGCTATTGTTTGGCCTCACTCTCAGGCTCGGGCGTGCCGGGCTCAGCAGGGAACATCGCCACCGGCCCAGGACGAATTTTCAGATGGGGGGGGGGGGGTTTCCCACGGGTTAAATAAAGCCGGGTCATCGGCACGGGCATACGGGGGCCCTCTCTCTCGGCCCCCTCAGGGTAAAAACGGCCCCCAGCAGGGAACATAGACTTGCCCCAGGAGGGGCTTTTTGGGAAAGACCAAGGAGGAAACGGCGGCATCGGAACCAGGAACGGGGGATGGACCTGGGACACTGGAACACGGCGGGCCCCTTCGGGAACACGGATTGGAACATCAAAAACACGGTTGGGTTCGGAGTCAGGAAAGGAAGGAACATGGATTGGATTCAGGGGGGTCAGGAAAACAGCTGGAATTTAGGGGCACGGATTGGGTTCGGGGTCAGGAAAACGACAGGAACTTTTTTGGGGCACAGGAAAACGGCGGAAAAACAGGCATGGACTGGGGGCATCGGGGCCCATCAGCGGGGCCGGACATCGGAACGTCGGCGGGGAATTTAGGGGGGAGGTTTGGATGGGCTTGGGTGGTGTCGGAAATCGGAATCGGGGGCCCTGGTCATCAGGCTAGGACCCCGGGCATCGGGGGGTGGCCCCTCGGACTGGACATCGGGGGCCCTGGTCATCAGGCTTTTGGACCCCGGGCTCTGTATCGATTAAAAGGGGAACCCGGGTCTGGGCAAGCCCCCCCAGGCTCAACGGGAGTGGCCGGGGATTGCACAAAGCTGAGCAAGATCCCAAAACCAGCCCCAAAACCCGGACTCCCCCTTCCAAAAGAACTCGGTTATATAGAAGGATTACAGCCCCGGCCAGGGTTCTGGACACAGCGGTTTCGGAAACTAAACAGGGAACGTTCGCGTCAGGTAAAGGTGCGTCCCGGATCGGGGGTTTTGGGGAATTGGGGGCAAGCGGAACAGGCCCGGATTCGGGGCCCCCGGAAAGGGGGGGTCGGGTAATCAGCCCCCAGCATAGGGGGGGAAACACAAGACTTTTTGGGGCATTTGGACCGGGTTTGACCAGGGTCAGGGTTTTTGGAAAACAGGTTTCAAAGGGAAAAGGCCTGGATAGCGCCCCCAGGAACGGCGTCTGGGTACTAAACCCCGGCAAAAAAAAGACGGACAAAGGGAATCAGTTCCAGGCTGTCTCACTAGGCGGAGTGAAACCAACAACGGTGGTCGGAACATAAAGCGAATTTTAATTGAAGCTCTGGCAACGCCATTTTTGGGGGGGAATTTATTATGACTGTTCACAGCGTGGGCTGGAGCAGAATTTTAGTCAACCCAATCCCCATAAAGCAGGAAAAGGGGGGGGCCGCCCCCCCTTGCGAGCCCGAAATCATTACAGAGGGAAAAAATGCCCCGTGGGGTGTTTTCCACCCGTTAAAAAAAAGCACCATTAAGGGGGTTTTTTAAAAAACGGATGGTTTCCAGCAGGCCGGGGCCCCCGAAAAGAAGCGCCCCACACAGTGAAAATCTTTTCACTGAGAGGACTTTGCAAGTACGGATGGCTTTTACAGCGGGGGAGGAAACCCCACTGGGGTGGTCATAACGAGCGGGGGAACCCCAAAATTTTGGCCACCCCGAGAGCTGGGAAATGAGCAGCATCCTTCAGGAAAAAAAACAACGTTTTCCAGCTGGTTGGGGGAAAGGAGAAAGGGGTTTAATGCAAAAGACATGCGGGGAAAAAAGGGAAAAAAAATACAGAAAATACCAGCGTTACGGGATCCCCTCCTCAGGCCCCCCCTTTAAGACCCAAGAAAAAAAAATTCCCCAAAAATCACTTGGGTTTGGCGGTAAGTCCCACAGTTCAAAAATATGGCAGCGATTTTTTAGCTCGAAAAGTCCGAAACCCCTGCAAGGGGGATTGAGCCATCTGCCACTTACCATGTGGGGCCAAAAACAGTCTAGTTCGTAATCAGGTGGGGGGTTGGGGGAAAGCCTGCAGCCAAAACATGCTCAGCGGGTCCAGGCCAGGCTTTTTTTGACGTTCCCCCCGGCCCGCGGGGGGTGGGGGGGCAGGGGTTTTGCTTTCCAAAATACCAATGTCCCACGCCCCAGTCCACGCGAGTGGGCAGGGGTCCCCGTTTGGAAGGAAAAGGGGCCCCCCTGGACCAGGAGGGGGCCCGGGGTCCCCCGGGCTGGGGAAGGGCAGGACCGGGTCCGTGGCAG
>JARQOD010000002.1:107425093-107562825 GCA_033576555.1 Oophaga sylvatica
AAAAACCCCCAGGATTCACGGGTTTTAAATATAGAAGGTTTTGTTTTAACTTAAATACAAGGGGCCCAAAAAATGTCACACATTTTGCAAAATACAAAAGCAGGAGACACAGCAGGCCAAAATTAACTTAAGCCCCAGCAATCACCCCACAACGGGTTCGGGATCTCTTTCTCTTTTAAACCAAAAAGCCCAAATGCAAACGGGGTTTTTAATCAAATAGCAACGCCCCCTATAGAGTACAATGCAGCCCCCTCATAGAGCATAATGCAGCGCCCCCTCAAAGTACAATGCAGTGCTTTTTTTCCCACAGAGTTGAATGCAGCACCCCTCGTAGAGTATAATGCCACGCCCCCTCAGAGTATAATGCGACGCCCACCTCAGTGTAATTCAGCACCCTCAGAGTACAATTCAACCCCCCAAATGCACACAACATAATGCAGCCCTCTAAATACAGTATAATGCAGCCCCCCCACACAGTATAATGCAACCCCACACAAAGTGTACAGTACAATGCAGCTCCCCTCATAGAGTATAATGCAGTGCCCCCTCAGAGTATAATGCAGCACACCCTCATAGAGTACAACGCAGCCCCCTCACAGAGCATAATGCAGCGCCCCCTCAGAGTACAATGCAGTGCTTTTTTCCCTCAGAGTACAATGCAGCACCCCTCAGAGTATAATGCAACGCACCCTCAGAGTATAATGCGACGCCCACCTCATAGTGTAATTCAGCCCCCTCATAGAGTATAATACAGCCCCCTCATAGAGTATAATTCAACCTCCCAAACACACACAGCATAATGCAGCCCGCCTACACACAGTATAATACAGCCCTCCACACACAGTATAATGCAGCCCCCCACACATACACAGTATAATGCAGCCCCCCACAGACAGTATAATGCAACTCCCACCACACACAGTATAATGCAGTCCCCCACACACAGTTTAATGCAGCCCCCCACACACACAGTATAATGCAGCTGTAATGTAAGGAGTACAGTTCATATAGTGTCTTGTGCTTGGGTGCGATGAAAACACAGGAGTCACAGGTTTGATATAGAAGGTCTTGTATTACTTCATACAAGTGGCAATAATAGTCACACAGTTTGCAGATACAAAAGCAGGAGACACAGCAGGCCAGAATAACTTAAGCTCAGCAATCACTCTCCACAACAGGTTCAGGATCTCTTCTCTGTTACCATAAGTCCATGCAAACGTGGATTTATCAAATAGCAAGGTTCCAAAGTCCACGAATGTTCCAAAGTTCCACAATAGGAAATAACTGGAGTACAAGGTCCTAGGCTTCCAGGAGTCAGGTCACAGGTTCACTGCAGGCTTGATTCTGAAGCACTGATTGCTCAGCTGTGGCTGCTTAAGAAGCAAGAGGGAAGAATCAGGGCGGGAACATGCAAGCTGGAAACTCCATATTGACTGAGGGCAAGACAGCTGCAGCAAGACAGAAAGTAAAATGGCTGACGGAAAAACTGAGTTTCAGGAACATGTACACAGAACCTTACATTACTCCCCCTTAGGGACAACCTCCGGATGACCTCAGACCAGGCTTGTGTGGGTACCTCTGATGAAACTGACGGAGCAAGCGAGGAGCATTAACATTATTGACTGGTTCCCATGAGTTGTCCTCCACTGGGTAGCCCTGCCATTTAATCAAATATTGTAACTGATTTCTATACAACCTGGAATCTAGAATCCTTTCCACCACAAATTCTTCCTGACCATCGACTAGCACTGGGTCAGGGCAAGGAGAAGAACGTCCAGGAAACGTATTGGGTGTCGCAGCCTTTAGTAGAGATACATGAAAGACAGGGTGGATTCTCATAGTTCTGGGCAGTTGAAGACGACAAGCGACAGCACTTATAATTTTACTGATTTTATAAGGTCCAATGTATTTATGTCCCAACTTAGATGATGGAATTCTTAACTTAAGATTTCTGGTTGACAGCCAGACCAGGTCTCCTACCTTGAAAGCTGGTGCAGGTTTACGAAATTTATCTGCGGCTTTCTTGTACCTTTCCTGAGCCAATTCCAGATTTCCCTTTAGAAGATCCATATTCTTTTGTAAAGACGTGATTCTTTCAGCCACTGCTGGCAAAGGCGTTTCTATGGGAAATCGAGGAAGAATATTAGGATGATAACCTAAATTGGAGTAAAAAGGAGACTGCTTAGTTGAGGCGCTCTGAGAGTTGTTATAAGAGAACTCAGCCAGTGGAAGTAGATCCACCCAATCATCCTGTAGGTGGCAGATAAAGCAGCGAAGATACTGCTCCAGGGTCTGATTGGTTCGTTCCGTCTGTCCATTAGTCTGAGGATGAAAAGCAGAAGAAAGATTCACTTTAATGTCCAATGCTGCACAGAAATTTTGCCAAAACCTTGAAGTGAATTGTACCCCTCGATCCGAAATAACCTCATCTGGTACTCCATGTAAACGAAACACATTTTTAATCATCAAATCTGATGTCTGTCTTGCAGTGGGTAAGCCGACACAAGGGATAAAATGAGCTGCTTTTGTTAAACGATCAACCACCCACCACTAGAATGGTGTTCTTCCCTTGAGAGGTTGGTAACTCCACAATGAAGTCCATAGAAATGGATCCCCACGGGCGGGACGGGGTGGGAAGGGGTTGCAACAGACCAGTTGGTGAGGAGCGAGGTGTTTTGCATCTTGCACAGACTTCACATGAAGTGACATAGTTTAAAACATCCTTCCTGCAAGTGGGCCACCAAAAGAAACGAGAAAGAAATTCCTGTGTCTTTAGAATTCCTCTATGCCCAGCTATCTTGGAATCGTGAATGAGTTGCAATACTCTTAATCTGACTGTCTCAGGAATATACAGACGTTGTCCCTGAATCCACACACCATTCTTAAAGACAAGACTTACGTCCCTTGGGGTTGTGCCAAAAAGGAATCCGCATGGTATGCTTCCTTGATGTCCTTAAGTAGGTCTTGATTATGAATCACTCCCAGGAATCTAGAGTCAGGAAGAATAGTCTTAGGAGGAGTAAGTGGACGTGTCTCTGCTGAATAAATCCTAGAGAGTGCATCAGCCTTTCCATTGCGCGATCCTGGTCTATAAGAAATGATAAAATTAAATTGGTTTAAGAAAAGATTCCAGCGAGCCTGGCGAGGAGTCAGGCACTTAGCCGACCTGATAAATTCAAGGTTACGATGGTCTGTCAGGACGACTATTTGCTGTGCAGCTCCCTGAAGAAGGTGTCTCCATTCTTTGAAGGCGGCAATAATGGCCAACAACTCTCTATTGCCCACATCGTAGTTCCTCTCAGCCGAAGACAACTGCTGGGAAAAGAAGGCACAGGGATGCAAGACATTCTTCTCACCTGTTCTCTGAGAGAGTATAGCTCCAACGGCACAGTCTGAAGCATCCACCTCTATTATGAAGGCAAGTTCGGGGTTGGGATGTACTAAGATAGGTGCAGTGGTAAATTTATCTTTTAGACGGGAAAATGCTTCCTGGGCTTGGGGAGTCCAGGAGAACCTAGACTCTTTCCGGGTAAGTTGGGTGATAGGTGACACTACCTCAGAGAAATTCCTAATGAAACGTCTATAGAAGTTGGCAAACCCGATGAAGCGCTGCACCTCCTTCACATTTCTAGGAATTGGCCAATCCTTGATGGCTTGGGTCTTGCTTCCATCCATACTAATTCCTTGTGTAGACAGTACATACCCCAGAAATTGAATTTCGGTCCTATGGAATTCACACTTTTCAAGTTTGATGTAAAGATGATTTTGTCTTAGACGTTCCAAGACCATTCTCACATGTCCATGATGTTCCTCTGTGGAGTTAGAAAAAATTAGAATATCATCCAAATAAATCACCACGAATGTATCTAGGAGATCCCTGAAGATGTCATTCACCAAGTGTTGGAAAGTGGCTGGGGCGGTACTCAGACCAAAAGGCATAACTAGATATTCAAAGTGTTCATAGCGTGACCTGAATGCAGTCTTCCATTCATCCCCAGGTCTAATACGGACTAAGTTATAGGCCCCACGGAGATCTAGTTTAGAGAAAATTTTGGCATGTCGCACTCTCTCCAATAACTCAGGGATTAAAGGCAATGGATAACGGTTTCTAATAGTAACCTTATTGAGTTCCCTATAGTCTACGCAGGGTCTCAGAGATCCATCTTTCTTCTTTACAAAGAAGATGGGTGCACCTGCAGGAGATGAAGAGGGGCGTATGAAGCCCTTGGCTAGATTTTCGTCTATGTAATCCTTTAAAGCCTTTAGCTCGGGCCCCGCCAGGGGGTAGATCTTACCAAAAGGTATCTCTGCTCCAGGCAATAATTCAATTGGACAATCATATGGACGGTGAGGGGGAAGCTGGTCAGCGTTCTTCTTGTCACATAAATCCACATAGTCCTGGTATACAGCTGGTAGTTCAGGGACTGACATGGTTCCTTTAGGAACAGAGCAAGCTGAAACTTTTAGACTCATCTGTTTCTCTGGAAAGTGTAATTCCTTGGTCTCCCAGTTAATGGTAGGATTCTGAGCCTGCAGCCATGGTAGCCCTAGAATAATGGGAAAGTGGGGAGAAGAGATAAGCATAAAGGACAGTTTCTCTTGATGATCTTTACCCATAAGAACCCTCAAAGGCTCTGTTTCCTGATCCACTGGTCCAGAGGTCAGCAGGGAGCCATCCACAGTTTCCATCTGTACTGGAGTAGCCTTCTTCACTGAACGTATCCCCTGTTTCAGAGCAAAGGAGACATCCATAAAATTTCCACTTGCCCCTGAGTCGATCATAGCAGAGCTAGACACCCAAGCTGAGTCAACCCAGAGTTTGATGGAAAGAAAGCAATGAGAATTGTTTTTCTTACAACTCAGCTGGGACACCGCTGAGGAAACTTGAAAAATTGCAGCGTTTACACAGTCAACGTCCTCAGAAGTAACGGAGTTTAAGTCCGAGAAATCAAGATCTGTTGCTGCAGATCTCTCTGGAGCCTGAGGCTCGGACCTGACAGATCCCCTCTCGCAACACTCACAGTGAATGAGTGCTGCAGTAGTCTTACGAGAACGGCTGGGGCAGTTTATAATGAAGTGCCCTGACTTACCACAATAGAAACATAGATTCTCCTTAAAACGATGTTCCTTGCGTGCATCACTAACCCGTCGTTGTAAAGAGTCTACCTGCATGGGTTCAGGTTCAGGTTCCCGTGTGATCCTACTCAAAGGTTCCTTAGCTGGAGAGGAAGGTAGGAAAAGGTTAGTGCGATTGCTTTCGAACCATCTCTCTTGCCTGCGTTCAGTCAGACGAGTATCAATACGGATGCAGTAGTTAATAAAGTCACCTAACGCAGTGGGAGGGTCGGCACGAGCAAGTTCATCCTTAATCAGTGGGGATAACCCTTTTCGAAAAATAGATTTTTTGGCGGAACTGTCCCAGGTGGTATCAAGGGCCCATCTCCTGAAATCCAAGGCATATTCAGCTACCGAGTGCTTACCTTGGCGCAAAGCTAACATGGCTGCTTCAGCTGTTGCACCTCGATTGGGGTCATCAAACACCTGCCCCATGGCTGAAATGAAAGCATCAAGATGATCCAAACATTCATCCTCAGTCTCAATCAGAGGGTTTGCCCACATCAAAGCCTTGTTGGTAAGCAACATAATTATAGTAAGCACTTTAGATCGTTCAGTGGGAAATTGTGAAGCATGTGCAGAAAAAAAAAGATTGCATTGATTAATAAATCCCTGAATTTCTCACGTTCACCGCCAAAACGAAAAGGGGGCAACTTGGGAATCCCAGAACTCGGGGCTACGGCAGGAGCCTGGACTCGCTCCTCTAGAACCTCAATCCTGGCTCGCAAATCCTGGGCAGTCTGTCCAAACACTTGCAAATTGTGATTAGTGAGGTCCTGTAGATTTGTAAAACGGGTTTTTATAGTCTGCAAATCTGCAAGGATATTATCAGTCACTCCGCAAAGTTCCTTTATGCGGGCCTCCATTTTCCAGATCTTTTAAGACAGGAGTACTGGAAGGAGAGGAGAAGAAAAAAAACCAATAGTGTTTACCTGTGGTAACACTGCAGAGAGAAAAAAAAAATTAAGGGAACTGCTCACCTGGAATGGTTGTGAGAAGTCACAACCACTATCATCACAGAAAGTTCAACCGGACATCTGATATCCACAGTTACAGCAGACACAAAAGAGGAAAGAAAAAAAAAAAAAAAACAATAGTGTTTACCTGTGGTAACACTGCAGAAAAAAAAACTTAAGGGAATTGCTCACCTGGAATGGTTGTGAGAAGTCACAACCACTGTCATCACAGAAAGTACAACCGGACATCTGATATCCACAGTTACAGCAGACACAGCCTTTCCAGACCCAGCAGACACTAACGTTTGGCTTCAGAATCTTGTAATGTAAGGAGTACAGTTCATATAGTGTCTTGTGCTTGGGTGCGATGAAAACACAGGAGTCACAGGTTTGATATAGAAGGTCTTGTATTACTTCATACAAGTGGCAATAATAGTCACACAGTTTGCAGATACAAAAGCAGGAGACACAGCAGGCCAGAGTAACTTAAGCTCAGCAATCACTCTCCACAACAGGTTCAGGATCTCTTCTCTGTTACCATAAGTCCATGCAAACGTGGATTTATCAAATAGCAAGGTTCCAAAGTCCACGAATGTTCCAAAGTTCCACAATAGGAAATAACTGGAGTACAAGGTCCCAGGCTTCCAGGAGTCAGGTCACAGGTTCACTGCAGGCTTGATTCTGAAGCACTGATTGCTCAGCTGTGGCTGCTTAAGAAGCAAGAGGGAAGAATCAGGGCGGGAACATGCAAGCTGGAAACTCCATATTGACTGAGGGCAAGACAGCTGCAGCAAGACAGAAAGTAAAATGGCTGACGGAAAAACTGAGTTTCAGGAACATGTACACAGAACCTTACAGCAGCCTTCCCATAGAGTAGAATACGGCCCCCAATAGAGTAAATGCAGCCCTCCACATAGAGTATAATGCAGCTCTCCCTCACAGTTCAATGCAGCGGACCCTCAAAGTATAATTCAACAACTCCACACACAGTATAATGCAGATCCCCTACACACAATATAATGCAGTCTTCCCATAGAGTACAATGTGGCCCCAATAGAGTATAACGAAGTCCCACCATAGAGAAGAATTCAGTGTCCCCTCAGAGTATAATGCAGTTCCGCCCAGAGTACAATGCAGCGGCCCCTCAAAGTATAATTCAACACCCCAAGTACACACAGTATAATGCAGCCCCGTCCCACATACACAGTATAATAAAGCCCCCCCTACACACATACAGTATAATGCAGCCCACCCTACATACACTAATGCAGCCCAACAATCCAGAAGTATTACACACACTATAATACAGACACACACACACAATACTTATCTCTACCAGTTCCCCCACTGCTTTGGCTTCTGCAGCACGTCTCATCAGCTCCACTGATGGCACAGTGTGGCACACGATGAAGTGACATCATCGCGCACCCGCAGAGTCAGAAAAAGAGGGAGAATGTTAGGATAGGGGGCGTCATCTGACGCTCTCTCCATCATTGCTTTCAGCTGTAACAGCGTCTATGACGCCGATAAGTTGAATGGGGAGGGAAGGAAGCGACGCGACGCCGGGCCCCATAGCTGCCGTATGGTGTGCCGCTATTAGCGCACACCACTGGTTGAAGAGTGGGAGCCCTATCAGCTGCCTGGTCTGCCTGCCCCTATCGCCGGCCCTGATTCTAACAGCCCATCAGCGCCCCTGTGTCGTGATTGTAGGGTGCCGATGGGTTGCTGAGACAACCATGGGTCTGTTGAAGACCCCCTTGCCTTTCATGACAGTACTACTGTGAAAGCCAGCCCATGGCTGGCGTCCATAGGAGACTGTGATTTTTGCTATATACAGCAATACTGTGGTATTGCTGTATATAGCACAAGCGATCAAATGATCACAGATTCAAGTCCCATAAGGAGACTACAAAATACAATTAAAAAAAAGTATTAAAAAATATGGCAAAAATAAAAAAATATAAAAGTTCACATTACACCTGTCATATATATATATATATTATATATATTATATACATGTATATATATGTATTCCATATATTCAAAGTATATTCATATATATGCATTCACAGTTAGATAGATCTCACTTGCTAAAAATCCTGTGCTCACACATCTATGCAAAAAGCTGATGCCAGCTATAATCAGTCGTTAAAGACGACCCTGGCCTTCATAAGGAACAAGTACAGAGAGTCTTAATAGATATCTATTGTTTTCTTTACTAGTCATGCAAGAAAGCTAGGGCAAAGAACAAAAACAATAAATCTGCAACTTCAGCCCTTTTATCATAATTATTATACTTACACTTGAACAGCCAATAATCTAGCAGCTTTTAATTGTATGTTAATTGACTAACCAGCCCCTTTTTGTAAACGTATAAAACCTTGAATGAATAATAAATGTGGGGTCTTGACGAACTGCTATACTGACACTTCCGTGTGGACAGTTTTCATTTCGTTCTGAGCGCTCAAAAAGACATTTAATAGAAAATTGGGAACAGAATCAGCAAACACTTCAGGATAGATTTATCCTAATTAAATTTCCATAACAGTTGGCGCCTGCACGCGGGGCAGTGGACGAAACGCACGGGGACCTGCTGACCGGAGAGACAGAGGTGTTGGCCATGGCCTTGGCTCACGGGACGGAGACTGCGCAGCTCCATAAGTAAGGTAAGAAAATCTTGTCATCTTACCTGAAAGTCCCTTGTGTCCAGTCCAGGTCTTACACCTCTTGCCGGTCAGGTGTGGTCACCACCGCATTCCCAGGTAGTGTAAAAAGTCCACACCCTTATCCAACCCTGGGATATAGTTGTTTGCTGCTGTGCTGTGTATGTGTTTCATGTTTTATGTGAACCAGGAGAAAAGTTGGAATGGTGACTGTGTTTTTGCTTGCTGATTTCTGGAAGCTGTATAGCAGGAAAACCAAATTGCTGGATAAGTTCTCACAGATTCCTTCACACATCGGAGGGAGACAATCCCAGTATTCCAGGTGTGAAGGGTGGGGGCTTTGTTTGGATAAATTCTCACAGATTCTTTCACACATCGGAGGGAGACACTCCCAGTATTCCAGGTGTGAAGGGTGGGAATTTTGTACAGGCTATTACAGATTACTGTGACCTGCGCACCGGCCTGGGCGTACGGTTTTCAGAAGTGGTAGACCTGGAGCATTGCCGTGCTCAGTGCAATTGGTGAGTTATCAGTTACCAGAGCAGCTTGTATGTGTCACAGATCATCTAAAAGAGGGATTCGTATACTCCTGGGTGTTTGTTTCATTTGTACGTCTTCCTGTCTGTATTAGGTATCGCTGCTTTAAATTTACACTCAGAGCAGCATGCGCTCTGTCACTATCTCATTCACTGCTGGCTGCAGCAGCGAGAAACCCCTTTGACCCCCCTCCTCTGCTAATCACGTTGTCACATCTGTTTCCTGGTTTTGATCTTTTTAAGCTAGTTTTTGGCTACAGGCTGTAGCATGAAAATTCTCAGGCATTCAGACTGAACTGTATTCATTTTTTGCTATTCTGAGGGATAATCTTTTTTTTGATACGTGATTTCAGTGTCTGTAGACGCAGCAAGCAGAGATATAAGGGTGGGGGGAGCAGCACCAACGAAAAGTATTTTTCTTTTTGTTTTTATCATTTTACAATCAGTTTTTCCACCTCTTTTCTGTTTTTAATTAACTGTTTTAGTAACAAGGGTTGTTTTTCAGAGTTTTATGATTAATACATTTTTTTTTCCCTTTTTGGTCAATCTTTTTTTCCTAGAGTTTTTTACTAAATCTAACTTTTGTTTTTAAAGTTTTTCTTTTAAGTACATTTTTAAATAATTTTGGAGAGATTTTTTCTAATCAATTTATTTTAGAGTTTTATTCTCCAACCATTTTTTTTAAAAGAAAAAAAAAAAAAAGCACAAAATCTACTAGCATGCTTTAGACCAAGGTCACTCCACAGAAAAGGAAATTGCAGGCTGAGGGAGAGAACACAAACATCTGCGCAGCGGCTTCACTCACCCCTCCCATAAGGTATTCAGCGAAGACAAGAATTTCGCACACAGAACCAGAATGCAGCAGTTTTCAGATTTTTAATCACCTTTGTTGAATAGGTTTTTGGAATAGACACAGTACGTGAGAATCGAAGGGCTAGGCATGTGAATAGAAGGTCAGAGTACGTGAGAAGCAAATGGACAGACAGACTTTACGCTGCATAATGAAATGTTTTTTCTTTTTTGTTGTTTGAAAGGCACAGGAAAGTTTGTTTATAGATTACCGTCTGCTATAAAAGAGCAGTGGTGCATCGTGTAGAAGGTACAGCAAGTTAATTTGAACGGACCAGGAAGTGATTTTTTATGTGAATAAGATTGAAAAGGTGTTAAATCGTCTGTGAGAAAATGATCACTGACATGTCACAAGAGCAGAATTCAGAGTCACACACATCACATGTCCATCATGTGGAGACACGGGACAGGTGTAGGCTGCTCTCATTGAATAAGGAGCCTTGTACAGGGAAAAACGCTCCCCGCCTCTCTCCACAGGGAGAAGGCATTTTTGTTTCAACGGTCCCCTCTCAAGAGCCACAGGGGGGACACCCTCTCCTTTTTCTTCTCTCAGTCCCTTTCTCCTTCTTCTTCAGACTTTTCTCCTCTTTCCTCGCTGCCATCCCTCTCTATCCTTCTTTCCCTATCATTCCTTCTTTCCCCTCCCTCACATCTCTGACACATCCATTTTCTTCCTCTTCCTCTTCTTCACCCTCCCCTCCACCTCTCTCCCCTCCATCTCTCCTCCCTCCTCTTTCCCTCGCTCCTCCCTCACACCTCCCTTCTCTTCCTCTTTTTTCTACTTCATTATCAACTGGGTCAACGCCCAGTCAAAGCAATGTGGTGTCCCTGTATTCAGTGCCTCCAGCACAGGGCACCCTGTCTATCCCAAGCACAGTACAAACATTGCCAGTCATTATATCAGGAGAAGAAAGTGCAAATCTCCCTACACAAAACGCTGCATGTAGCCCCCAGACACAACAGCTAGCAGAGCCCACAGCCATGGCTTCACAGAGGGGGAAGTGTAGCTACAGACACAAATGAGGAACCTCAGTGCCGAGCAGGGCACTGATCCACCGCAGCCTCAGCAAGGAAGAGGGAAATCCCCATGCAGCAAGACAACTTTTAAGCCCAAATCTCACCCAGTATATGCACCAAGCACACCATGTCACTTCTCATCTGATGAAGATGAAGACACAACGTCATACATGCTGCCCAATACTAGGGAAGAAAACACACAAGCACCAATAGAGCAGGGACAGGTAGAGGCACCATCCTATGAACCCTTCATCCCAAGCCAGGTGATCAGTATGCTGCCAGCCCAGAGATACACCCCATGCCAATTTGCCAAAAAATGCAGCAGATCCAGCGAACATATGCAGCAGCCTGGATTGATCTCTGGACTGTAATGGAAATAAAAGCAGGTGATGCATTCTGGCCAATTATGAGAGAACACTTCAAGCTTCCAGCAGAGTTAGATGCGTATGCCTGGGAGACAGGACCAAAGCTAATTGAGCAGCTCAGAGAATGGGCCAAAAGCAGACTGACAGGACAAACTCTCAGCCTACATGACATGAGTCAAGACAAGACAGAGTCTGTGGAGAAGTTCCATGACAGTGACAGAGTGATGCAAGTGTTTCAAGATTTGGGCCTCATTACCCATGATCAGACACACAGACGGATGTTGGCACAGGCCTTTGTGCATGGACTGAGAGAACCAATCAGGAAACCACTGGTAGTAGCCAGGCCTGAGTACACGTCAATAGCAATGGATACCCTGCTCGCAGTAGCAAAAAGGATTGAGTCCCGCCGGGACAGAAGGGATGCCCAGTGTTACAACTGTGGCGAGTTTGGTCATTTCCGGAACCGGTGCAGAACACTGACTTCGCCCAGAAGTAGAAGAAGCACAGAAAGCAGTGAAGAACCCCGTCCATAGGACAGGAGCACGCCAAGTCCACAGGGAACCCCACCAGTGGGACCAATATCCTGAGAATGGATGGCGTAGTCAGATCTTTTCTTGTGGAACTCCGCAACCTCACCTATCTATCAGAATCTTCTGCGTCCTGCATGGGAATTGATGGTCAAGTCAGATATTTCCAGATTATGAAGCCTCTGAGCGTGTGGACTCAGCCAGAACACTCCATCATGTCCCAGTTTGTTGTGTCAAAGACCTGCACCCTCAACCTATTGGGAGTGGACCTACTGCAGAAGCTGAAAGCAACCAGAGTGTTCCAGGAAGATGGGACCATGACACTTTCTTCACCCCTGACCCAAGAAGAAACAGGAACCTCAAACAACCACACTGCAGACCTATCACAGGAGGTGCTGGACATAGTACCAGAAAAGCCACCCCATCACCCAGAGTCAAGATGTCTCTCACCAACTGAAGGTCTAAGTGAACTCGCCTAAGAAGACGGCATGGGAACTTTGACATTGGCCAGGATATTCAACTCAAGAAGGACCCTACTCGCTTCATGGAATGGCAACACCTCATCCAGCTCCAACGCCAGAGGTTCATCTTTTGCAAGCACCAGGAGGTGCCCCCTGCAATCAACCAGTTCACCCAGGCCCTAGACCGGCAAAAGGCCACTCAGCTCTCCAAACTTGTGCACAAATACTGACTTGAGACCGAGCTGGAGAAAAAGAAACTACTGATGGCCCGTGCTGAGAAAAAAGCAGCCGGTGAAGGAGACGTCCCAATAAGAAGACCCCCTGTGACCAGAGCAGGTGCTAACACAGTGACTGCCTTGGTGGAGAACAAGAAAGCCAGTTGGTCGTCATCTCTCATGATGTGGATCCTAGTAGGCGGCTTGTTTTCCCGCCAGCTCTGTGCCGGGAGATGGGAGTCCCCTGCCGCATAGTGAAGGACAAGGCCAAACTGGGCTGCCTCGCCCATCAGAATCAATCCCAGCTTTCCACAGTGAAGAAAAAGACTGTAAACCCCACTGAGTTCAGAATGGTGCAAGGCCTGGAGGCCGTGAAAGAGGCTACGGTATTTGAAACCCCAACAGTGCTGAACCGTCACACTCTGCTCTCAAAAGTCCCAGTCACCGCAACGGTATTCACGGTGATCAACCTGGCCAGTGCCTTCTTCAGTGTTTCCCCTCCACCTGGAGGCCTGCCTTCATGCACCAGTGCAGTGCATATGGACAGTGTTGCCTCAAGGTGCTCAGAACAAGCCCTTCAAGTTTCACCAAAACAATGTCCTCCATCCTCGTCAACTGGATTGCAGAATATGCAAGAGTCACTCTTCTACAACACGTGGATGACCTTCTCTTTTGTGTGGTTGACATCGATACCTGCACAGTCAATTCCTTGTCTCTCCTACTCTACCTGGAAGAACAGCAACGCAAGGTCTGGAAGAACAAAGTCCAGTGATGTCAGAAGCAAGTTACATCCCTGGGACACTGTATTGCCCACCAGACGAAACACCTGTCAAATGACTGGAAGACCACTGTGGAGAAGATGGCTCCCCAACAACTCCGAAAATGCTGCAGGCCTTCCCTGGTCTAGTGTCATATTGCAGAACCTGGATCCCTGATGCCTCAGTCCTAATGCAGCCTCTGTGTGCCTGCATCAACGCAACCCCGCTCCTTCTATCGGACACAGCCTTCAACTCATTCAGGAGATTGGTAGAACTACACAGTCTCAGCGACAATAACAGGCCTACCTGACTACGAGAAGTCTTTCCGTCTACCTGATGGAAGAAAGAAGGTCATGCTACTGGAGTCCTGACATGGATTCATGGGGGAAAACAGAGACTTTTAGGCTGCCTCTCAGCCCACTTGGATCCAGTTGCAAGAGGAGCACCCTCCTGCCTGATGGCAGTATCTGCAGCACACACCTTCCTGGACAAGGTTGCTGACATCACTCTTGGACAGCCACTGGAAACTCTCACTCCACACGACATCTTGGCAATCTTCAATCAAGCTCAACCAACAATAATCTCCCCACCGCCAGGCATCTTTGTGGCGCCTCTATCGCCTTTGTCTCATAATGTCACCGTCTCCAGACCTACAGTCCTCATCCTGGCTACTCTACTCCCACTCCCAAGGGGGGATACAATATGGACTTTCCAGAACAAAATTTACAGAATTTATCCTTTACTTGGATGGCTCCAGATTTGCAGATGATGAAGAAGTTTCCACACAGGAAGTGCAGTGGCCAGCAATCAAGAAATCCTGTGGTCCAGAAGTCTGTCACCTAGCCTGTCAGCCCAGGAAGCAGAACTGATAGCGCTGACGAAGGCCTGCCAGATGGCAGAAGGCAAGACTGCAAACATCTACACCGACTACAGGTACTCGCATGGCATAGCACACGACTTTGGGCCCATCAGGGCTACAAGGGACTAAATCACAGCAAACGGGACAACCGTGAAGCATCATGGAGCCTTCAGGGACCTGCTGGGTGTACTCCAACTTCCAAAATGGTGGCAATTTGAAAAATCAAAGTGCATGGAAAACTGAGAACAGAAGAGGCGTGAGGCAATAACATGGCGGACATGGCAGCCAAAGAAGCGGCCAAAGGAAGACAATATGGAGAAGTGGGAGAGGTCATAGAGCTGGACGGCTACTACATGACGACTGAAGACAAGAAACCTGACAAAAAGACGTCCTGGGATCTGCTCAAGAAGTTGCAAGACCAAGCTCCAAAAGGAGAAGAAGAGCTGAATGCGAAAAAAGCAACACGTGAAGAAGGAAGGCTATCAATAATGGACTTCAAACCCTGCCTACCACAAAGTATGCACCCTATGGTGGTCCAATGGGCACATGGACCCACACCCACATATCAAAGACACAGATGAATGATCTGATTGGTGCTCACTGGTTCGCTTCAGGGATCTCCACCCTAACAGCCAAATTCACCAGCAGCTGTCTGACCTGCGGCAAATGCAAGCCTGGACGTGTGGAAGAAAGTCCCCCTCACCTCATCTGGCAAGACCACTCTACCAGCTTCAGAGGATCCAGATAGACCACATCCAGATATCGCCAAGTGAAGGATTCAAATACGCCATTGTGGTCAAAGAAGTATTTTCAAGATGGACAGAAGCGTTCCAAGTCAGCAAAGACTACTGCAAAGCAGCTACTTTCGGAAAATAGTGTGCAGATACGGGGTTCCAGAAATGACAGAAAGTGATCAGGGACCCGCATTCACAGTAAATCTGACACAAGAGATCTGGTTAGCAGTAGGGTCAGATTTAGGCCTACACACTCCTTACCACCCCCAGAGCAGCGGGAAGGTAGAAAGACTGAACGGAACACTTAAGAATAGGATGCTGAAAATTGCCCAAGAGACACGCAAACCATGGCATGAGACACACCCCCAATTGCACTATTTAGCGTAAGGCACACTCCCAGAGACCCAGAAAAGCTGTCACCATACGAAATTTTGTTTGGGTCTAGTCCCAAGTTAGGTGCATTTTTCCCTCAGCAGCAGAATATGCAAAATGATATCTTGTTTGCTTATGTAATTGAATTGGTCAAAAACTAATGTCCATTCTCGAGTTTTTCTCTTCACTGCCAGATTTGATGGTCCTGTCCAAGAGCCCCAGATGACACCAACCTCTGTGTAACTAGAGGGAAAGCCTGCTTGGATCCACGTATCGCATTGCAAGGAAGCTCCCGTACCAGGAGAGACACCTAAGCCATGAAGGATGTCGTGGATGCTCTGACTGACCAGACAGATGACCTACCTGATGAAGAATACACACGTTTTTTCTGAACATGCAGTTAAATAAAGAGACTATGATTGCAAACACATGAACCCCTGCTAGGGACAGTCCTCCTGACCGCCCATTTGCGAAAAGTCTGTATTCGGTGGGGGAGACATGCGCAAGGCATATCTCAACCCGCCGGCAGCACAAAAGAGTTGCAGCGCTTTGGGACAGGAGCAGGTTTTTAGGGCAAGTGGTATCTAAGGGGGGACTGTCATGGAAATATATATGTATTCCATATATTCAAAGTATATTCATATATATGCATTCACAGTTAGATAGATCTCACTTGCTAAAAATCCTGTGCTCACACATCTATGCAAAAAGCTGATGCCAGCTATAATCAGTCGTTAAAGACGACCCTGGCCTTCATAAGGAACAAGTACAGAGAGTCTTAATAGATATCTATTGTTTTCTTTACTAGTCATGCAAGAAAGCTAGGGCAAAGAACAAAAACAATAAATCTGCAACTTCAGCCCTTTTATCATAATTATCATACTTACACTAGAACAACCAATAATCTAGCAGCTTTTAATTGTATGTTAATTGACTAACCAGGCCCTTTTTGTAAACGTATAAAAACCTTGAATGAATAATAAATGTGGGGTCTTGACGAACTGCTATACTGACACTTCCGTGTGGACAGTTTTCATTTCGTTCTGAGCGCTCAAAAAGACATTTAATAGAAAATTGGGAACAGAAGCAGCAAACACTTCAGGATAGATTTATCCTAATTAAATTTCCATAACACACCTCCTTTTCCCCCATTAAAAAACTAAAAAATACACATATGGTATTGCTACGTCTGTAAAATTCTGATCCATCAAACTATAAAATGAATTTTAATTATTAAACAACGTAATTGGAAAAAAAAAACAAAGAACGCCAGAATTGTGGCTTCTCAGCCACCGCAACAGCGGAAAAAATTCTATAAGAGGTTATCAATATACTGCATCTACCCCAAAATTATAGCAATAAAAATGTCAGCTCAGGGCGCAAGTAAACTCCTTACACAGTTCCATCAACAAAAATATGTAAAGGTTACAGTTCTCGCAAAACGGCGACATAAGCAAAAAATGTTTTCTTACATAGTTATATAACTTGAAAAAAGACACAGGTCCATCAAGCTTAATCTACCCCCACCAGTTATACATTCTCTATTGCGATTATAACTCACAATGCCATTTGTTGTAAGAAAAGAATCCAGCCCTTTTTAAAATGCTGTTAGAGCATCTGCCATTACTACCTCTTGTGGTCAGCACTCCACAGTCTGACTGCTCTAATTGTAAAGAACCCTTTGCTATTTAGCTGCTGGAATCGTCTTGCCTCCACATGTGCCCCCATGTATTTTGGAAGGTCTTTGGAAGGAATAAAATCATGTGCCAGTCCTTTGTATTAAGCACGCATGTATTCATACATATGAGATCTCCTCTGAGACGTGTTTTTTCTAAACTAAGCTTCCATAATTAGAATTTTTTTCACCATTTAAATTTAAAAAAAATTATGCAGTTCCAGGATGGTGAAGGAGTGCCCAGAAAAAGAATGACCATATGCATTTCTGCCTAAAGCTGGAGTCACATTAGTGTATCACATATGATGCGCCTACCCACCCCTGTGACTAAATGCCCTTAATTGCAGGGAGAGCCTGCACAGACCCACCTCCATGACTTAAAGTAACATAACGGTGACCACTCTCTGCTCATTCTTCTCGACCTTTCTGCAGCTTTCGACACTTGACCACCGTCTCCTACTCTCTAGGCTCCAGTCACTAGGTATTAAGGACACTGTTCTCTCCTGGTTCTCCTCCTATCTTTCTGCCTGCTCCTTCAGTGTTTCGTTCTCTGGCTCCACATCATCTCCTATTCCTCTCACTGTCGGTGTACCCCAGGGCTCAGTCCTTGGCCCCCTTCTCTTCTCTCTCTACACGGCCCCAATTGGACAGACCATCAGCAGATTTGGCTTTCAGTACCATCTTTATGCTGATGACACACAACTATACACATCATCCCCGACCTTACCCCCGCTGTACTACAGAACGCCAGTGACTGTCTGTCCGCAGTCTCCAACATCATGTCCGCTCTCTATCTGAAACTCAACCTCTCCAAAACTGAACTTCTTCTGCTCCCGCCGTCTACTAACCTCCCTTAATCTGACATTTCCCTCTCCGTGGGCGGCACCATAATAACACCCCGGCAGCAGGCTCGCTGTCTGGGTGTTATGTTTGACACCAATCTCTCCTTCACCTCCCATATACAATCTCTTGCCCGCTCTTGCCGCCTACACCTAAAGAACATCTCTAGAATCCGCCCTTTTCTCACCATGGAAACAACAAAAACCCTCACTGTAGCATTGATCCACTCCCGCCTGGACTACTGCAACACTCTATTACTTGGCCTCCCCATTACTCGACTATCCCCTCTCCAGTCCATCCTTAATGCAGCAGCCAGGGTCATCCATCTGGCTAATCGGTACTCGGACGCGTCCGCTCTTCGCCAGTCCTTACACTGGCTGCCCATTCATTATAGGATCCAATTCAAAGTACTTGTTCTCACCCACAAAGCTCTCCACAGTGCAGCACCCCCCTACATCTCCTCCCTCATTTCTATCTATCGGCCTAACCGACTGCTGTGCTCTGCAAACGACTTTTGAGTAACCTCTGCACTAATCCGTACCTCCCACTCCTGACTCCAAGACTTCTCCCGCGCTGCGCCAATCCTCTGGAATGCTCTACCCCAAGAAATTAGGACTATCCACAATTTGCATGGTTTCAGGAGCTCCCTCAAAACACATTTGTTCAGAGCGGCCTATCACATTCACTAATCAAAGTCAATGTGTGTAGCCCATTCACTATCTCCATCCATCCCTCACTCCCTCAAGATGGCTGGACCATCATTGTAAATGCACCATTGTATATACACACCTGTACTTTGTATTCCCCCACCTCATTGTAGATTGTAAGCTCTCACGAGCAGGGTCGTCTTATTTTGCTTTAATTATTGTATTGTTAACGTTGTTACTTATGACAGTTTTGAAACTGTTAAACTGTAAAGCGCTGCGGAATATGATGGCGCTATATAAATAAAGATTATTATTATTTTTAAAGCCCTTAGCTGCAGGGAGAGCAAGCGCTAAGTCCCCCCTATTACTGAACGCCCTTAGTTGCAGGGAGAGCCAGCGCCAACTCCGCCCATTACTGAACGCCCTTAGTTGCAGGAAGAGCCAGCGCCAACCCCCCCTATTACTGAACGCCCTTACTTGCAGGGAGAGTCGGCACCGACCCACCCCTATGACTGAACACCCTTAGTTGCAGGGAGATCCAGCGCAGACACACCTCCATGACTTAAAGCCTTTAGCTGCAGGGAGAGCCAGCACCAACCCACCCCTATAACTGAAAGCCCTTAGCTGCAGGGAGAGCCAGCGCCGACCCACCCCTATGACTGAATGTCCTTACATGCAGGGAGAGCCAGCGGCAACCCACCCCTACAACTGAAAGCCCTTAGCTGCAGGGAGAGCCAGTGCCAACCCTCCCTAAGACTGAACGCCTCTAGTTGCAGGGAGAGCCGGCACCGACCCAGCCCTATGACTGAATGCCCTTAGTTGCAGGGAGAGCCAACGAAGACCCACCTCTATGACTCAAAGCACTTAGCTGCAGGGAGAGCCAGCGCCGACCCACCTCTATGACTGAAAGCCTGCGGCTTCTTAGCTGCAGGGAGAGCCCACACTGACCTACTTCTATGACTGAAAGCCCTTAGCTGCAGGGAGAGCCAGCGGTGACCCACCCCTATGACTGAAAGCCAGAGGCTGCTTAGCTGGAGGGATAGCCAGTGCCGACCCACCCCTATGACTGAATGCCCTTAGCTGCATGGAGAGCCAGCGAAGACCCATCTCTATGACTTAAAGCCCTTAGCTGCAGGGAGAGCCAGCGCCAACCCACCCCTATGACTGAACGACCTTAGTTGGAAGAGCCAGCGCAGACCCACTTCTGACTGACCGCCCTTAGCTGCAGGGAGAGCCAGTGCCAACCCACCTCTATGACTGAAAGCCCTTAGCTGCAGGGAGAGCCAGCGGTGACCCACCCCTATGACTGAAAGCCAGAGGCTGCTTAGCTGGTGGGCTAGCCAGGGCAGACCCACCCCTATGATTGAAAGCCTTTAGTTGGAAGAGCCAGCGCAAACCCACTTCTGACTGAACGCTCTTAGCTGCAGGGAGAGCCAGCGCAGACCCACTTCTATGACTGAACGCCCTTAGTTGCAGGGAGAGCCAGCGCCAACCGCCCTCTATGTCTGAAAGCCCTTAGCTGCAGGGAGAGCCAGCGCAGACCCACTTCTATGACTGAAAGCCCTTAGCTGCAGGGAGAGCCAGTGGTGACCCACCCCTATAACTGAACGCCCTTAGGCCTCTTTCACACTTCAGTCGTTTGGCGTCAGCTAAAATCTGCCAAAGTGTGAAAATAGCGGATCTGCCAGAAAAGGTGAAAAACGGATGCAAACGGATCCGTTTTGTGAGGATCCGCCATGAACTTTTCAACCCGGAAAATGCAGGTACGCATGTCTGGCACGGAGGGGAGAGAGAGAGAGAGACCTGGACAGTGTTCTGGGCATTTTGAATGGATTTTCAATGGGAGCAACGGATCCGCTAGCGGATGGTCGTCCATTAGATCCATTTTTTGACGGATCCGCCATAGTCCGCCATTTTGACGCACACAAAAAATGTTGCATTGAACGGTTTCCAAAAATGGCGAACGCCAAATTTATGGTGGATCCGTCAAAAAACGGATCTAACGGACGACCATCCGTCAAAATCCGCCACTAATGCAAGTCAATGGCAAAAAAGCGGATCCACCAAAAAATAATGGCAGATCCGCTTTTTTCACACTTTGGCTGATTTTGACTGACGTCGAACAACTGAAGTGTGAAAGAGGCCTTAGTTGGCAGAGCCAGCGCAGACCCACTTCTATGACTGAACGCCCTTAGTTGCAGGGAGAGCCAGTGCCAACCCACCTCTATGACTGAAAGCCCTTAGCTGCAGGGAGAGCCAGCGGTGACCCACCCCTATGACTGAAAGCCAGAGGCTGCTTAGCTGGTGGGCTAGCCAGGGCAGACCCACCCCTATGACTGAAAGCCCTTAGCTGCAGGAAGAGCTGGCCTGGACACTGCTGAAACAGCGCCGGCATCGGAGGTGAGTATAGGTGCTATTATTTACTTAGAGGGAAACATAGTGATTAAGAAGAGGTTGTCCCAGTAGTGGACAACGCCCTTAAAAGTGACCTGACCATTCTGTTCTCGGCTCTGAACTTTAAACATCAATAAGAAAGCTATAAAGACACCTGGCGTCTGTTTTTGAACGATTTGCTTGAAAAAACGCAAGCGGATTCTTCGTTATTGAAGAATTAAAAAAACATAAAAGATGCCACATAAATTTTAAAGAAAAGCACTACCTGAGGTAAAAGAAAAAAAAAAAAAACGTTGAGGAAAAAATTACCTAAAAGTACACTTCAGGGAAAAAAAAACTCTGGCCTGAAGCGTCTACCTCTCGAAAAACACGGAGGGATTGCCCGCTTGAACAAAACGTCATGTGCACGTAACCTTTGAGCGATTTTTCAGGCATCTTTTGAAAAGACTCCTAAATACTGGTAAACTGAGTGTTTAGTGTGACACAGGCTGCAGGAGAAAAGGTGCAGGGGCGCTTTAAGAGGAGCAGCCTCCCCAGCCGCTCCATATTCCGCCTCAGTATGCAGCGCTCGTCCTGCATATATTATGTTCATGACGCAGCTGCAAAAAAATGTTCATGTAAAAACTGCATTCAACTTTATAAGCGGAGACGGCGGATTTGTGTATTTCCGTGTGTAACAGTAGCGCGCCGGAGCCTCCTGCCGCCGCCGGTGCCCGCAGCAGACGGGAGGGATGATTACATATTAATAAGCGGTGTCCCTGCACCGAGCCCTCGTTATTCATGCAAATGCCCCATTGTGCGGAGCCCGGCTGCAAGTGCGCCGCTGTGACGGGAATTTATAATGAGCCGTCCCGGGTCACCGGAGCTGTGAGACCGCCACAAAGGCAGCCGAGTAATAACCCCGCCGCCCGGAGCCGCCTGACGGGTGAGTCATCCTCCATCACACAGGGCTTGGCGGCTGATTACCAGCGCACTGGAAACGGTTTTCTCACAAATTGGGGTTTTTTAGTTGTGTTTTTATTAATATGCAATGTTGTTAATTAGCATAATTTATATATTTATGATAAGGGGGGGCGGGGAGCACAGGCCGCCGTTTTGCATGGGTCGTGTTGTGACTGCAGGACACGGGGGAGAAGTGATGAGGGAGGGGCGTGGGCTAGAACACAAGTAATGGAAGAAAAAGCTGCGGCAGCGGAGGCGCGGAGGGATACTACTGTTATGTGGCGCACTATTTTCTCTCCCCATAAGCAGTTCGCAGTGTATTGCTGGCATTGCTAGCACTCTTTCCTGCGGAGCAGCTATAAGGGGGTCTCCGCAGTTAACTCTTTTCGTTCTGGTTGACATTTTCGTTAACTTTTTTTTAGATTACATAGGAATGCAGTAATGCCCTCTGTAGTCGTGGCCCCTCAGACTTACTGCAATTAGTGCAGATTCTGAGCAGTGTAGTAGATTACAATTTAGGCCACATCAACATCATGATTTTTTTGCCTCATGTTTGCTGCAAAATACCCATGGGGCTCTACTGCCAGAGCGAGGCCACAAAATTCCTTTTTGGCTTTAGTAATCTACTGCCAAAAAAAAAGTATGGGATACCAGACTAGACTATGATTTATAATTTCACATAATCCAGGAAAAAAAATGCATTTGTTATATATGTTTCTTTAAAGGGAATCTGTCACCCTAAATAGGCGGGATATTTAAATGATGGCAGTCAGGTCAGATGGGCGGTGTTTTGGGTACTTGCCTTAACATGTTGTTCGCCGCTGTCTCCATTATTTCTGGGAATTGTAGTTGTTGCCCTCCATATAACGCACCTGCGCATTGCAATCTTGAATTGCGCACGCGTAGTATGCTTTGCCCACAGATTGCAATGCGCAGGCGCTTTATATGTAGGGCAACGACTACAATTCCCAGAAATAATGGAGACAGCGGCGAACAACATGTTAAGGCAAGTACCCAAAACACCGCCCATCTGACCTGACTGCCATCATTTAAATATCCCGCCAGTTTAGGGTGACAGATTCCCTTTAAGGGCTCATGCAGACGTCCGTGAGTCACGAACGGATCTATCCAGGGGCGGACATATCATTGGTGCAACTTGTGCGACTGCATAGGGGCCCGAGAGGTAAGGGGGCCATTTCTGCCTCCAGTGTAGGTGAAATTGCTTTATGATGATCTGTTGGACTGAAAAGGGCCCATATATTGTTCTTGCACAGGTGCCCCTTCTGCCTATGTCCGCCACTGGATCTATCAGTGCTTTTCACTGATGGCCCTACTATAGTCTACGGTCTGTTCACATGTCTGGTTTGTTATTTTTTGTGGACCGGGTAGTGTGCAACAAATCCGTTATTGATTGGGCTCACGGATCAAAATGACAATGATGGTATCGGTGTGCGGTCCGTGATGAGCATTGTAAGGCCTTGTTCACACATGAGTATTCAGTCAGGATTGTACAGTGTAAGTCAAAATTAGGAGTAGAAACAATCAGAAAAGGTATGACAGAAACACATCACCGTCTCTGCATTTTTGGCTTACAAATACTGATTTTAAGTAATGACCAAATTGTGTGAACATGGTCTAATGGTTAGGAGAAGCATTACAGTTTGATATCATCAGTGAAAAACACTGATGGTAAAATCTGACACACGGACCAAACACTAATCAAATTCGGATACAAAACACTGATGAATAATGGACCATGTTATAAACAAGAAAAATCACGGTTGTCTAAATGAGGCCTTGCATTAAAGTCCATCGGTGACAGATGACTTGAGAATTGGTGCTCTTCAGGTCGTAGGACCCTTTCCAACAGTCATGTACCTGTGGTTGCTGGACAGGAGTCTTGAGAATCACTTCCGACACCCACAGCCCTTCTTTTGATTAAACGGTCTGGTGCGACATCACATGTGCATCATACCACAACAATGATGTCAGACCAGGCGGGCTAATCAGAAGAAGAGCCGTGGATGCCATCAGGTAAAAGGTGGCTCTCAGGCTCCCGTCCAGGGACCATAGATTATTAATGTGGCTGATGGACCTAACTCTAATAGCCTTGTACTTAGCCCAAACAAAGCAAATGTGAAATGTATTTGTTCACAACACACCGTTGGACTCACAATTTGGCCTTCAGAGCTAAGGTACACACCAAGGGAATGTGTCTTCATCCAGGACTTCCATCTGAATCCCCAAGAACCAATCCAGTTGTCCCCCTGAGAAAGTCGTTAAATAAGGCAAACTGATTCCAAGGGATGAAACTTTATCTGCATGAATTTTGCATCGTCCTTCTGTTCACAAAAACATGGCAGACTACATTTTTCAGGGATTTGGGTGGAAGCCCCAGACAGACATGAATGCACTGCTGAATTTAGCATGAAAGACCCCAAATACCCTGGCAACGGCAAACCGGCTTGCTGGCGTCACCATGGCATGTTCCTCAGATACTCCTCCCTAGCTGTGCCCCTGTGCTAGGGCCAATATTTTCATATCCTCCCTGTGCTTTTTGGAATATGAGGTGAGCGTACAATCCTTAAAATGTTGCAATGTCCTTGTAGAGTTTGAACAAAGAGCACAATGGTTGTAAACGCTAAGTCGCCAATGTACATAAAGAAAAATACCCCAGTGACTTGTACACTGGGAATCAGATTCTTGAAGTCTCTCCGTAGCCCAATATTAAGGATGTCTAGGTTGTTGGCACCCTTACATGGGAGCATTATGCAGGGAAGCAGCAGTTAACACTGAGGGGGAGTGGTGGTGGAGGATGAGGTCTGCAAAGTGAGCTATAAATTATGTGCTCTTGGGCGGTTGGGAGGCTGAGAGGAGTCCTCTGCTGTGTGTCTGTGGTCTGATTATGTATTCCTGAAGGGCTGAGCTATCATTAGCATGCTACTTACAAGTCTCACACTGTAACCATGCTTGACAGACAACTTGGAGTCTGCTCTGTGAAATGCTGATGTGTGCTGGCTGCTGTGCATGCCTATACTGCATTTACAACTTGCTCTCACTGACATTACAGCACGTCTTAAATGTATGCTTTCGTCTACGCAGACGATGGGATTTTCTGAAATGATATTAAAAAGATGTTTACAAGCCCCATTTCAATTAATTAAATTCTTGGCATTTGGTATTTTATGATGTCTGTGTGTGAGCTCTGGATTAAGTGTAGCTTTTATAGGACGTAATAAAGAAGGCTGGATTCTTTCTTCAGTAATTATTAAAACCTTCAAGGTTTGTGGTAAATAGGTTTTCTTTGTCTATGGACCTTTTATTACTTTGCAGCCCGAATATAATTTTAAAATAGAGTAAAAGTGCGACATGGTTCTTGTGATATCGATGATATGTCATAATTAGAGAATTTTTCCAGACAATTTGATGTTGTAGGGAAAACATAATCTTGCTTAATATTTTTTATGTTACTGTCCACATAAAAATACTGCCACTTGTTTTTAGGGTATTTCCTCTTTTCTGCAGCTCAGATGTCAGCTTTGTTGTGTGGTTTCCTCTTTTCTGCAGCTCAGATGTCAGCTTTGTTGTGTGACTTGGGACAGGGTCAGCAGAGTCACCTCACCCTATAATTACAAGGTAAATACAGCTTTACTGTATTAGTAGTGGTCTATATATGACAGAATAGTGACAAAATAATTAGATAAAGCTGTGCATACTGTACATCTTCTGACATGGCTTGCGTTCTGGAACATAGAGTTACAGTATACTCCCTTTCTTCCTACTGTGGTCATGTCCAGCCTCCACCATATTGCCCAATCAGTGTGTTATAAACTTGCCTACATCATTACTTTTTCCTTTAAAATTCTCTTAAAATTCTGGCTCTTACTGACACCTTGTTCCTGCAGTCAGACACCACTTCTCTCGCATGGTGGCTTACATTTTTCGTATACCCCTAGACCTGAGAACAGTCAAGGTGGAGATGTTGGTCTGCTTCTTTCATCAAAATGTGCTATTAGGTCATCACCCCATTACCCTCAATTATCTTCCCTTCTTTTGAGGTCCACACTGTCAAGTCAGACTTTTCTACCCTTCTCCCTGCGAAAGGCAGTGGTATACCACACTCTGAGCCTCTCCACCGGTTTCTGGATCACGTTGGCTCCTGACTTCGTCACTTTCTATCCTGTGATATTCCCAATCTCATCATGTAGGACTTTGACATTCCAATTGATAATCCATTCTCCTTATCTGCCACACTGATCTTCTATCTCTAAACTCATCTTTCAGCCTTTCACAGCTTACTAACTCTCCTACACATAAAGATGGGAATACGCTGGAACTGGTCTTTTCCCGCATGTGCATTCTTAGTGCATGATTTTACTATCTCTGCTCTTCTGCTTTCTGACCACAACCTTCTTTCTTTCGCTGTCAAGAACTGTCACCCCGCTCAGGACACCCCTACTTATCACACGTTTATAGAAATATACGTGAAACTGAAGAATTTGTATTCATCATTGGCATTGTGTCATGACGGCGCCTGTCATGCCGGGTCCGTGCTCCGCCCCTCTCCCCACCTGACTGCTCCTGCGTCCCGCCGTCCTGTTAGTTTGGGGCTCCATTCTTGGGCGTCTCACTCACCCCCTGACGTCACAGCTTAACAGTATAATCAGGCCATGAACCCCGCTGGTGCCTCGGCCGCAACTCAGAAAGAGTTGCTCTTCTTACAGGAGAACCAGACACGGATAATGTCCGTTATAAAATCCATGGACACCCGGTTGTCTGCCCTGCAGACCTCTGATCCAGGGAATGCCTCTCCAGCAGGAGCTCGCCCAGCAGCGTGATACCCAGTCTCATATCCTCAGTTACATGGTGTCCGTGGACGACCAACTATGTTCCCTCCAGTCATCCGCCGCCTCTGTCCCGCTGTTGTGTTTTGGTAGCTGAGGAGAATAAGCAAAAACGGCAATACACCAGAGAGGCTGGAACCTATTGGATTGCAGTAACCTGAACTAACCACACAACTAGAGGTAGCCGTGGAGCGTTCCTACGTTGATCCTAGACGCCTCGTCACAGCCTGAGAGATAACTACACCTAAAGGCAGAAAGATGAAAGCTATCTGCCCCGGAGCAGATCCACAAAGAAAATAGGAAGCCCCCAAACATGTAATGGTGGTTAGACAAGAAGAAGCACGGACACAGACAGAAAATAGAATGAGCAAACGCTGGGGCCCAATCTGTCTAGACAGAAAAGTACAGGAAAGGATACTCACTGCAATCCAAAAAAACCCTAAAAAATACCAACTCTTCTGATTGCAAAAACACCTGAGATCACACGATCTCTACCACCTCAATCAGATCTCTGGTGTAACAAAACTAAGCCGCAGCCACTGAAAAATCAGGAAAAAGCAAATGAACAGTGACTTCAGATAAACTGAGAGGAGCACAAGCCCCCGGATGGGACCTGGCTGACCTCCACAGAAGTGCAGGGAACAATGCAAAAAGCAAGCACAAAATAAAAGTAGAAAATATCTTATCTGATAGCAGAAGATGCAGGCAAGACACAGCAAACTTCCAAATGAACCAGGAACCACAATTGAGACAAGAACAATTGATCACCGGCAACCATCATGGGAGGGAACCTCCCTTATATCAGACCAGTCAGCGATCCCAGATTGCCACTCCTCGCTGAAAGGTTCAGTACTGTCTGTAACCACCAAAGGGAGCCTCTGCTCAGAAACTATCTCTAGCACATTCATAACACCTGCCTCGCGACCCTGCATCTCATCCTCCGCCACATTTGGGGAAACCACCTAGGTTTAGCGAAGATCCCAAATTGTGTAGTGAATTTCTGAACTAGTGCCGCCTTCATTTTGAGATTCTGCCCCAGCAATACCCTACTGATAGAGCCAAGGTAGCCTTTATTGTGTCTCATCTCGAGCGGGAGGCTTTAGCTTGGGTGAACCCTCTGTGGGAGCGTGACGACCCTATTGTCTCCAATATCCAAATTTTTTTGGATACCTTTCGTAGGGTCTTTGACGAGCCAGGCCGGTTAGCGTCCACCAACAAGTCTCTTTTTAACCTCCAACAAGGAGCCCTCTCGGTAGTCCAATATGTTATTCGCTTCCGCACTGTCTTCCGAGTTGGGGTGGAATAATGAAACTTTGGTAGGGGCCTTTTGGCGGGGGCTTTCAAGTAAGATCAAGGATGAGCTTGCAGGTCGTCCCGACCCAAAAGGGAAAGGGCCTTATCTACTCTGGAAATGACCAGATGCATATTTTATTAGGAGATGAATTTTGGAGCGCATATCTCCATTCAGATGGGTGAGATCATTCCTTTTATACATACTGTCTCACACACGTTTGATTGCGTTCCAGACAAATGACTTACAAATAAGCGATGCATACACTTGCATTTAGGTAGTCAATTTTTTGCTCTTGCGGTGCAGAGCAAAACTATAAGTTGTCTGGTTTATATTTATATCTCCTATATTTTGTAGTCCCTATTGGACTTTACTCTCTGATTATATCATGTATCCTCACTGTTTGTTTGGAGGATGGTAATTGTCTGTGTGTCCCCTTTTTAACATTAGGTTCATTAAATGTTAAGTTTTACATCCCCAATTCTTTTGCTGCTATACACAAAAATATCTTTTACCTCAAAAATATTGTCGACCCCCACAGGTTGAGGGACATCAAGGGGAACAGAGTGGTACCGATTAAGGATAACGGGTTTTAGAAGCGAGACATGGAAGGCGTTAGGAACCCAAAGCGAAGCAAGCAACCTCAATTTATAGGCCACGTTGTTGATGCGATCAAGAATTTCAAAGGGATCAATGTACCGGGGACCCAGCTTATATGATGGAATCTTCAGCCGAATATGCTTGGTAGAGACTTTGTCGCCAGGTCGATATGGTGGAAGATCCCTCCTCCTTTTATCCGCATGTCTTTTTATTTGAGCACCAGCCCTTTCAAGGGCCTTTTTGGTCTCTTTCCAAATTTCAGAGAACTCAGAGGAAACGGCATCTGCTGCGGGCACGTCCAAGGTAGTAGTCATGGGGAGAGGTATACCAGGATTCAGACCAAAGACCACAAAAAATGGCGACTTGGTAGTGGACTCACTGGGATGGTTGTTATGGGCGAACTCTGCCCAGGGAAGCAGAGAAACCCAATTGTTTCGGTGAGCGTTAGAAAAGTGGCACAGGTATGATGTCAAAACCTGGTTAACACGTTCCACTTGCCCGTTGGTTTGCGGATGGTAGGCGGAAGAAAAATCCAAAGATACGCCCATGAGCTTACAGAGTGCTCTCCAAAACCGGGAAATAAACTGAACTCCACGGTCAGATACAATTCGCTGAGGGAGTCCATGTAGTCTGAAAATTTGTTGGATGAAAATTTTTCCCAACTCAGAAGCCGAAGGTAGCCCAGGCAGAGGAACGAAATAGGCCATTTTGGAAAAACTATCTACCACCACTAGGATAGTCGTACATCCTGAGGAACGAGGCAAGTCGGTGATAAAATCCATGGCAATGTGCTGCCAAGGAACCTCAAGAATTGGCAATAGATGTAGAAGACCGGGAGGTAACAGCCTAGGAATCTTGTTCTTGGCACAGGTCGTGCAGGAAGCCACAAAATCCATAACATCTTTGCGGAGGTTCGGCCACCAGTAATAACGGGAAAGAAGAGCGAGGGTCTTTTTTTTGTCCTGCAACTTCAGAAGAGTGCCCCCAACGCATCACCTCTACCCTACCTCGGAGCGGGACGAAGGTCTTGCCTGGCGGAGGAGTAATAAACTGAACAGGAGCCACTGTGACGATTTTGGCAGGATCGATGATGGGCAACGAATCTTCCTCCGTTTCACTTGACTGAAGGGACCTGAAGAGAGCGTCAGCCTTGGTCGAAAGTGAAGCCTGAAGTCGAAACGAGAAAAGAATAAAGACCACCTGGCTTGTCGGGAATTCAGTCTCTGGGCTGATTGGATATAGGCCAGATTCTTGTGGTCAGTAAAAATTATAAAGGGATGAACGGCCCCTTCCAGAAGATAATTCCTCTAGTGCCATCTTAATAGCTAGCAATTCTCGATCCCCAATCGAGTAGTTGCACTCCACCGGGAGAAAACGATTTAGAGAAGAATCCACACGGAACCAGTCGCCCTGAAGGCGTATTCTGGGAAAGAATCGCCCCTGCTCCCATGGAGGAAGCGTCCACCTCAAGGGAGAAGGGTCTGCTGGCCACCAGTCAGTGCAGGACTGGGGCAGATGCGAAGGCCTGCTTCAGAGCTAGAAAGGCATCTTCGGCTTCCGGAGGCCAGACATTCGGTTTGGCCCCCTTTCGGGTGAGAGCGGAGATAGGTTTGGTCACTGAGGAGAAATGAGGGACGAATTGCCTGTAATAATTTGCAAAGCCAAGGCATCGCTGAATGGCTTTAACTCCTACGGGACGAGGCCATTTGAGCACAGCAGACAATTTTTCAGGGTCCATCTTCAGTCCCGAGTCCGTGATTATATACCTCAAGAAGGGCAACGAAGTTCGGTCAAACAGGCATTTTTCAATTTTTGCATAGAGACGATTCTCCCGGAGGCGTTGCAGGACCAGCCAGACACTTCTCCTGTGGGAGGGAAGATCGGAAGAGAAGATGAGGGTGTCATCCAGATAAACCACGACACAGGAGTACAGAAGGTCCCGGAATACTTCGTTAACAAATTCTTGCAAAGTCCAGAGGGCATGACCAAATATTCATAATGGCCATTCCTGGCATTAAAAACGGTTTTCGAAAAAACCTGCCCCCGCAGGAGAAGAGGACTTCCGAATAAAGCCCTTGGCCAAATTCTCCCGGATATGTTCAGACATAGCTGAGGTCTCTGCTGGAGACCGAGGATAAGTTCTTCCCTGGGAGGGGTGGTTCCAGGAATAAGCTTGATTAGGCAATCGTAGATCCGATGTGGGGGAAGAATCTCCACCTCCTTTTCATCGAAAACATCTGCAAACGAATGATAAGCCTCGGGCAATCCAGGAAGATCAGTGGATACTCGTAAAGAACCAGATCGAGTAACGGACAGCAAACATCGTTCGTGGCAGAAGTGACCCCAACGCAAGACCTCTCCGGAGCGCCAGTCGATGACTGGCTCGTGCGACCGGAGCCAGGGTAGTCCTAGAAGCAGAGTGTGAGATAGTTTAGGCAAGACATAAAAAACTATCTTTTCACGATGTAAGACACCTATTTGTATCTCGAGCTCCACGGTCACCATGGTGACAGGCACTCGAAGCGGTTTACCATCCACAGAGGCAATCAGGAGAGGATTTTTTAACTGAACCACCGCAATCTGAAACTTGTCCGTGTCTTTAAGCCGAATGAAGTTGCCCGCCGATCCCGAGTCCACATACCACAGATCAACACTCCTAACCTACGACAAGTAAAGCTGAGATAGTAAGGGGTAGAGAGGAATCAGAATCACCTAGGAAAGCCTCTCTTACCTGACCTAGGCAGAGGAGTTTCCCAATCTCTCCGGGCAAGAACACAGAAAATGAGAGGTTCCACCACAATAGAGACACAGGCCCTGCGCAAGCCTCTCCCTACGCCTTTGCTCTGAGAACTTTATACGATCCACCTGCATCGGCTCAGGAGCAGAACCACTAGTGGAACGTGGACTAAGAACCCTGTGGGACCGTAAGGATCTCCTCTCTCTAACCACTTCACGAGAGCGTTCCTGGAACCGTAAGTCAATCCGTGTGGCCAAAGAAATTAGGTCCTCCAAAGTAGTAGGGAAAGGGCCTTATCTACTCTGGAAATGACCAGATGCATATTTTATTAGGAGATGAATTTTGGAGCGCATATCTCCATTCAGATGGGTGAGATCATTCCTTTTATACATACTGTCTCACACACGTTTGATTGCGTTCCAGACAAATGACTTACAAATAAGCGATGCATACACTTGCATTTAGGTAGTCAATTTTTTGCTCTTGCGGTGCAGAGCAAACTATAAGTTGTCTGGTTTATATTTATATCTCCTATATTTTGTAGTCCCTATTGGACTTTACTCTCTGATTATATCATGTATCCTCACTGTTTGTTTGGAGGATGGTAATTGTCTGTGTGTCCCCTTTTTAACATTAGGTTCATTAAATGTTAAGTTTTACATCCCCAATTCTTTTGCTGCTATACATTGAAATACATTTTGGGGTATACCTCTATTATATTGCTTTATTGATAAAAGATATTTTTGCCATGAAGAAAGTCTGGGGATGAACCTTCTTCCTTATTGATTGGAAAGGGTTTGGTCCTGAAGAAAGGTCCTGAGAGCCTCGAGAAAACATCAATGCTCCACTTATTTTGGGAAGATCCTTGGCCAACCTCAGGAGGGAGAGACGTAAGGAGGGGGGTACTGTCATGATGGCGCCCGCTGCGCCTGTCATGCCTGATGCCGCTGGGTCCGTGCTCCGCCCCTCTCCCCAACCTGGTTGCTCCTGTGTCCCGCCGTCCTGTTAGTTCGGGGCTCCGGGGTGGTCCCTCCTCACTGTCAGCCTGCCGGCCGGCAGCTCTCCTGCACACACGCTCCTGCACGCAGGCGTGCGGCCGCCCGCTTCTTTAACCCTGCAGCACCTGAACCGGAAGCACTGGCCGGGCAATCAGGTGCTGCCTCAGGGTATATAAGGCGACTCTTCCATCATGGAGGCGCCTAATTATAGTGTGCTCCCTGCTGTATTCTGGCTGCTCTTGTGGGTTCTTCTCACTATTCCTACTGTTACCGTTTTTTCCCTGTTCAGCCCTGTTCCCTGCTCCGTCCCTGATCAGTCCCTGTCAGCCTGCCTTGTCCTGGTCTGTCCTACCATTCCTCTCTGTCCTGATCAGTCCCTGTCAGCCTGCCTTGTCCTGGTCTGTCCTACCATTCCTCTCCGTCCTGATCTGTCCCTGTCAGTCTGCCTTGTCCTTACTCCGTCTGGTCATCCTGCTCTGTCTTGTTCAGTCCTGGCATATCCTATTATCCGGCTCTGTCTTGATTCCAACCTGTCTGTCTCGTTTTGCTCTCCGTTCGGGTGGTCCGTCCCACTCGTCGGATCCGAGTACTCTCCCTGTAGTCCTTTGAGCCGTCCCTCTTGGTGCCAGCTGTTGCGGTGTCCGACTCCCTCAGGTTTGCCCCTAACGATCCCTGTATAGGGGTTGGTCCCAACTGGCCCGCTCACTTGGGGGAGCTTCAGCACCGCGACCCAGAGGGTCCACTCTTGGGCGTCTTAGTCACCCTCTGATGTCACAGCTTAACACATTGTACTACTGTACTCAATGTATGTGCTGTAATGTTTTCATACAAATTTGGGAATGTTATGAAATGTCCTATAAATGTCTGTTCTGTTCCTGATCTCGGCTTTTAGTTGAGATAAATGTGTTCTGAACTTTATGCACATTCTCAGTAGTGAGGCCGAGCTGTGGGGTCGGAAGTCAGGGAAATTGAGGAGTCAAAGGTTGGGCTTACCGACTCTACAGCCCTGCATGAACCACTCCGTGATCTGTGCATTTTTAGTGCAACTCCACACAATATTGCCAGATCATTAACACTCAAATAGAAATTCAAGGCACTGGACATTATCCAAGGAACATCTTTTTGGTTGCCACATACAAAAGTAAGAAGTTTTGATTGCATGGGGACTTTTTAATCCAAATATAGTAAGAGGTGTACACATAAGAACATACATGGAAAGTGGACAGTTCCTCATAACTTCTCCCATAGGTCTAACCTTCCTTGACATAGAAGCACTCTACAAAGATTAAAAAGAGAACAGAAATTAAAACCTAGGTAAAATAACATCCAGAATTACTGATGAACCAAAAGTTCACTATTATAATAAAACTACAAAAACATCAGTGTCATATGATGGATGGATCATTAACATGGTTATTAGCGCAGACTACCATACTTTAGCCACACACATTTTGGGTTTAAGGCAGAGATCCTCATTACAGGGAGTAAGGAGGCCAGTCATTGGCCAAATCCTTATCTCACTGCAGAGGGCTAGAAAGGGTATACCTGACACGCTTGCACCTAGGCAGATTGGCGCGAGCGATTGGGTTGTGGACCCACTGTACCACAAACCTGACTACCCTGGAAGGGGTGTAACTAATGCAGCTACCTTGGTCTTCTCTGGAGCCTCTGATGGTGAGGTCAGGCTTGGGCGGCAGGTAGCTGCATGGTGCCACTCCAGGGTGGTGTCTGGCTGTGGCTGCTCATCCCACTGGGGAACAAGACACTAGGACAGATGCGACAGACAGGCAGGTGAGCACGACAGGCACGGCGGGTACTCTGGTAGGCGTTCATGGCTGGGACACTGGCAGGCAGACACGGCTGGGACACTGGCAGGCGGGCACGGCTGAGACACTGACAGGCAGGCACGGCTGAGACACAGGGACACGAGCAGGAAAGAGTGGTGTATGGAAGGTAGAGACCTGTTTACACAGGAGATGCAGGTACTGGTACTGGCAGGAAGGAGTGGTGTATGAAGGAACAGGTTTGAACCTATTCACACTGGAGGTGCAGGTACTGGTACGTGAAGGATGGAAATATAAGTGTTCATGAAGAAACAGGTTTGGACCTGTTCACACTGTAGAAAACTGCAAGGCTGCGGAGAGGAGCTGCAATTGGCAGCAAGAGGTTCAGCAGAAGCAGAACTGCAGGAGTGCAGAGCAGAGGCAGAAAGTGGTTCAGCAGGAGTGGAGCAAAGCAGAACCGCAAGGTATGCAGAGAGCAGCTGCAGCAAGAGGTTCTGCAGCAGCAGGAGCGAAGCAAAGGGAAACCGCAAGGTATGCGGAGAGGAGCTGCAACAAGAGGTTCTGCAGCAGCAGAAGCTAAGCAAAACGGAACCGCAAGGTATGCGGAGAGGAGCTGCGCAAGAGTTCTGCAGCAGCAGAGCGAAGCAAAGCGGAACCGCAAGGTATGCGGAGAGGAGCTGCAGCAAGAGGTTCTGCAGCAGGAGCGAAGCAAAGCGGAACCGCAAGGTATGCAGAGAGGATCTGCAGCAAGAGGTTCTGCAGCAGAAAAGTCAGAGGAAGTAAACAAGGGTACACAGAGCAGGGAAGGAAAGGCCACAGACTGGGATTGAACAGACACAGGTATAGGACAGAGTTAGACTAGGAAACGTACAAGGCAAGGCACAGAGACAGGGATAAGACAGACCCAGGTATAGGACGAAGTACAGGCAGGGAAAGGAACGAGACAAGGCACAGGAACAAAGACACAGAAACCAGGATATACAGCCTTCTGGAAGGCAGAAAGACAAGTACAAGGCAAAGCCAGGAATCATGCCTCCAGAGAAGGCGAGACACAGGACACAATCTGGCAACTCAGTAGCAAAACACTAAACTGAGTGAAGACGTTGGTCAGGCAAGTTCCACTGGGTGGAGCTGCCCTAAATACTAGAGGCCTCTTGGTAATTGGTCAGGGACACATTAGACAGGTGCACCCTGAGTCCATAAGAACCAGAGAGTTCTGGCGCCGCCCCCCCCCCCATGCACACAGCCAGGAAACATGCAGAAAGCAAGAGGCACAGAACATGGAGCCGGTAGCAGACAGAAATCACAGCATGACCTGGAGCAGTGAGTAAGTTGGTGTGTGAGGAAGGGGAGGCCATACAGTGATGCCGGCAGAGTTGTTACAATACCTAATTTGTCAAAACACAAAATCAGCATGCCAAATATCATGGAGATTGAAGAAGTGAAGCAAGTGATTGGGATAAAAAGCAAATTTTTATTGGTTATCGATTAAAAATATCGTATTAAAAAGACAGGGCAATACGGTCTCCAACATAAAAGGGAAGAAATACATCCACATCAAAATACCTCAATTAATGTGCAAACGTGCATCAAGATATCTCCAGGCAAAAAAATCCACAATGGAAAGAGAAAAGGAACATCCTATGAGAGGCCAGAGAGGGCTCATATGGCCATTGCTAACATCGCTAACTAGCCAAATATTGTGCTGCGAGCACTCTAGAAATAGGCCTATTTGCATAAATTGGATAGGGGATTGCCAGTAGGAGATGCACTGTATGCAAAGTACATACTGCCACTCATCATAAACCCCCCCACACACAGGACGCTCCAAAAGCACAGTATATACAGTTTAGAACCCAACCGAGAAGAAGGAGGGAAAAGAAAAATACCTGTGACTAAACCAGAAGGCAGGACCGCTTGTGGAGGGATAGGAGCGCCAGAAAAGTGGAGTGTAGAGGGTACTTCTCCCCCAAGGCCGCCCTGCAAAAGGGATTAAGTGCACAGTAACCATGCGATTATGCTGCAGCGGAGGTGCCACGGCTGGCACCTGCCTGCAGAAGCATTTTTTTTTTTTTAAGTATGTACAACTGTCATGGAAATATATATGTATTCCATATATTCAATGTGTGTAATATATAATGTAATATATATATATATATATATATATATATATATATATATATATATATAATCTTTATTTATATAGCGCCATCATATTCCGCAGCGCTTTACAGTTTAACAGTTTCAAAACACAAGTCATAAGTAACAACGTTAACATTACAGTAATTAAAGCAAAATAAGACGGCCCTGCTCGTGAGAGCTTACAATCTACAATGAGGTGGGGGAGATACAAAGTACAGGTGTGTATATACAATGGTGCATTTACAATGATGGTCCAGCCATCTTAAGGGAGTGAGGGATGGATGGAGATAGTGAATGGGCTACACACACACACACTTACACAGAGAATGACTTTGATTAGTGAATGTGATAGGCCGCTCTGAACAGATGTGTTTTGAGGGAGCGCCTGAAACCATGCAAATTGTGGATAGTCCTAATTTCTTGGGGTAGAGCATTCCAGAGGATTGGCGCAGCGCGGGAGAAGTCTTGGAGTCGGGAGTGGGAGGTACGGATTAGTGCAGAGGTTAGTCGAAAGTCGTTTGCAGAGCGCAGCAGTCGGTTAGGCCGATAGATAGAAATGAGGGAGGAGATGTAGGGGGGTGCTGCAGTGTGGAGAGCTTTGTGGGTGAGAACAAGTACTTTGAATTGGATCCTATAATGAATGGGCAGCCAGTGTGTAAGGTTCTTTGTCTCTGTTGACATGTTCCTTGAAACTCAGTTTTTCGTCGGCCATTTTGCTTTCTGTCTTTCTGCAGCTCTTGCCCTCAGTTAATATGGAGTTTCCAGTTTTCATGTTCCCGCCCTGATTCTTCCCTCTTGCTTCTTAAGCAGCCTCAGCTGAACAATCAGTGCTCCTGAATCAAGCCTCAGTCAGTCTGTGACCTGACTCCTGGAAGCCTTGGACTTGTACTCCAGCTATTCCATACTGAGGAACCTTGGAACACTTTTGGACTCTGGAAACCTGCTGTTTGGTGAATCCATGTTTGCAGAGGAATTACGGTACAGAGAAGAGATCCTGAACCTGCTTTGGAGATTTATTGTAGTGCTTGAAGTTACTCTGGCCTGCTGTGTCTCCTGTCGCTGTTCCTGCAAACTGTGTGAACTTTTCAGCATGCTTGTATGAAGTAATACAAGTCATTTCATTTCAACCTATGTCTCCTGTGTTTTCCTCGCACCCAAGCACAAGACGCTATAGGAACTGTACACTATACATGACAAGATTCAGGAGCCAATGTTTAGTGTCTGCTGGGTCTGGGAAAGCCGTGTCTGCTGTGACTGTGGATATCAGATGTCCGTTTAATACCTTATGTGATGACAGTGGTTGTGACTTCTCACAACCATTCCAGGTGAGCGCATTCCCTTAAAATTTTACTCTGGAGTGTTACCACAGGTAAACACTATTGTTTTTTTTTTTTTCCTCTTCCAGCACTTCTGCATTAAAAGATCTGGAAGATGGAGGCCCGCATAAAGGAACTTTGCGGAGTGACTGATACAATCCTTTCAGATGTACAGACTTTAAAAACCTGTTTTGCAAGCCTACAGGACCTCACTAATCATAATTTGCAAGTGTTTGGACAGACTACCCAGGAATTGCGAGCCAGGATTGAGGCTCTAGAGGAACGAGCCCAGGCTCCTGCCATAACCCCGAGTTCTGGGATCCCCAAATTACCTCCTTTTCGTTTTGGCGGTGAACGTGAGAAATTCAGGGGATTTATTAATCAATGCAATTTATTTTTCTCTGCACATGCTTCACAATTTCCCACTGAACGATCCAAAGTGCTTACTATAATCATGTTGCTTACCAATAAGGCTTTGATGTGGGCAAACCCTCTTATTGAGACTGAGGATGATTGTTTGAATCACCTTGATGCTTTTATTTCAGCCATGGGGCAGGTGTTTGATGACCCCAATCGAGGTGCAACAGCTGAAGCAGCCATGTTAACTTTGCGCCAAGGTAAGCGTTCAGTAGCCGAATATGCCCTGGATTTCAGGAGATGGGCTCTTGATACCACTTGGGACACTTCGCTAAAAAAATCTATTTTTCGGAAAGGGTTGTCTCCACTGATTAAGGATGAACTTGCTCGTGCCGACCCTCCCTGCGTTAGGTGACTTTATTAACTATTGTATCCGTATTGATGCTCGTCTGACTGAACGCAGACAAGAGAGATGGTTCGAAAATAATCGCACTAACCTTTTACTACCTCCCTCCTCAGCTAAGGAACCTTTGAGTAGGATCACAAGGGAACCAGAACCTGAACCCATGCAGGTGGACTCTTTACAAAGACGGGTTAGTGATGCACGCAAAGAACATCGTATAAAGGAAAATCTATGTTTCTACTGTGGTAAGTCAGGGCACTTCATTATAAACTGCCCCAGCCGTTCTCGTAAGACTACTGCAGCAGTCATTCACTGTGAGTGTTGCGAGAGGAGCTCTGTCATGTCCGAGCCTCAGGCTCCAGAGAGATCTGCTGCAAGAGATCTTGATTTCTCGGACTTAAACTCTGTTAGTTCTGGGGACGATGACGGTATAAACGCTGCAATTTTTCAAGTTTCCTCAGCGGTGTCCCAGCTGTGTTGTAAAAGAAACAATTCTCATTGCTTCCTTTCCATCAAACTCTGGGTTGACTCAGTCTGGGTGTCTAGCTCTGCTATGATCGACTCAGGAGCAAGTGGAAATTTCATGGATATCTCCTTTGCTCTGAAACAGGGGATACGTTCAGTGAAGAAGGCTACTCCAGTACAGATGGAGACTGTGGATGGCTCTCTACTGACTTCTGGACCAGTGGATCAAGAAACAGAGCCTTTGAGGGTCCTTATGGGTAAAGATCATCAGGAGAAAATGTCTTTTTTGCTTATCTCTTCTCCCCACTTTCCCATTATTCTAGGGCTACCATGGCTGCAGGCGCAGAATCCTACGATTAACTGGGAGACCAAGGAATTACACTTTCCGGAGAAACAGATGAGTCAAGGAGTTTCAGCTTGCTCTGTTCCTAAAGGAACCATGTCAGTCCCTGAACTACCACTGTATACCAGGACTATGTGGATTTATGTGACAAGAAGAACGCTGATCAGCTTCCTCCTCACCGTCCATATGATTGTCCAATTGAATTATTGCCTGGAGCCGAGATACCTTTTGGTAAGATCTACCCCCTAGCGGGGCCCGAGCTAAAAGCTTTGAAGGATTATATAGATGAAAATTTAGCCAAGGGCTTCATACGCCCCTCTTCATCTCCCGCAGGTGCACCCATCTTCTTTGTGAAGAAGAAAGATGGATCTCTGAGACCCTGCATAGACTATAGGGAACTCAATAAGGTTACTATTAGAAACCGTTATCCATTGCCTTTAATCCCTGAGTTGTTGGAGAGAGTGCGGCATGCCAAAATTTTCTCTAAATTGGATCTCCGTGGGGCCTATAACTTGGTCCGTATTAGACCTGGGGATGAATGGAAGACTGCTTTCAGGTCACGCTATGGACACTTTGAATATCTAGTTATGCCTTTTGGTCTGAGTACCGCCCCAGCCACTTTCCAACACTTCGTGAATGATATCTTCAGGGATCTCCTAGATACATTTGTGGTGATTTATCTGGATGATATTCTAATTTTTTCTAACTCCACAGAGGAACATCATGGACATGTGAGAATGGTCTTAGAACGCCTAAGACAAAACCATCTCTACATCAAACTTGAAAAATGTGAATTCCATAGGACCGAAATTCAATTTCTGGGGTATGTACTATCTACGCAAGGGATTAGTATGGATGGAAGCAAGACCCAAGCCATCAAGGATTGGCCAATTCCTAGAAATGTGAAGGAGGTGCAGCGTTTCATCGGGTTTGCCAACTTCTATAGACGTTTCATTAAGAATTTTTCTGAGGTAGTGTCACCTATCACCCAACTTACCCGGAAACAGTCTAGGTTCTCCTGGACCCCGCAAGCTCAGGAAGCATTTTCCTGTTTAAAGGATAAATTTACCACCGCACCTATCTTAGTACATCCCAACCCCGAGCTTGCCTTCATAATAGAGGTGGATGCTTCAGACTGTGCCGTTGGAGCTATACTCTCTCAGAGAACAGGTGAGAAGAATGTCTTGCATCCCTGTGCCTTCTTTTCCCAGCAGTTGTCTTCGGCTGAGAGGAACTACGATGTGGGCAATAGAGAATTGTTGGCCATTATTGCCGCCTTCAAGGAATGGAGACACCTTCTTCAGGGAGCTGCACAGCAAATAGTCGTCCTGACAGACCATCGTAACCTTGAATTTATCAGGTCGGCTAAGTGCCTGACTCCTCGCCAGGCTCGCTGGAATCTTTTCCTAAACCAATTTAATTTTGTCATTTCTTATAGACCAGGATCGCGCAATGGAAAGGCTGATGCACTCTCTAGGATTCATTCAGCAGAGACACGTCCACTTACTCCTCCTAAGACTATTCTTCCTGACTCTAGATTCCTAGGAGTGATTCATAATCAAGACCTACTTAAGGACATCAAGGAAGCATACCATGCGGATTCTTTGTTGGCTCAACCCCCAAGGGACGTAAGTCTTGTCTTTAAGAATGGTGTGTGGATTCAGGGACAACGTCTGTATATACCTGAAACAGTCAGATTGAGAGTATTGCAACTCATCCACGATTCCAAGATAGCCGGGCATAGGGGAATTCTAAAGACATAAGAATTTCTTTCTCGTTTCTTTTGGTGGCCCACTTACAGGAAAGATGTCTTAAACTATGTCACTTCATGTGAAGTCTGTGCAAGATGCAAAACACCTCGCTCCTCACCAACTGGTCTGTTGCAACCTCTTCCCACCCCGTCCCGCCCGTGGGGATCCATTTCTATGGACTTCATTGTGAAGTTACCAACCTCTCAAGGAAGAACACCATTCTAGTGGTGGTTGACCGTCTAACAAAGGCAGCTCATTTTATCCCTTGTGTCGGCTTACCCACTGCAAAACAGACATCAGACTTGATGATTAAGAATGTGTTTCGCTTACATGGAGTACCGGATGAGGTCATTTCGGATCGAGGGGTGCAATTCACTTCAAGGTTTTGGCAAAATTTCTGTGCAGCATTGGACATTAAAGTAAACCTTTCTTCTGCTTTTCATCCCCAGACTAATGGACAGACAGAACAATCAATCAGACCCTGGAGCAGTATCTCCGCTGTTTTATCTGCCACCTACAGGATGATTGGGTGGATCTACTTCCACTGGCTGAGTTCTCTTATAACAACTCTCAGAGCGCCTCCACTAAGCAGTCTCCTTTTTACTCCAATCTAGGTTATCATCCTAACATTCTTCCTCGATTTCCCATAGATACGCCCTTGCCGGCAGTGGCTGAAAGAATCACTTCTTTACAAAAGAATATGGATCTTCTAAAGGAAAATCTAGAATTGTCTCAGGAAAGGTACAAGAAAGCAGCAGATAAATTTCGTAAACCTGCACCAGCTTTCAAGGTAGGAGATTTGGTCTGGCTGTCAACCAGAAATCTTAAATTAAAGATTCCATCGTCTAAATTGGGACATAAGTACATTGGACCTTAAAAGATCAATAAGATTATAAGTGCTGTTGCTTGTCGTCTTCAACTGCCCAGAACTATGAGAATCCACCCTGTCTTTCATGTATCCCTACTAAAGGCTGCAACACCCAATACGTTTCCTGGACGTTCTTCTCCTTGCCCTGACCCAGTGCTGGTCGATGGTCAGGAAGAATTTATGGTGGAAAGGATTCTATATTCCAGGTTGTACAGAAATCAGTTGCAATATTTGATTAAATGGCAGGGCTACCCAGTGGAGGACAACTCATGGGAACCAGTCAATAATGTAAATGCTCCTCGCCTGCTCCGCCAGTTTCATCAGAGGTACCCTGACAAGCCTGGTCTGAGGTCATCCGGAGGTTGTCCCTAAAGGGGGAGTAATGTAAGGTTCTTTGTCTCTGTTGACATGTTCCTTGAAACTCAGTTTTTCGTCGGCCATTTTGCTTTCTGTCTTTCTGCAGCTCTTGCCTTCAGTTAATATGGAGTTTCCAGTTTTCATGTTCCCGCCCTGATTCTTCCCTCTTGCTTCTTAAGCAGCCTCAGCTGAACAATCAGTGCTCCTGAATCAAGCCTCAGTCAGTCTGTGACCTGACTCCTGGAAGCCTTGGACTTGTACTCCAGCTATTCCCTACTGAGGAACCTTGGAACACTTTTGGACTCTGGAAACCTGTTGTTTGGTGAATCCATGTTTGCAGAGGAATTACGGTACAGAGAAGAGATCCTGAACCTGCTTTGGAGATTTATTGTAGTGCTTGAAGTTACTCTGGCCTGCTGTGTCTCCTGTCGCTGTTCCTGCAAACTGTGTGAACTTTTCAGCATACTTGTATGAAGTAATACAAGTCATTTCATTTCAACCTATGTCTCCTGTGTTTTCCTCGCACCCAAGCACAAGACGCTATAGGAACTGTACACTATACATGACACAGTGTAAGGACTGGCGAAGAGCGGACGCGTCCGAGTACCGTTTAGCCAGATGGATGACCCTGGCTGCTGCATTAAGGATGGACTGAGAGAGGGATAGTCGAGTAATGGGGAGGCCAAGTAATAGAGCGTTGCAGTAGTCCAGGCGGGAGTGGATCATTGTTACAGTGAGGGTTTTTGTTGTTTCCATGGTGAGAAAAGGGCGGATTCTAGAGATGTTCTTTAGGTGTAGGCGGCAAGAGCGGGCAAGAGATTGTATATGGTAGGTGAAGGAGAGATTGGTGTCAAACATAACACCCAGACAGCGAGCCTGCTGCCGGGGTGTTATTATGGTGCCGCCCACTGAGAGGGAAAATGTCAGATTTAGGGAGGTTAGTAGAGAGCAGACATGATGTTGGAGACTGCGGACAGACAGTCGGTGGCGTTCTGTAGTACAGCGGGGATAAGGTCGGGGGATGACGTGTATAGTTGTGTGTCATCAGCATAAAGATGGTACTGAAAGCCAAATCTGCTGATGGTCTGTCCAATTGGGGCCGTGTAGAGAAAGAATAGAAGGGGGCCAAGGATTGAGCCCTGGGGTACACCGACAGTGAGAGGAAGAGGAGATGAAGTGGAGCCAGAGAACGAAACACTGAAGGAGCGGTCAGAAAGATAGGAGGAGAACCAGGAGAGAACAGTGTCCTTAATACCTGGTGACTGGAGCCTAGACAGTAGGAGACGGTGGTCAACCGTGTCGAAAGCTGCAGAAAGGTCGAGTAGAATGAGCAGAGAGTGGTCGCCGTTACGTTTTGCTGTCAGAAGGTCATTGGTCACTTTGAGTGCAGTTTCAGTCGAATGTAGGGGTCGGAAGCCGGACTGTGAAGGGTCTAGGAGGGAGTGAGTGGAGAGGTAACGGGTGAGGCGGGAGTAGACTAGGCGCTCCAAAAGTTTAGAGATGAAGGGGAGATTTGAGACCGGTCTGTAGTTGTTTTGCAGGAAGGGTCAAGAGCGGGTTTCTTTAGTAGTGGAGTAATGATGGAGTGTTTGAAGGAGGATGGGAAAATGCCAGAGGAGAGTGAGAAATTGAAGATTTTAGTTAGGTGAGTTGTGACAACAGGAGAGAGAGACTGGAGGAGATGTGAGGGAATGGGGTCGGTAGTGCATGTAGTCGGACTAGAGAGAAAAGGAGTCTGCAGACTTCTTCTTCTGTGATGGGATCAAATGTGAAATTGAGCCAGGGGAAATGCAGGAGGGATGGGAGTCACAGCACTTGGTGGTTGAGAGCAGATTTCCTGACGGATAGTATCTATTTTTTCTATAAAGTGGGAGGCCAGGTCGTTAGCACAAATGTCAGTGATAGGGGCTTGTGCTTTTGGCCTGAGGAGGGAGTGAAAAGTGTCAAAAAGTTTCTTGGGGTTGTTGGCTAGTGAGGAGATCAGGGTGGTGAAGTAGGTCTGTTTAGCGAGGTGAAGGGCTGTATTATAAGTTCTTAACATGAATTTAAAGTGGATGAAGTCTTCTGGTGTGCGGGTTTTTCTCCATAGGCGTTCAGCACTCCTAGAGCATCGCTGGAGAAGGTGAGTTTGCGATGTGAGCCAGGGCTGTTTTACTGTGTGTTTGGAAGTTCTGAGGGTGAGCGGTGCTACTTGGTCAAGGGTGCTTCTAAGAGTGTCATTGTAGTGATGAACAGCCAGATCAGGACAAGAAAAAGAGGAGATTGGGGACAGCGAAGAGTGTAGGGAGTCTGAAAGTGTCTGAGGGTTAATGGCTTGTAGATTTCTGAATGTGTGGTAGGTAGGAGTTCGTGGGGTAGTGGAGGATTTGTGAGCGTGAAGGAGAGAATGTTGTGGTCAGAGTGGAAGCGGTGAGTTATTTAGGTGGGAGATTGAACAGAGGCGGACAAAGACCAGGTCAAGGGTGTTGCCATCCTTGTGTGTCTCAGAGGTTGAAAGCTGTGAGAGGCCTAGAGAAGTGGTTAGTGATAGAAGCTGAGATGCAGATGTGGAAGTAGGACTGTTAATGGGATGTTGAAGTCTCCAAGGATAAGGGTTGGTAGTTCTGAGGACATGAAGTGCGGCAGCCAGGCTGAGAAGTGGTCAAGGAACTGGGTGGATGAGCCTGGGGGCCGATATATGACCGCTACTCTGAGGGAGAGGGGATGGAAGAGCCTGATGGTGTGAACCTCAAAAGAAGGGAATGAGAGTGATGGAATTGGGGGGATGACCTGGAAAGTGCATTGTGGGGACAGGAGTATGCCAACTCCACCACCATGTCTGTTTGTGGGTCTCGGGGAATGGGAGAACTGTAAGCCACCATAGGAAATGGCAGCAGGGGAGACCGTGTCAGAATCCTGAATCCAGGTTTCAGTGAGGGCCAACAGATGAAGAGAGTTGTTCAGAAAGTAGTTGTGCAGGAAAGATAGTTTGTTGCGTGCAGACCGTGGATTCCAGAGGGCACAATTGAAAGAAGGAGATGAGGGAGTGCAAGTAATATTAACAAGATTATTATGGTTTCTACATGAGGTAGGGTAGGGATTGAGGTTGGGGGATGGACCAGGGTTGGGGGAGATGTCCCCTGAAATCAGTAGGAGTAGCAAGATAAAGAGCAGGTAGTTGTTGGAGTTGTAAGTAGGTTTTTTCTGTGATATGTTTGGGCAAGATGGGCTGAGGTTTCTCAGGAAGGTGAGGAGTGCATGGGAACTGTACATGGGAGAGGGAAGTATGGATGGGCTGATGTATATGAGTCGTGATGGCGGGGGGATGGGGCATGATGGGAGCAAGGGAACACAGAAGGATAGAGATAAAGAACATAATTTAAAAGAAAGCAAAGTGTGGGCTACCTGATTCCTGCCCTGATTAACTGCCGTTACTCGATGCTTGTCTTTCGTGATGCTTTGATTTCTGTGATGCGTGCGCCCCCTTACTGCGTGCGCCCCTTAGACTACTCCTAAATATATAGCCCACACTACAGGGTCAGGAAAGTGGGATTGTGGGAGCTGTTTTGGGATAATTTGCCAGCTGGGGCCAGCACACCAGGGGGTGGTTAGATCATCAAAGGCAACCTGGCAACATCTATATGCTTTACCACCTTCCACCTGATAGGTTCTAGAGAGGCCCCAGTCACCGGGATATAAAGCAGTAAGTATTTTAACCCCTTACTGCCATCGGACGTACTATCCCGTCCATGGTACCTGGGCCCGTTGACCGGGGACGGGATAGTACGTCATAGGCGATCAGCTGCACTCCTGAGGGGAGCGCAGCTAATCGCCGCCGGGTGTCAGCTGATTATCACAGCTGACACCCATGACTGTGTGTCAGGAGCGGTCACGGACCGCTCCCGGCACATTAACCCCTTGCACACCGCGATCAAACATGATCGCGGTTGTACTGGGGGACAGGGGAGGATCGCGCAGGGTGGGGGCTCCCTGCGCGCCCCCCTGAGACCCTCAGAGCAGCGCGATGTGATCGCGCTGTTCTGAGGGCTTCCTCCCTCCCAGGACCCGGATCCAAGATGGCGCCGGGGTCCTGGAGGTAGGCGGCTTCCTCAGTGCCTGCCGAGAGCAGGCACTGAGAAGCCTGCATCTATACCTGTGCGATCGCTGGTGTGACAGAGTGCTGTGCACACTGTCACACCAGCGATCTGATAAAATACTGTGATGTCCCACCCTGGGACAAAGTAAAAAAGTTAAAAAAGTAAAAATAAACATGTGTAAAAAAAAAATCCAAAATAAATAAAAAAAAATATATATATTCCCCAATAAATTCACTTCTTCCTGTAAATAAAAAAAAAAAACAATAAAAGTACACATATTTGGTATCGCCGCGTCCGTAACGACCCCCCTATAAAATTGTCCCACTAGTTAACCCCTTTAGTGAACCCCTTAAAAAAAAAAAAAAAAAAAACGAAGCAAAAAATCAATGCTTTATCATCATACCGCCGAACAAAAAGTGGAATAACACGCGATCAAAAAGACCGATATAAAAAAACATGGTACCGCTGAAAACGTCATCTTGTCCCGCAAAAAACGAGCCATCATAAAGCATCATCAGCGAAAAAATAAAAAAGTTATAGCTCGCAGAATAAAGCGATGCAAAAATAATTATTTTTTATATAAAATTGTTTTTATTCTATAAAAGCGCCAAAACATGAAAAAATGATATAAATGAGGTATCGCCATAATCGTACTGACCCGAAGAATAAAACTGCTTTATCAATTTTACCACACGCGGAACGGTATAAACGCCTCCCCCAAAAGAAATTCATGAATTGCTGATTTTTGTTCATTCTAACCTCCCAAAAATCGAAATAAAAAGCGATCAAAAAAGTCACGTGCTCAAAAATGGTACCAATAAAAACGTCAACTCGTCCCGCAAAAAATAAGACCTCACATGACTCTGTGGGCCAAAATATGCAAAAATTATAGCTCTCAAAATGTGATGATGCAAAAACTATTTTTGCAATAAAAAGCGTCTTTTAGCGTGACAGCTGCCAATCATAAAAACCCGCTATAAATAGTAAATCAAACCCCCCTTTATCACCCCCTTAGTTAGGGAAAAATAATAAAATTAAAAAAAAGTATTTATTTCCATTTTCCCATTAGGGTTAGGGTTGCGGTAAAGTTAGGGTTAGGGTTGGCGCTAAAGTTAGGATTAGGGTTAGGGTTGGGATTAGGGGTGTGTTAGGGTTAGGTTTGTGGTTAGGGTTGGGACTAGAGTTAGGGGTGTGTTGGGGTTAGGGTTGGAGTTAGAATTGGGGGGTTTCAGCTGTTTAGGCACATCAGGGGCTCTCCAAATGTGACATGGCGTCTGATCTCAATTCCAGCCAATTCTGCGTTGAAAAAGTCAAACGGTGCTCCTTCACTTCTCAGCTCTGCCATGCGTCCAAACAGTAGTTTATCCCCACATATGGGGTATCAGCGTACTCTGGACCCCAAGAGTTATTGTGCAATTTGTCCTATTTCTTCTGCTACCCTTGGGAAAATAAAAAACTGGGGCGAAAATATCATTTTTGTACAAAAAAAAATATTTTTTTTGTTTTTACGGCTGTACATTATAAACTTCTGTGAAGCACTTGGGGCTTCATAGCGCTCACCACACATCTAGATAAGTTCCTTGTGGGGTCTATTTTCCAAAATGGGGTCACTTGTTGGGGATTTCCACTGTTTAGGCGCATCAGGGGCTCTCCAAATGCGACATGACGCCCCCAGACCATTCCATCAAAGTCTGCAATCCAAAACGTCACTACTTCCCTTCCGAGCCCCAACGTGTACCCATACAGTAGTTTCTCTCCACATATTGGATATCAGCGTACTCAGAACAAATTGGACAACAACTTTTGGGGTCCAATTTCTCCTGTTACCCTTGTAAAAATAAAATATTGGGGCAAAAAAATCATTTTTGCAAAAAAAAAAAAGGATTTTTTTATTTTTACGGCTGTGCGTTATAAACTTCTGTGAAGCACTTCGGGGTTCAAAGTGCTCACCACACATATAGACAAGTTCCTTGTGGGGTCTATTTTCCAAAATGGGGTCACTTGTGGGGGGTTTCCACTGTTTAGGCGCATCAGGGGCTCTCCAAATGCGACATGACGCCCCCAGACCATTCCATCAAAGTCTGCAATCCAAAACGTCACTACTTCCCTTCCGAGCCCTGACGTGCGCCCATACAGTAGTTTTCTCCCACATATTGGGTATCAGCGTACTCAGGACAAATTGGACAACAACTTTTGGGGTCCAATTTCTCCTGTTACCCTTGTGAAAATAAAATATTGGGGCAAAAAAAATCATTTTTGTAAAAAAAAAAAAAGATTTTTTATTTTTACGGCTGTACGTTATAAACTTCTGTGAAGCACTTCGGGGTTCAAAGTGCTCACCACACATCTAGATAAGTTCCTTGTGGGGTCTATTTGCCAAAATGGGGTCACTTGTGGGGGGTTTCCACTGTATAGGTGCATCAGGGGCTCTCCAAATGTGACATGACGCCCCCAGACCATTCCATCAAAGTCTGCAATCCAAAACGTCACTACTTCCCTTCCGAGCCCTGACGTGCGCCCATACAGTAGTTTTCTCCCACATATTGGGTATCAGCGTACTCAGGACAAATTGGACAACAACTTTTGGGTTCCAATTTCTTCTGTTACTCTTGTGAAAATATAATATTGGGGACGAAAAAATCATTTTTGTAAAAAAAAAAAAGATTTTTTATTTTACGGCTGTACGTTATAAACTTTAGTGAAACACCTGGGGGTTAAAAGTTCTCAACACACATCCAGATAAGTTCCTTGAGGGGTCTAGTTTCCAAAATGGCGTCATTTATGGGGGTTTCCACTGTTTAGGCAGATCAGGAGCTCTCCAAACACGACATGGCGTCCAGCCAATTCTGCGTTGAAAAAGTCAGACGGCGCTCCTTCCCTTCCAAACTCTGCCATGCACCCAAACAGTGGTTTACCCCCACATATGGGGTATCAGCGCACTCAGGACAAATTGCACAATAACTTTTGGAGTCTTGTTACCCTTGGAAAAATGAAAAATTGGGGTGAAAAGATCATTTTTGTGGAAAAAATATGATTTTTAAATTTTACGGCTCTACGTTATAAACTTGTGTGAAGCACTTGGGGGTTCAAATTGCTCACCAAAGATCTAGAAAAGTTCCTTAGGGGGTCTAGTTTCCAAAATGGGGTCATTTGTGGGGGGTTTCCACTGTTTAGGCACATCAGGGGCTCTCCAAATGCAACATGGCATCCAATCTCAATTCCAGCCAATTTTGGTTGGAAAAAGTCAAATGGTGCTCCTTCCATTCCGAGCTCTGCCGTGCACCCAAACAGTGGTTCCCACCCACATATGGGGTATCAGCGTACTCAGGACAAATTGGACAACAACTTATGTGGTCCAATTTCTCCTGTTACCCTTGAGAAAATAAAAAATTAGTGACTAAAAGATAATTTTTTGTGGGAAAAAAATAGGATTTTTTATTTTCATGCCCGGCATTATAAACTTGTGTGAAGCACTTGGGGGTTCAAAGTGCTCACCAAAGATCTAGATAAGTTCCTTAGGGGGTATAGTTTCCAAAATGGGGTCACTTGTGGGGGGTTTCCACTGTTTAGGCTCATCTGGGGCACTGCAAACGGAACATGACCCCCATCAACGTCTGCATTCCAAAACGTTACTACTTCCTTTCCAAGCCCTGCCGTGCACCCAAACAGTTCCCCCCCCCACATATGGGGTATCAGCGTACTCAGGACAAATTGGACAACAACTTTTGGGGTCCAATTTCCTTGGGAAAATTCAAAAATTTGGGACTAAAAAATCATTTTTGTGGAAAATTGTTTTTGTTTTTTTTCACACCCAGGGCATTATAAGCTTTTGTGAAACACTTGGGAGTTCAAAGTGCTCACAACAGATCTAGATAAGTACCTTAGGGGGTCTAGTTTCCAAAATGGTGTCACTTGTGGGGGTTTCCACTGTTTAGGCGCATCAGGGGCTCTCCAAACACGACATGGCGTCCAATCTCAATTCCAGCCAATTTTAGTTTGAAAAAGTCAAACGGCGCTCCTTCCCTTACGAGCTCTGCCGTGTGCCCTAACAGTGGTTTTCCCCCACATATTGGGTATTGGCGTACTCAGGAGAAATTGCATAACAACCTTATCTGTCCATTTTCTCCTTTTACCCTTGTGAAAATAAAAAAAAAGTTTGTAAAAGATCATTTTTGTGGCTAAAAAGTTAAATATTCATTTTTTCCTTCCACGTTGCTTTAGTTCCTGTGAAGCACCTGAAGGGTTAATAATCTTCTTGAATGTGGTTTTGAGTACCTTGAGGGGTGCAGTTTTTAGAATGGTGTCACTTTTGGGTATTTTCTGCCATATAGACCCCTCAAAGTGACTTCAAATGAGAGGTGGTCCCTAAAAAAAATGGCTTTGTAAATTTTGTTGTAAAAATTAGAAATCGCTGGTCAACTTTTAACCCTTATAACTTCCTAACAAAAAAAAAATTTTGGTTCCAAAATTGTGCTGATGTAAAGTAGACATGTGGGAAATGTTATTTCTTAACTATTTTATGTGACATATTTCTCTGTTTTAAGGGAATAAAAATTCAAAGTTTGAAAATTGCAAAATTTTTAAAATTTTCGCCATATTTGCGTTTTTTTTAAAAATAAACGCAAGTTATATCGAGAAATTTTACTTCTAACGTGAAGTACAATATGTCACGAGAAAACAATCTCAGAATCGCGAAGATCCGTTGAAGCGTTCCAGAGTTATAACCTCATAAAGAGACAGTGGTCAGAATTGTAAAAATTGGCCCGGTCATTAACGTGCAAACCACCCTTGGGGGTGAAGGGTTAAACACAGTGCAAAAATGAATTATTCCAAAGCATTATTACCAGGCACATTAAACTATGTTGCAAGATGGTAAAGCAGTGCTTGGCAGCAAGCAGAAGTATGGAGTGCACACCATTAATATATAGTGCAGCATACAACACAGATAGCAGAGGTGGGGATTCTATCATTCAGCTGTTTGCTTCCACTGAATGCAGTTCATACCATTAATATATAGTGCAGCATACAACACAGATAGCAGAGGTGGGGATTCTATCATTCAGCTGTTTGCTTCCACTGAATGCAGTTCATACCATTAATATATAGTGCAGCATACAACACAGATAGCAGAGGTGGGGATTCTATCATTCAGCTGTTTGCTTCCACTGAATGCAGTTCATACCATTAATATATAGTGCAGCATACAACACAGATAGCAGAGGTGGGGATTCTATCATTCAGCTGTTTGCTTCCACTGAATGCAGTTCATACATTAATATATACAGTCATGGCCAAAAGTTTTGAGAATGACACAAATATTATATTTTCACATGATCTGCTGCCCTCTGGTTTTTATGTGTGTTTGACAGATGTTTTTATCACAGACAGAAATATAATAATTGCAAACATATGAGTAACAAAAGCTTATATTGACAGTTAGAATTAGTTAATGCAGCAAGTCAATATTTGCAGTGTTGACCCTTCTTCTTCAGGACCTCTGCAATTCTCCCTGGCATGCTCTCAATCAACTTCTGGACCAAATCCTGACTGATAGCAGTCCATTCTTGCACAATCAATGTTTTCATTTTGTCAGAATTTTTAGGTTTTTGTTTGTCCACCCGTCTCTTGATGATTGACCACAAGTTCTCAATGGGATTAAGATCTGGGGAGTATCCAGGCCATGGACCCAAAATCTCTATGTTTTGTTCCCTGAGCCATTTAGTTATCACCTTTGCTTTATGGCAAGGTGCTCCATCATGCTGGAAAAGGCATGGTTGATCGCCAAACTGCTCTTGGAGGGTTGGGAGAAGTTGATCTTGGAGGACATTCTGGTACCATTCTTTATACATGGCTGTGTTTTTAGGCAAGACTGTGAGAGAGCCGATTCCCTTGGCTGAGAAGCAACCCCACATATGAATGGTTTCAGGATGCTTAACAGTGGGCATGAGACAAGACTGGTGGTAGCGCTCACCTTGTCTTCTCCGAATTAGGCGTTTTCCTGATGTCCCAAACAATCGAAAAGGGGATTCATCAGAGAAAATAACTTTACCCCAGTCCTCAGCAGTCCACTGCCTGTACCTTTTGCAGAATATCAGTCTGTACATGATGTTTTTTTCTGGAGAGAAGTGGCTTCTTTGCTGCCCTCCTTGAGACCAGGCCTTGCTCCAAGAGTCTCCGCCTCACAGTGCGTGCAGATGCACTCACACCTGCCTGCTGCCTTCCTGAGCAAGCTCTGCACTGCTGGTAGCCCGATCCCGCAGCTGAAACACTTTTAAGAGACGGTCCTGGCACTTGCTGGTCTTTCTTGGGCGCCCTGGAGCCTTTTTGGCAACAATGGAACCTCTCTCCTTGAAGTTCTTGATGATGCGATAGATTGTTGACTGAGGTGCAATCTTTCTAGCTGCGATACTCTTCCTGTTAGGTCATTTTTTTGCATTGCAATGATGACTAAACGTGTTTATTTAGAGATAACCATGGTTAACAGAAGAGAAACAATGATGCCAAGCACCAGCCTCCTTTTAAAGTGTCCAGTGGTCTCATTCTTACTTAATCATGACAGATTGATCTCCAGCCATGTCCTCATCAACACCCACACCTGTGTTAATGGAGCAATCACTGAAAAGAGGTTAGCTGGTCCTTTTAAGGCAGGGCTGCAATGATGTTGAAATGTGTTTTGGTGGATAAAGTTCATTTTCTAGCCAAATATTGACTTTGCAAGTAATTGCTGTTAAGCTGATCACTCTTTATAACATTCTGGAGTATATGCAAATTGCCATTAGAAAAAGTGAAGCAGTAGACTTTGTAAAAATTTATATTTGTGTCATTCTCAAAACTTTTGGCCATGACTGTAGTGCAGCATACAACACAGATAGCAGAGGTGGGGATTCTATCATTCAGCTGTTTGCTTCCACTGAATGCAGTTCATACCTGTGTGAAGAGAGAAGATGAATGTTAATTCCTCGCCATGGATAACTGCCGTTTACTCGATGCTTGTCTTTCGTGATGCTTTGCTTTCTGTGATGCGTGCGCCCCCTTACTGCGTGCGCCCCTTAGACTACTCCTAAATATATAGCCCACACTACAGGGTCAGGAAAGTGGGATTGTGGGAGCTGTTTTGGGATAATTTGCCAGCTGGGGCCAGCACACCAGGGGTTGGTTAGATCCTCAAAGGCAACCTGGCAACATCTATATGCTTTACCACCTTCCACCTGATAGGATCTAGAGAGGCCCCAGTCACCGGGATATAAAGCAGTAAGTATTTTAAACACAGTGCAAAAATGAATTATTCCAAAGCATTATTACCAGGCACATTAAACTATGTTGCAAGATGGTAAAGCAGTGCTTGGCAGCAAGCAGAAGTATGGAGTGCACACCATTAATATATAGTGCAGCTACAACACAGATAGCAGAGGTGGGGATTCTATCATTCAGCTATTTGCTTCCACTGAATGCAGTTCATACCATTAATATATAGTGCAGCATACAACACAGATAGCAGAGGTGGGGATTCTATCATTCAGCTGTTTGCTTCCACTGAATGCAGTTCATACCATTAATATATAGTGCAGCATACAACACAGATAGCAGAGGTGGGGATTCTATAATTCAGCTGTTTGCTTCCACTGAATGCAGTTCATACCATTAATATATAGTGCAGCATACAACACAGATAGCAGAGGTGGGGATTGTATCATTCAGCTGTTTGCTTCCACTGAATGCAGTTCATACTTGTGTGAAGAGAGAAGATGAATGTTAATTCCTCGCCATGGATAACTGCCGTTTACTCGATGCTTGTCTTTCGTGATGCTTTGCTTTCTGTGATGCGTGCGCCCCCTTACTGCGTGCGCCCCTTAGACTACTCCTAAATATATAGCCCACACTACAGGGTCAGGAAAGTGGGATTGTGGGAGCTGTTTTGGGATAATTTGCCAGCTGGGGCCAGCACACCAGGGGTGGTTAGATCCTCAAAGGCAACCTGGCAACATCTATATGCTTTACCACCTTCCACCTGATAGGATCTAGAGAGACCCCAGTCACCGGGATATAAAGCAGTAAGTATTTTAAACACAGTGCAAAAATGAATTATTCCAAAGCATTATTACCAGGCACATTAAACTATGTTGCAAGATGGTAAAGCAGTGCTTGGCAGCAAGCAGAAGTATGGAGTGCACACCATTAATATATAGTGCAGCATACAACACAGATAGCAGAGGTGGGGATTCTATCATTCAGCTGTTTGCTTCCACTGAATGCAATTCATACCATTAATATATAGTGCAGCATACAACACAGATAGCAGAGGTGGGGATTCTATCATTCAGCTGTTTGCTTCCACTGAATGCAGTTCATACCATTAATATATAGTGCAGCATACAACACAGATAGCAGAGGTGGGGATTCTATCATTCAGCTGTTTGCTTCCACTGAATGCAGTTCATACCTGTGTGAAGAGAGATGAATGTTAATTCCTCGCCATGGATAACTGCCGTTTACTCTATGCTTGTCTTTCGTGATGCTTTGCTTTCTGTGATGCGTGCGCCCCCTTACTGCGTGCGCCCCTTAGACTACTCCTAAATATATAGCCCACACTACAGGGTCAGGAAAGTGGGATTGTGGGAGCTGTTTTGGGATAATTTCCCAGCTGGGGCCAGCACACCAGGGGGTGGTTAGATCATCAAAGGCAACCTGGCAACATCTATATGCTTTACCACCTTCCACCTGATAGGATCTAGAGAGGCCCCAGTCACCGGGATATAAAGCAGTAAGTATTTTAAACACAGTGCAAAAATAAATTATTCCAAAGCATTATTACCAGGCACATTAAACTATGTTGCAAGATGGTAAAGCAGTGCTTGGCAGCAAGCAGAAGTATGGAGTGCACACCATTAATATATAGTGCAGCATACAACACAGATAGCAGAGGTGGGGATTCTATCATTCAGCTGTTTGCTTCCACTGAATGCAGTTCATACCATTAATATATAGTGCAGCATACAACACAGATAGCAGAGGTGGGGATTCTATCATTCAGCTGTTTGCTTCCACTGAATGCAGTTCATACCTGTGTGAAGAGAGAAGATGAATGTTAATTCCTCGCCATGGATAACTGCCGTTTACTCGATGCTTGTCTTTCGTGATGCTTTGCTTTCTGTGATGCGTGCGCCCCTTACTGCGTGCGCCCCTTAGACTACTCCTAAATATATAGCCCACACTACAGGGTCAGGAAAGTGGGATTGTGGGAGCTGTTTTGGGATAATTTGCCAGCTGGGGCCAGCACACCAGGGGGTGGTTAGATCCTCAAAGGCAACCTGGCAACATCTATATGCTTTACCACCTTCCACCTGATAGGATCTAGAGAGGCCCCAGTCACCGGGATATAAAGCAGTAAGTATTTTAAACACAGTGCAAAAATGAATTATTCCAAAGCATTATTACCAGGCACATTAAACTATGTTGCAAGATGGTAAAGCAGTGCTTGGCAGCAAGCAGAAGTATGGAGTGCACACCATTAATATATAGTGCAGCATACAACACAGATAGCAGAGGTGGGGATTCTATCATTCAGCTGTTTGCTTCCACTGAATGCAGTTCATACCATTAATATATAGTGCAGCATACAACACAGATAGCAGAGGTGGGGATTCTATCATTCAGCTGTTTGCTTCCACTGAATGCAGTTCATACCATTAATATATAGTGCAGCATACAACACAGATAGCAGAGGTGGGGATTCTATCATTCAGCTGTTTGCTTCCACTGAATGCAGTTCATACCATTAATATATAGTGCAGCATACAACACAGATAGCAGAGGTGGGGATTCTATCATTCAGCTGTTTGCTTCCACTGAATGCAGTTCATACCATTAATATATAGTGCAGCATACAACACAGATAGCAGAGGTGGGGATTCTATCATTCAGCTGTTTGCTTCCACTGAATGCAGTTCATACTAGTGTGAAGAGAGAAGATGAATGTTAATTCCTCGCCATGGATAACTGCCGTTTACTCGATGCTTGTCTTTCGTGATGCTTTGCTTTCTGTGATGCGTGTGCCCCCTTACTGCATATATATATATATGCATTTACAGTTAGATAGATCTCAATTGCTAAAAATCCTGTTCTCAGCATATCTATGCAAAAGCTGATGCTAGCTATAATCAGTTGCTTAAGACGACCCTGGCCTACATAAGTCAGGCTATTACAGAAGATAGCTCATAGGGACTTTTTACCAAGGACACAGAAAAAAGGAAACAAGGACAGAAAGTCTGGATAGATATCTATTATTTTCTTTACTAGTCACATAGGAAAACTGGGGCAAAGAACAATAAATCTGCCACTTCAGCCCTTTTATCATAATTATCATACTTACACTAAAACAGCCAATAACCTAGCAGCTTTTAATTGTATGTTAATTGACTAACCAGCCCCTTTTTGTAAACGTATAAAACCTTGAATGAATAATAAACTGTTGGTCTTGACGAACTGTTATACTGACACTTCCGTGTGGACAGTCCTAATTTCGTTCTGAGCGCTCAAAAAGACATTTAGTCTAAAGGTACTGCCACACTAAACAATCCCGCTAGCGATCACAATAACGACGCATACTAATGCGATCGCTAGCGGGATTGTTTCTATATCGCTAAATGCGGCCAATTTAGCGATATAGTTAACGACGCTATCGCCGTTAGCGATCTTCTTAACGACTTTAGCGGTACAAAAGTACCGCTAAATCGCTAAGAAAAGGTGCCACACAGCGATTAGATACTTACCCAGCGGGAGCGCCGACGAGAAAATAGGGTCCGGAGCGATTCCAGCGACGAGCGAGATCACAGCAGGAAGCTCGTCGCTGGAAGCTGCCGCACTGAACAACATCGCTAACGGGATCGCTAAATAGTGACGTTTTTTAGCGATCCCGTTAGCGATATTGTTTAGTGTGGCATACCCTTTAGATTGGGAACAGCAGCAACAAACACTGCAGGATAGATTTATCCTAATTAAATTTCCATAACACAGGTATTCATTATGCAAACTAGGGGGCAGGTTAGTGAGGGAGCAGTGACCCGTCAGCAGTCTACATTACGAATACCTAATCAGAGCACCACGTACATGATCCCCGTCTTAGGACACAAGCATATCATTAACACAAAACTGAAAATACAGATTAAGAAACAGCCACAAGACGGATTTCATCAACCAAGGTATCATTTTATTCAGCATAACGGCCCGACCTGAAACTGTCTGTAGGTTACTGTGCACAATCCTGCTGACAGGTTCCCTTTAACCCCTTTACTCCCGAGGGTTGTTTGCATGTTAATGACCGGGTGTCATGTGTGCATTGCCACGAAGATCGTCGCGGTTGCACATTTTGACTTCTCACAGCTGATCTGCTATTTCTTTGTGTTTGGCAGCTAGGGAGTTAATTCTGTCTGTGCTCTGTGCTGGGACTGGGTGCAGTTTCTCCCGGCTGCAATTGATTATTTGTTGATTGGTTTCCTTTAAATTCCTGGTTGTCTGCTTGGGGAGTTGCCAGTGAAACCTTCATGCAGACCACAGATAGGAATGAATCTGTATAGACTTTAGTTGTGAGCTCCTTAGTTGTTCTAAGCTCAACTTGGTTAGAGTTTATTTCCCAGACCATTTATGTTCCTTTGGTGTTTGAGTGTGTATGCAAGCGAGTGTTATCCTGTCTGTCTTATATGTCTAATCTGTGTATTTAGCTGAGATCAGCCCATATCCCTTTGGTGGTAGTCAGGATCCTTCTTAGGACTGATTACAGGGTTCAGGGTCTGATAGGAGACAGGGTTAAGGGTATGCCACACTGAACAATATCGCTAACGGGATCGCTAAAAAACGTCACTATTTAGCGATCCCGTTAGCGATGTTGTTCAGTGCGGCAGCTGCCAGCGACGAGCTTCCTGCTGTGATCTCGCTCGTCGCTGGAATCGCTCCGGACCCTATTTTCTCGTCGGCGCTCCCGCTGGGTAAGTATATATCGCTAGTGTGGCACCTTTTCTTAGCGATTTAGCGGTACTTTTGTACCGCTAAAGTCGTTAAGAAGATCGCTAACGGCGATAGCGCCGTTAACTATATCGCTAAATGTGGCCGCACTTAGCGATATAGAAACAATCCCGCTAGCGATCGCATTAGTATGCGTCTTTATCGCTATCGCTAGCGGGATTGTTTAGTGTGGCAGTACTTTAGGTTGGAGACTTGGACCTCTGAACCATTATCAGTACCTCCAAGGTGAGGGATTAGTTAGGACCCCAGTTTAGGGTCAGGTTAGATCCCGGTCCACCTCTTTCCTGTTTCAGCTCATCAAGTCCTCAAGATTTACCCTGAGTTCAGCAGATATCGTGTCAGGTAAATCTATTCTATACTTACATGCTGATGTTGCTATACTAGTTGTTGTATAGAGTGTTGTTCCTGTATTAATAGTTTACTGACATTGTATACATATCATTAGACAGCGTGACATTTTCACTGGCCATAAAAATTATCTCCAGTTACCATGGATCCAGTAGCCCAGCTGGCTCTGCAGTTGCAGGGATTATCCATGGAGCTGACGGACATTAAGTCCAAAGTTTTGTCTCCCCTGGAGCAAACCAGAGTTGAACCTAAAGTAGCTCTCCCGGACAGGTTCACTGGTGGGCGAGACAAATTTTTCACCTTCCGGGAGGCATGTAAATTGTATTTTCGGCTCGGCCTCGATCATCAGGGAGTGATGAGCAGAGAGTGGGAATTGTTATCTCACTTCTGCAAGGGGACCCTCAATCCTGGGCATTTTCCCTTCCTCCGGGATCCCCGGCTCTACTGTTGTAGATCAATTTTTTACTGCCCTGGGATTGGTATATGATGACCCAGATCGGGTCTCTCTTGCTGAGACAAAATTACGTAAGATACAGCAGGGAGATCGTCCTGCAGAGGAATTTGCTTCTGAGTTTCGTAGATGGGCCACAGATACTCAGTGGAATGACCCAGCTCTTAGGAGCCAGTTTTGTCATGGGCTTTCTGATAAATTAAAAGACGTTTTGGCTCAGTATGAGTCTCCTCATTCACTGGAGGCTGCTATGGCCTTAGCTATCCGTACTGATAGACGGCTTCGGGAGAGGGGTGAGGTAACCCCACTCCCTGTTGTTTCTCCACCTACCACTAAAGTCCCTTATGTTGAGGTTCCCCTTGTCTGTTCGGATGAGCCTATGCAGTTGGGAGGGACATCATTTCGTAGGAGGGGATTGGCGGTACGCCGCAGGACTAGAAGATGTTTTTTCTGCGGGAAAGAGGGACATTTTGTTGGAGAATGTCCATCCCGTGCCTTGTTGAGCCAAAAGTCGCCGGAAAACTGTTAATCCCAGGTTGTGTGGTGGACGACAACCTGGGAGTATGTATTTCATCCGCCAGTTCTTCTCAGTTCCTTGTACCAGTGGAGGTGGTAGTTGGTACGAGAGTGGAGAGATTGTCTGTTCTTCTTGATAGTGGTTCCGGGGCTAATCTGGTTGACGCTCAGTTTGCTCAGGCTCAAGTATGCATCTGAGTGTATTGGTCAAACCGATCCCTATATTCTCCATTGACGCCAGGCCTCTCGGCCAAGGTAGCTTTGTTCATGAGGTTCATAACATTGACCTTCGGGTAGGGGCAATACATAGGGAACAATTATCTTGTTATGTGTTGGAGGGTCTACCTACTCCCATTGTGTTGGGACTTCCTTGGTTGGTTAAACATAACCCTGTGATTAATTGGCAGTCCAGAGAAATAAGCCAATGGGGTGAGTTTTGCAAAAGCAACTGCATGAACACAGTCATCAGTGCGGTCGTGCCTAGTACATTGCCTCCTTTTTTGGAGGATTTTGGGGATGTTTTCTCTGAGGAGGGGTGTCAGGAGTTGCCTCCTCATCGCGTGTATGACTGCTCTATTAATCTCCTTCCTGATGCTAAGTTGCCTAAAGCTAGGTTGTATAATCTTTCTGGTCCTGAGAGGCAGGCTATGAAAGATTATATTTCTGAAAGTCTGGCCAAAGGGCATATTAGACCTTCATCTTCCCCAGTAGCCGCGGGGTTCTTCTTTGTGAAGAAGAAAGATGGAGGCCTACGCCCTTGCTTGGATTTCCGCGAACTTAATCGGATTACTGTTCGAGATCCGTATCCACTCCCTCTTATTCCTGATCTCTTCAATCAAATTGTTGGCGCCAAATGGTTCTCTAAATTGGATCTCAGGGGGGCGTATAATCTGATTAGGATAAAAGAGGGGGATGAGTGGAAAACGGCGTTTAACACGCCGGAGGGACATTATGAGAACCTAGTCATGCCTTTTGGTCTGACTACTGCACCAGCAGTATTCCAACATTTTGTTAATGACATTTTTCGTCACCTTGTGGGGCTGTTTGTGGTTGTATATTTGGACGACATTTTAATTTACTCGCCAGATCTTGTGTCTCATCAGGAGCATGTGAGACAGGTGTTGCAGATCTTGCGAGACAATAAACTATACGCCAAACTGGAGAAGTGTGTATTTGCCGTACAGGAACTTCAGTTTTTGGGTTTTTTGGTGTCAGCCTCCGGTTTCCGTATGGACCCTGAAAAGGTGAGAGCAGTGCTTGAATGGGATCAGCCAGGGGATCTTAAGGCTCTGCAGCGTTTTTTGGGGTTTGCTAACTACTACCGGAAATTTATTTGTAATTTCTCATCTGTCGTCAAACCTCTCACTGACATGACAAGAAAAGGGACGGATTTTTCTAAATGGTCGGACAAAGCTTGCCAAGCCTTTTCCTCTTTGAAGAAATGTTTTGCTTCGGCACCCGTTCTCATCCAACCAGATGCATCTCAGCCGTTCATTGTGGAGGTGGATGCGTCTGACGTAGGGGTGGGTGCTATATTGTCCCAGGGTCCGTCCCCTGGTAAATGGCATCCGTGCGCTTTCTTTTCTAAGAAATTGTCGTCCGCCGAAAGGAATTATGATATCGGCAATAGGGAACTTTTGGCCATTAAGTTAGCTTTTGAAGAATGGCGTCACTTTTTGGAGGGGGCAGTCCACCCGGTTACCGTTATTACTGATCACAGAACCTGTTGTATTTGGAATCCGCTAAGCGTCTGAATTCCAGACAAGCTCGATGGTCGTTGTTTTTTACCAGGTTTAATTTTTTCGTCACTTATCGCCCGGGGTCTAAGAATGTAAAGGCTGATGCCTTGTCTCGCAGTTTCCCAGGGGCCGGGAAAACGGATGACCCGAGTCCTATCCTTCAGAGGGGGTGGTAGTGTCGGCTGTATTTTCTGAGCTTGAGGAGGAGGTGTTAGAGGCTCAGGGGGACGCCCCTGCAGGACCTCCAGGGAGACTGTCCCAAATCTGTTGAGACAAAAGGTTATTGAGGCACATCATAATTCTGCTCTAGCAGGACATCCAGGGAGTAAGGCTACTTTAGATCTCCTTTCTCGCCGGTTTTGGTGGCCTAATGCTAATAAAGATGTTATAACTTTTGTCGCGTCATGTGGGGTGTGTGCTCGCTCTAAAACCCCTCATACCCGTCCGTCTGGGACCCTTTTACCCTTGAAACTTCCGGAGCGTCCATGGACTCATTTATCTATGGACTTCATTACGGACCTTCCTCCGTCGTCAGGGAATACTGTCATACTGGTGGTTGTTGACAGGTTCAGTAAGATGGCACATTTCGTTGCTCTTCCTGCACTCCCTAATGCTAAAACTCTGGCGCAGGTGTTCATTAGGGAGATCGTTAGACTTCATGGGTTGCCTTCTGATGTGGTGTCAGATAGGGGGTCTCAGTTTGTGTCCAAATTTTGGAGGGCATTTTGTTTATGTCGGGGGATGCAATTGTCATTTTCCTCGGCTTTTCATCCGCAGACCAATGGTCAGACAGAGCGTCTGAATCAGAGCTTAGAGACATATCTCCGGTGTTTTGTTTCAGAGAACCAAGAGGACTGGTCTTCTTTCTTGCCTCTGGCAGAGTTCGCTCTTAACAACAGGCGGAGCGAGTCCACTGGTAAGTCCCCGTTTTTTGGGGCATATGGTTTCCATCCCCAGTTTTGTACTTTCAATGGGGGGGGCCCTTCTGGGGTTCCTGAGGAGGAGCGTTTCTCGTCGTCACTTGCTTCTGTGTGGAGAGGTGTATTGAATAATCTGAGTGCGATGGGGAACCGTTACAAACGTATGGCTGATAGGAGGAGAGTTTCTGGTCCAGATCTGAATGTGAACGATCTGGTATGGTTGTCTACCAGGAATATAAAACTTAAAGTGCCCTCCTGGAAACTGGGTCCCAGATTCATCGGGCCGTACAGGATCAGTTCCATAATTAATCCTGTGGCATTTCGTCTGGACCTCCCTCCTACGTTTAAAATTCATAATGTGTTCCACAAGTCATTACTTAAAAGGTATGTGGCACCAGTCATACCGTCACCTCTACCTCCTCCTCCTGTGTTGGTCAATGGTAACTTGGAATTTCAAGTATCAAAGATCATTGACTCACGTCTGAATCGCCGGTCCCTTCAGTACTTGGTGCATTGGAAGGGGTATGGTCCAGAGGAGAGGACGTGGGTCCCTGCGTCTGATGTTAACGCAGATCGTTTGGTTCGGACCTTCCACAGAACTCACCCGGGCAGGCCTGGCCCTGAGGGTCCGGAGGCCCCTCGTAGAAGGGGGGGTACTGTCATGTGTGCATTGCCACGAAGATCGTCGCGGTTGCACATTTTGACTTCTCACAGCTGATCTGCTGTTTCTTTGTGTTTGGCAGCTAGGGAGTTAATTCTGTCTGTGCTCGGTGCTGGGACTGGGTGCAGTTTCTCCCGGCTGCAATTGATTATTTGTTGATTGGTTTCCTTTAAATTCCTGGTTGTCTGCTTGGGGAGTTGCCAGTGAAACCTTCATGCAGACCACAGATAGGAATGAATCTGTATAGACTTTAGTTGTGAGCTCCTTAGTTGTTCTAAGCTCAACTTGGTTAGAGTTTATTTCCCAGACCATTTATGTTCCTTTGGTGTTTGAGTGTGTATGCAAGCGAGTGTTATCCTGTCTGTCTTATATGTCTAATCTGTGTATTTAGCTGAGATCAGCCCATATCCCTTTGGTGGTAGTCAGGATCCTTCTTAGGACTGATTACAGGGTTCAGGGTCTGATAGGAGACAGGGTTAGGTTGGAGACTTGGACCTCTGAACCATTATCAGTACCTCCAAGGTGAGGGATTAGTTAGGACCCCAGTTTAGGGTCAGGTTAGATCCCGGTCCACCTCTTTCCTGTTTCAGCTCATCAAGTCCTCAAGATTTACCCTGAGTTCAGCAGATATCGTGTCAGGTAAATCTATTCTATACTTACATGCTGATGTTGCTATACTAGTTGTTGTATAGAGTGTTGTTCCTGTATTAATAGTTTACTGACATTGTATACATATCATTAGACAGCGTGACACCGGGCCAATTTTTACAATTCTGACCACTGTCCCTTTATGAGGTTATAACTCTGGAACACTTCAACGGATCTTTGCGATTCTGAGATTGTTTTCTTGTGACATAGTGTACATTATACCACATGTTAGTGGTAAAAATTTCTTCGATATAACTTGCGTTTATTTCTGAAAAAATGGAAATATGGCAAAAATTTAGAAAATTTTGCAATTTTCAAATTTTGAATTTTTATGCTCTTAAAACAGAGAAATATGTCACGCAAAATAGTTACTAAATAACATTTCCCACATGTCTACTTTACATCAGCACAATTTTGGAAACAAATTTTTTTTTTGTTACAAAGTTATAAGGGTTAAAAGTTGACCAGTGATTTCTCATTTTTACGACACCATTTTTTTTTTTAGGGACCACATCACATTTGAAGTCACTTTGAGGGGTCTATGTGATAGTAAATACCCAAAAGTGACACCATTCTAAAAACTGCACCCCACAAGGTGCTCAAAACCACATTCAAGAAGTTTATTAACCCTTCAGGTGCTTCACAGGAATTTTTGGAATGTTTAAAAAAAAATGAACATTTAACTTTTTAGCACAAAATATTTATTTCAGATCCAATTTTTTTTATTTTACCAAGGGTAACAGGAGAAATTGGACCCCAAAAGTTGTTGTGCAATTTGTGCTGAGTACGCTGATAGCCCATATGTGGGGGGAACCACTGTTTGGGCGCACAGCAGAGCTCGGAAGGGAAGGAGCGCCATTTGACTTTTCAATGCAAAATTGGCTGGAATTGAGATTGGACACTGAATACTAATACTAAGTACTGTTTCCTAATACATGCCCCCATTCCCCCATACTGTTTCCTTGTACATGCCCACCATTCCCCCGTACTGTTTCCTCATACATGCCCCCATTCCCCCATACTGTTTCCTCATACATGCCCCCATTCCCCCATACTGTTTCCTCATACATGCCCCCATTCCCCCATACTGTTTCCTTGTACATGCCCCAATTCCCCCATACTGTGTCCTCATACATGCCCCCATCCCCCATACTGTTTCCTTATACATGCCCCCATTCCCCCATACTGTTTACTCATACAGGCCCACCATTCCCGCGTACTGTTTCCTCGTACATGCCCCACATTCCCCAATACTGTTTCCTCGTACATGCCCCCATTCCATTTCCTCATACATGCCCCCCATTATCGCGTACTGTTTCCTCATACATGCCACCATTACCCTGTACTGTTTCCTCATACATGTTCCTATTCCCCCACACTTTCCTCGTACATGCCCCCCTTTCCCTAGTAATGTTTCCTCATACATGACCCCATTACCCTGTACTATTTCCTCATACATGCCCCTATTCCCCCACAGTTTCCTCGTACATGCCCCCCTTTACCTAGTAATGTTTCCTCATACATGCCCCCATTCCCCTGTACTATTTCCTCATACATGCCCCCATCTCCCCCTTTGCTCCTCATTTTGTGTCCTCAAATCTTCTTTCATACATTAAATCCCCATCCCCACTACAAATCTCCCCACACACATAATCCCCCATCCCTATGACAAATCTCCCCCCACACAATAAATCCCCCATCCCCACTCCAATTCTCACCACACACATTAAACACCCCCATCCCCATGACAAATCTCCCCCCCACACACACATTAAATCCCCATCCCCACTCCAATTCTACCCACACACAATAAATCCCCTATCCCCACTCAAATTCTCCCTCCCAATGCACTTAATCTTTGGTGTCTTCAGCTCCACTGGAGCACTTACCACCAGTGTGCGCCTCTGCAGCGCTGGCGAGTGACGTCAGCAGTGTGATCACATGATCTGTTCGCGCTGCTGGGGTCGCTCTGACACAGCGGTCAGAGCTTCAATTGTACTCGCGTCTCTAAGATGCAAGTACAATTGATCCCTGGGAGCTGGCGTGCTGCAGCTTCTCTGTGCTGGCTGTCAGGTTGATAGCCGGCACAGAGAGCAGCTGACTCCCAGTCCGGGGGCGGCAGAATGCAGCCGCCGGGGGAGACATGGCGGACCGCCGCAATAGGCGGCCCAGTTGCGACCCCCTGCTGGCTGCACCCAGGGCACATGCCCCGGTTGCCCCCCCCAGATGCACGGAGTGACAGGATCCCCACAGCTATTATTAGTGCCAGAGCTGGGCGGTGAAGGCTCAGCATGACAGGAGGGTGGAGCTGCCATATTGTCCACATATACAGGAGGGAGGGAGATATGTCCAGGTGGCGGTGCACCTATCATGAGACAGCTGTGAAAGAGCAACCCCCGTAGATGCCCCCCCTTTTTATCAGCAGGTGGCGCCGCCTGAGGCAACCGGCTCAAGTTGCCTCATGATAGGTGCGCCCCTGGGCAGAATGAACAAAAACCAGCAATTCATGAATTTCTTTTTTTTGGGGGGGGGGTTCGTTTATACCGTTCCGCGTGTGGTAAAATTGATAAAGTAGTTTTATTATTTGGGTTAGTACGATTACAGCGATACCTCATTTATATCATTTTTTATGTTTTGCGCTTTTATACAATAACAATTTTATATAAAAAATAATTATTTTTGCATCACTTTATTCTGCAAGCTATAATTTTTTAATTTTTTCTCTGATGATGCTGTGTGGCGGCTCGTTTTTTGCGGGACAAGATGACGTTTTCAGCTGTACCATGTTTATTTATATCCGTCGTTTTGATCGCGTGTTATTCCAGGTTTTGTTCAGCAGTATGATGATAAAGCATTGTTTTTTTGCCTTTTTTTTTAAGGGGTTCACTAAAGGGGTTAACTAGTGGGACAGTCATAGAATCATAGAATCATAGAATGGTAGAGTTGGAAGGACCTCCTGGGTCATCTGGTCCAACCCCCTGCTCAAAGCAGGATTCTCTAAATCATCCCAGACAGATGATTTATATTTTTTATAAGGCGGGTCGTTACGGACGCGGCAATACTAAATATGTGTACTTTTATTGTTTGTTTGTTTTTTATTTACATAATACACTGTTCCAAATTATTATGCAAATAATATTTTCTCAGATTTTCCCAAATTACCTATATGAATTGCAGTCATTGTAATTTTCCAGTCAAATAACTATTAGAGTACAATTGAAAGGTTTTTGTACAAACTGCTTATGATAACAGTATATTTTTTAAAAAATAAAACACTCAAACTGCACTCAAAATGCATGTTCCAAATTATTATGCACAGCAGAGTTTTCAACCTTTTAATTTTAATGAACAAAAAATGGTCATTTTTGAAATTATAAGCATTAGCAGGTTATTACAAACTGAAATCAAACAGTTTTCAACTCAAAACTTTATTCTAGGTGATGTTACATTTGCACATAGGACCCCTTGTTCGAAAGGAGCTTCTGAACTCTCTCCTCCATTGAATTTGTCAGGTTTGGATGGTTTCTGCTTCAATTGTTTTGCATGAGGACAGAATACCCTCCCAGAGCTGTTGCTTAGATGTGAACTGCCTCCCGCCATCATAGACACTCCTTTTGATGATGCTCCAGAGGTTCTCAATGGGGTTGAGGTCAGGGAGCATGGGGCTACACCATAAGTTTGTCCCCTTTTATGCCCATAGCAGCCAGAGATGCAGATGTGTTATGTGCAGCATGAGACGGTGCATTATCATGCATGAAAATGATCTTGCTGCGGAATGCATGGTTCTTCTTCTTGAACCATGGCAGGAAGTGCTGTTTGAGAAACTCAACATACACTATGGAGTTCATCTTTACCCCTTTAGGGATCCTAAAGGGCCGACAATCTCTCTCCCCATGATTCCAGCCCAAAACATTACTCCACCTCCTCCTTGTTGGCGCCGTAGCCGTGTTTGCATGGGGTGTCCATCAACCAGCCATCCTCCACTCCATCCATCTGGACCATCGAGCGTTGCACGGCACTCATCGGTGAACAAAACCGTTTTGAAGTCAGTCTTCATGTATTGTTTGGCCCACTGGAGCCGTTTCTGCTTGTGTGCAGTGGATAGAGGAGGTCAACAGGATGGCTAAGGCCTCTTTCACACATTTGTTTTTTTGTATCAGGCATGATCCGGCGTGTTGGTAAAAAAACGGATCCGGTACCGGATGCGTTTTTTTTACCATTGACTTTCATTAGCGCCGGATCGTGCCTGATGTCATTGCGTGTAACGGAGCATGTAACGTTTTTTTTGTTTGCCGGAGCCGCCTGATGTGCCTGAAGCGGCGCATCAGGCGCCGGAAACAATAGAAGTCAATGGAACCGGATCAGACTTTAGTGCAATCCGTCAAAAGTCTGATCCGGATTCTGGAAACCAAGGTCACTACTACTAACTACTACTACTACTACTACATTTTCCAGTGTCTCCGGGCATCCAAAACCCTCTTTTTCTGGGTTCAAAAGTTCAGGTCGGATCCATCAAAAAAACGGATCCGTTGCATCAGTTTTTTTATTTCAGCGCCGGATCCGTCCCTTCAGTGTTCGACGGATCATGCCTGATACAAAAAAAACGATGTGTGAAAGAGGCCTTAGGCACAGCTGCAAACCTCTGAAGGACCCTGCATCTTCTTGTTTGGGGACTTTGGAGTCACCAGCAGCTTCAAAAACTTGTCTGCTGCTATGACAAGGCTTTTTTGCCGCTGCTCTTTTAACCTGACGTAATTGCCTGTAGGAAAGAGTCCTCAATTTTCCCTTATCAGTACGCACACGTGTGTACTGTGAATCAGCTACATACTTCTTGATTGTGCGATGATCACGATGAAGTGTCTTGGCAATGTTGATTGTAGTCATGCATTGACCTAAACACTCCATAATTTGTTGCTTCTCAGCAGCCGACACATCCTTTTTCTTTCCCATTTTGGCAGAAAATATAGGCTGCTTAATAATGTGGGACAGCCTTCTTAAGTAGTCTTGCCTTTCATTGGACACACCTGCCAAACTAATTAGCACAGATGTCTGCAATTGCTTACAGTGATATAAAAGAGCCCTGACACACATCACCATCAATGAGTTTAACTGACAAAAAAAATTCTTACCTTATCACTCCTAAACAATTTTGCATAATAATTTGGAACACAGTGTAATAATGTGTTTATTGGGGAAATATTTTTTCCTCCATCGCCTCATTGGGGACACAAGACCATGGGTGTTATGCTGCTGCCACTAGGAGGACACTAAGCAATACACAGAAAAAGTTAACTCCTCCTCCTGCAGTATACACCCTCTGTTGGCTCAATCCTGAACCAGTTCTTGCTTAGTGTCTGTAGGAGGCACTAGGGTCTGCTCTTAGACCCCACTTTTTTCATTTTTTACCTTTTTATTATTTTTCTCTCTTCACGCACGGAAGGGCGACGGGACTTGTACGAAAAGTCCTGATCTCCCACAAACATCAACAGGCGGGTCGCCTCCACGTAACCCCTCCTGCAACGTTACCATCGGGCGACGGATCCCCTTCAATGGGCTGTTCTTCCCATGTGTCAGATGGCTAACGCGACCCGGAGTTTTTGGATTATAGCACCCTCACCACCACTAGTGAAAGTGGCTGGTGCTAGGACGATGGGAAAGGGTCACTCTCCGCCTCCCTATGAAAGGGATGGCGGATTGAGGAGGCACGGATACCTCAGCCATTCACATCTGAGCCAGGAGGCTCCACAGTGAGTACAGGGAAGGACATCTTTACTGCCTTTATGTGCGTCCCCCTGCGCTGTCACAGTCACCGCTGCAGCTCCTTCTCCCTCCGGCTGCATTGGCTAGGTCGCGTTTGCGACCTCATTCGGGCCGCAAGGCCATCGCCTCTCACCGCTGGGCCAGCTCCAAATTTAGTCCCCGGCTTCGGCCGGTAGCCGAGAGTGTAGGCGGGCTTACCGCTCTCACTGGTAGCTCCACCCACATTGCGCGCTCTCCACAGGCCTCTTTCTCTCCCTCCCACCTTTTCTGGCACTTCTCGGGAAACGAGAAGCGCTAAGGACACAAATCTCGGGCGCCATCTTTCGGGATGCCGGCTCTATCAGCGCTGCGGTATTGGGGCACCGGACAGTTCTTTTCCTCAGCGCCACCTCTGGACCTGGGTAAGCTTACACAGTGCTTAACCCCTTCTCCTGCAGCAAGCTCATAGCTGCAAGAAATGTCACAATCAAAGGGCTCTAAAAAGGCTGACAAAAACTACACAGTAGTATATGCTGCCTGCGTCTCATGCAACGCTTCCCTGCCGTCAAAGCATGGTTCCCAATTCTGTGCATCATGTGCCCAAGAGCCCACTGCGTCTACCGCTCAGGAGCCCCCTACTACCGTCCCGGAGCGCCTTTCTACCCCTGATCCCAATGAGCCGGGTCCCTCAGGGTGGCCTGCGTTTCTAGCACAGTCCATGGATTCTCTGACTAGGGCCTTGGATTCCTTCCGTGGCTCCTCTTCTAGCCAGGGCGTCCCTTTTTCTGAATGGGGCCCGTCAGCCTTCAGAGATACCTCATCAGACAGGGGTCGACCCACAGCATCAGCAAAGCGGCCGTCTAGGAAACGCCGCCATAATACATCTCCTAATCCATCTAGCGGTTCGGCATCTGCGAGCTCAGGCTCTCGCTCCCCCTCTCCCAGGGAGCTCAGTGATCATGATTCTGAGTATGAGTCAGATATAGACGATGACCCGAACTCGCCAGAGTTTCAGGAATCCCTGGATTCTCTCATAGAGGCAGTTAATAAAGCCCTGAAGGTAGAGGATGAACCCGGGCCTCACAAGGATCACCCTCTTTCTTTCAAAAGAGCTAAGCGTCCCCGCAAGGTTTTCGGTAACCATCCGGAGTTTAGCAACATTGTTCAGGGACATAGGGAGAAGCCGGACAGACATTTTTAGGACTGAAGTCTCTGAAAGCGCGTTACCCTTTTTCGACAACCGTAGCAAAGGAATGGACTGAATCACCGGTGGTAGATCCACCTGTATCTCGCTTGGCTTCAAAAACCCTTCTGTCCCTTTCAGATGGCTCATCTATTAAAAATCCCTCAGATAGACTGGTGGACAACCTTGCTAAATCAGTCTTTGAGGCTGCTGGAGCATCGCTCTCTCCTTCCTTCGCGGCTACCTGGGTGGCGAGGGCCATGGTGGCCTGGGCTGAAGATCTGGTCAAAGTTACTAGCGATATTCCTCTTCCCCCTGAGGCACAAAATCTTGCCTATCAGATTACTCGGGCAGGCGACTACTTAGTCCATGCATCCTCAGATGCAGCTAATTGCTTTGCACTCACAGCCGCAAATGCCATTGCCATTCGAAGGTCCCTTTGGCTCCGAGAATGGCGCGCGGATTCTGCGTCAAAGAGGTCATTGACCTCGTTGCCTTATCAATCAGGGCGTCTCTTTGGGGAACGTCTCGATCAGATTATTTCTGACGCTACTGGTGGAAAGAGCAAGTTTCTTCCGCAGCGCAGATTCAACCAACCCTTTTGGTCCCAGTACCAAAGCCGCTCCCGTCCTTTTCGGACCTCCTTTAACTGGTCCTCTGCCTCTACCTCGTCCCGTGCACCCCGTTCTTCTAGCAGGGACAGGGGCTCGCAACCATCATTCAGGCCCTCTCACCCCTGGAGAAACAGATTCTCCCAGTCGGGAAATAAGAGTTCCTCCTCTAGAAAATTATCCTCCCAATGACTCCTTGCTGGGGACGGGGGACCCAAACAGGGTAGGCGGCCGCTAACTCTTGTTTCACGAGATCTGGGGGTCGGTCGTTCACGACCGGTGGGTCCGAGATCTTGTAGATTCCGGCTACAAGATTGAATTCTTGTCTCTTCCCCAAGTCGCTTCTTTCAGTCTCGCCCCCCAAAGTCCAAGGCCCTCGCAACTCCCTTCCTTCAGGCCTTGAACATTCTTCGCTCCAGCGGGGTCACCGTCCCAGTTCCTCACGGGGAAAGCTTCCAAGGTTTTTACTCAAACCTTTTTGTGGTTCCCAAGAAGGATGGCTCTTTGCGTCCTATTCTAGACCTAAAATTGCTGAACAAGTTCATCAGAGTCCGCCATTTCAGAATGGAATCTCTCCGTTCTGTTGTCGCATCGCTAGAAAGAAAGGAATATCTGGCGTCAGTCGACATCAAAGACGCATATCTACACATTCCAATCTTCAGAGGACATCAAAAGTTTCTGCGTTTTGCAGTCGGAGAGGATCATTTTCAATTTGCCGCTCTGCCCTTCGGACTCGCAACCGCCCCCAGAGTGTTCACAAAAGTCATGGCGGCCGTCATGTCAATTTTACACTCTCGGGGTGTGGTGGTCCTCCCGTACCTAGACGACCTGCTTATCAAAGGACCGACCTTTCGGGCCTGCACAGAGAGTGTCGAGATCACTATCGACACCCTCTCTCGCTTGGGTTGGTTAGTGAATTTGGACAAGTCCTCTCCCATCCCCTCTCAGAAAATTCCGTTTCTAGGAATGATTCTGGACACCTCCCAAGGGTTGGTATCTCTCCCTCCAGAGAAGATTGCTTCTCTGAGACGGGGAGTGCTCTTGTTGTCTCTAGGCCGCTCCCACTCTCTACGGTTCGCTATGCAGGTCCTGGGGAAAATGGTAGCCTCTATCGAGGCAGTACCGTTCGCTCAATTCCATCTCCGACCTCTTCAACAGGAGCTGATATCAGTCTGGGACAGTAACCCAGCGTCCTTAAGTCGCCGCTTTCGTCTTTCTCCCAGAGTCAGAAGCTCCCTGACATGGTGGAAAAATGTTTCATCGCTGAATCAAGGGAAATTTTTTCTGCCTATCCATTGGCTGGTGGTGACCACCGATGCCAGTCTCCTCGGATGGGGAGCGGTGTTCCTTCACCACACGGCTCAGGGCCGCTGGTCTCTCCTAGAGACCCGTCTCCCGATCAACATCTTGGAGATCAGAGCTATCAAACTAGCCCTCTTGCATTTCCATCATCTTCTGGCCGGTCGTCCCATCCGGATCCAGTCAGACAACGCCACGGCCGTGGCGTACATCAACCGTCAGGGAGGCACTCGCAGCAGATCAGCGATGCTCGAGGTATCGCACATTCTGCGGTGGGCTGAGTCAAACTGCTCGCCCATCTCCGCGGTTCACATCCCAGGAGTGGACAATTGGGAGGCCGACTTTCTCAGTCGCCAAGGCTTAGACTCAGGAGAATGGTCCCTGCACCCGGAAATATTTCAAATCATTTGCCAGCGTTGGGGAATGCCAGATGTGGATCTCATGGCATCCAGACTGAATGCCAAAGTGCAGACCTTCATAAGCCGATCTCGCGATCCACTAGCCATCAGCTCGGATGCGCTAGTCCTCCCTTGGAGTCAATTTCACCTTCCTTACATCTTTCCGCCTCTTCCGTTAATTCCCAGAGTGATCCGAAAGATCAAGGCGGAAGGCGTTCTTCACATTCTTGTCGCTCCGGACTGGCCTCGCCGTCCGTGGTATGCGGAACTAGTGCGTCTGGTCGCAGACGTCCCTTGGAGATTACCAGATCGTCCGGACCTTCTTTCACAGGGTCCAATTTTCCATCACAATTCGAAAGCGCTGAATTTGACGGTATGGCCATTGAGGCCTGGATCTTAGACCAGGCTGGGTTTTCGCAAAAAGTCGTCTCTACAATGATCAATGCCAGGAAGCCGGTTTCCGTCCGCATTTATCACCGTGTCTGGAAGACATTCTTTTCCTGGTGTAAGGATAAAGATCGTTCCCCCTTGCTTTTTTCTATCCCTTCCATTCTGGAATTCCTCCAGGCAGGATTGGACTCGGGGTAAGCACTCTCCTCCCTCAAGGGACAGATTTCCGCCTTATCCGTACTTTTCCAACGACGGATTGCATCTAAGTCTCAGGTCAGGACTTTTATCCAAGGAGTGTCACATCTCGTTCCACCCTACAAGAGACCTTTGGAGCCTTGGGATCTTAATCTGGTCCTCAGTGCTTTACAAGAATCCCCCTTCGAGCCTTTGCCGGAAGTGCCTTTGTCTCTTCTGTCCTGGAAGGTTGTCTTCCTAGTTGCAATTACCTCTATCAGGCGGGTATCGGAATTGGCAGCCTTGTCTTGTAAACCTCCTTTTCTTATCTTTCACCAGGACAAGGTAGTCCTCAGGACTTCTCCTTTCTTGCCCAAAGTCGTTTCGGCTTTTCATATCAATGAAGAGATAGTCCTGCCCTCGTTCTGTCCGGCGCCGAGTCACCGTACTGAAAAAGCCCTTCACACCTTGGATTTGGTGAGGGCTCTCCGGAGGTACATTTCGAGAACTGCATCTTTCCGTAAATCGGATGCCCTGTTTGTGCTTCCAGAAGGACGCAGACAGAGTTTTCCTGCTTCCAAGGCCACGTTAGCCAGATGGATCCGTTTGGCGATCCAAGAGGCGTACCGTGTCAGAGGTCAGTCTATCCCGGCTGGGATTAAGGCACACTCCACTCGGTAAGTGGGGGCCTCCTGGGCCATTCGGTACCAGGCTTCGGCACAACAAGTGTGCAAGGCTGCGACTTGGTCCAGTCTTCATACTTTTGTCAAGCATTACCAAATCCATGCTCAAGTTTCTTCAGATGCGGCACTCGGCAGACAAATTCTGCAATCAGCTGTTGCGCATCTGTAAGTTGTCTGTTGACTGTTTTAAGCGTTTTATGCATGTGGTTCACGAGGCTTCATCTGCTGTTATGGCTTCTCACCCGGGGACTGCTTCGGGACGTCCCATGGTCTTGTGTCCCCAATGAGGCGATGGAGAAAAGGAGATTTTTGTGTACTCACCGTAAAATCCTTTTCTCCGAGACGCTCATTGGGGGACACAGCTCCCACCCTTGTTTAGCCTGTAGCCTCGTTGTTTCTTTGATTTGTTGACATATTGCATTCTGTTATGAGCTCCTACTGCTTTGGCACCGAACTGGTTCAGGATTGAGCCAACAGAGGGTGTATACTGCAGGAGGAGGAGTTAACTTTTTCTGTGTATTGCTTAGTGACCTCCTAGTGGCAGCAGCATAACACCCATGGTCTTGTGTCCCCCAATGAGTGTCTCGGAGAAAAGGATTTTATGGTGAGTACACAAAAATCTCCTTTTTTTTAAATTTATTAAGGGATTTTTAAAAAATATTTTTACACTTATTTTTTTTTTACATTGTCCAAGGGTGGGACATTACTATATAGTATCAGATCGGTAATCTGACAGTTTGCTGAGCACTCTGTCAGATCAGCGATCTAACAGGCAGTGCAGAAGGCTTGCCAGCATCTGCTCTCAGCAGGAAATGACAAGCCACCTCCCTGCAGGACCTGGAAGGACCCCGCGGCCATCGTGGATTCGGGGTCCTGCAGGGAGGAGGCCCTCGGAACAATGCGATCACATGGCGTTGCTCTGAGGGTCTCGGAAGCACGAAGGGAGCCCCCTCCCTGCGCGATGCTTCCCTATGCCACCGGAACGCTGCGATCATCTTTGATCACAGTGTGTTGGGGTTAAAGTACCGGGAGCGGTCCGTGACCACTCCTGGCATTTAGTGCTGGGTGTCAGCTGTGAAAATCAGCTGACACCCGGCCGCGAACAGCTGCGCTCCCCAGTGTGTATGCGGTATAAACCATGGTGAAGTAAAAATAAACATGGCCCTTTATGCAAAAACAGGAAAGCAAAACAAAGTGGTAGCACAAAGCATAGTCCTTGTGGTAGCAGGAATCCACACACACAGGATTAGCAAAAAAACATAGGTCCTCCATTTTGCCTTGCGTTGTTTGTGGCCGCTGTCACCCAGGACATGCAGTACCTCGTGTAGCATTCACACAAGTTTCCTGGGAACGCTGCCCACACTTCCCATGTTCTCAGGGTTAGCAAAAAAAAAAACCACACGGTTCATTATAGCACAAACACGAACACTTCTTTGGCGTTAGCATCTCCAGACACACTGAACACTGAATGCCTAAGGAGGCTGACTATTTAAACCCCAGATCACACTCTGGGGTAGAAATAAGGTGGACAACCTCCCACCTGCTCTATGGTTGTCCACAAAAACCCTGCCCTTAAAATGTTTGATTAACCCCTCTCAACACATAGTGCGCTGGAGCAAACTTCTGGGTTGTAAATGACAGAAGCTAATAGCCTCAGTGAAATGGATCTCCTCTTTATCACTGTTAGGATTTGAACCTGTGAACCATGGCTTGCTAGTCTGTTCCTTTGCTGTGGAGCTATTCGGAACTTGTATAACTTCAGCCTGAAACCATATGAACTTCGTCTGGGATAGAGATCATCACCTGCCCTGCTGATTGTTCCCGCCCTGATTGAGACTGATTGGATAGAGATTATCACCTGCCCTGCTGATTGTTCTCGCCTTGATTAAGACTGATTGAACCTGCTATATATACCTGGCCCTGTGCAGCTTCCTGTTGCTGAGTATATTGTGGTGCTCAGTCTAAAGGTACTGCCACACTAAGCTATCCCGCTAGCGATCTCGTTAGCGTTGCATACTAATGAGATCGCTAGCGGATTGTTTCTATATCGCTAAATGCAGTCACATTTAGCGATATAGTTAACGACGCTATCGCCGTTAGCGATCTTCTTAACGACTTTAGCGGTACAAAAGTACCGCTAAATCGCTAAGAAAAGGTGCCACACAGCGATAAGATACTTACCCAGCGGGAGCGCCAGCGATGAAATAGGGTCCGGAACGATTCCAGCGACGAGCGAGATCACAGCAGGAAGCTCGTCGCTGGAAGCTGCCGCACTGAACAAATCGCTAACGGGATCGCTAAATAGTGACGTTTTTTAGCGATCCCGTTAGCGATATTGTTTAGTGTGGCATACCCTTAACTGAGTGAAGCATTATCTGAGCTCCTGATCTGGAAGGTGTTCTGCTGGCGCCTTCCTGTCTCTTGTGGAAACCCTGCTGTTCCTACCTCAAACTTCTATCATCTAAACGGACTTGGTGCTTGTGTGTGATCTCGGCCGGCCCTAGCGTGGGCGGGCTCCGGCATCTGCCGACATAGTGAACTACCACCGCCATATACTGCACTTCCAGAAGTCTTTCCACGGTCCGGTCACCTGCACACTTCTGCTCCGGCCACTGACCTCCAGTCCAGTATCGCCAGTAACGTGACAAACACTTTGCACGAATTCCATACTGAAGTCAGGTGCGGTCAAGACCAGCTGTTTAAACAGGGCGAGCTTCAACTCCTGGAATGCCATCTCTGCTTCAGATGGCCATTTGGCCATGGACTTCTTCGTTCCCCTAAGAAGATCAGTCAAGGGGGCGGCTATCATGGCAAAATTCTGGAAAAATCACTGATAGTATCCCACAATTCCCAGAAATGCTAGGATCCGGTCCATGGCCCTCTGTAAGGTAGCTGGGGCTCCCTGCAGACCAAACGGCATCCTGGTGTATTGAAAGAACCAGTCAGGTGTAGAGAAGGCTGTCTCCTTCTTGGCACTTGAGGACAGGAGAATTTGCCAGTACCCTTTCATTGGGTCCAGAGAGATAATATACCTGGCTGACCCTAGCCTCTCAATGAGCTCATCGACCTGTGAAATCGATTATGCGTTGAACTTGGACACCTCGTTCAGCTTTCTGTAGTAATTCCAGAAATGGCACTCTCCATCCGGCTTTGGCACAAGGACAGTGGGGCTGGACTAGCCGCTCTTTGACTCATCGGTGATGCCCAGACTAAACATACTCCTCACCTCCTTGGAGATCACCTCACTTTGGGAATCCGACACGGCTTTTAGTTCACCCTCCCATCAGTTCTGTCAGGATTTCACGCTCCACAACCTGCTTATATCCTGGCAACTACGAAAAAAGGTCCGGTTCCTCTGAAGCAGCTCTCAGCACTGTCGCTTCTTGGCTGGTGACAGTGTCTCTGCCACTGTGACATAGTCAACCCTGGCTTCAAGATTGGCCCCTAGGCACGTCGCTTCCACCGGTTCCATTTCTCGCCATGGTTTGAACAGGTTAATGTGGTACATCTCATATGGCTTTCATCTCCCTGGTTGGTGGACCTTGTAGTTGACGTCACTCAACTTTTCGACCACCTTCTATGGCCCTTGCCACTTGGTCAAAAACTTATTTTTCACTGTGGGGATCAACACCAACACACAGTCTCCAGGGCTAAACTGTCACAGTCTTGCCGACCAATTGTTGACTCTTACCTGGGCCTCTTGTGCACAATCTGCATCACCCTCGCGATCCTGTCTTGCATCTGGGCCACATGTTTGATACTTCGGTGGAATGTTACCCCTGGTTCCTAAGCCTCCTTTGCAATGTCCAGAAGTCCCCGAGGTTGCCGTGGGTATAGCAGCTCAAGTGGTGAGAACCCCGTAGAGGCCTGTGGGACTTCTCTAACCGAGAATAGTAGGTACTGTAGCAGGCAATCCCAGTCTCCGCCATCCTTTTCTCCATCTTCTTCAAGGTCTTGTTGAACCTCTCCACCAGGCCATCCATCTGCGGATGGTACACAGACGTTCCGAGTTGGGTAACCTGGAGAGCCTTACACAACTCTCTCATGACTTTGGACATAAAAGGAGTCTCTTGTTCTGTCAGGATCTGTTTTGGCAAGCCCATCCTGGAGAAAAAAAAAATGGACTAGCTCTCGCGCTATACTCCTGGCGTAGGAGTTTCCCAGTGGTACCACCTCTGGGTACCATGTTGCATTGTCAATTACCACCAGGATGTATTGCTGACCCCTGGCTGACTTAACCAAGGGCCCTACAAGATCTATGGCAATGCAGTCAAATGGGACTTCTATTATGGACAATGACACTAGAGGACTGCGGAAGTCAGATACGGGAACAGTTAACTGATAGGTAGGGAAGGAATCCCAGAAATTAACAATGTGTGGGTGACAGCCTGGTCAGTAGAACCTCCGAAGGACCCACTCTTGAGTTTGTCTTCTCCCAGATGCCCACCCAAGACATGTGAAAGGGCCAGATTTAATGCCATACGCCTATATGGACTCGGCACCAACAACTGCTCTAATACTTCCCCTCTTGGTTTAGTGACCCAGTAAAGCAGCCCCTCATTTATAGTAAAATATGTATACCTGGTGTTGGCCTCCCCCCAGAAACCCCTCAACTCGGGAATCTCATGGGTCACTGTCTATCGTCCACGGCGCCGGCAAGAACACCCGGGGAACTCATCCGCCTCCGACTGCAATAGGGATTCTTCATGGGTGGACCGGCTTCTGTCTGAGCTAGTGGGCATCGTCGCCTTTTCCCACAATTCCCAGAACAGGTTAAAGTCCCGCCCAATTATCACTTTTGTAGCAAGTCTTTGACTACTCCAACCTCATGGGACTCAGTGCCACAGTTTGTTTTTATCGTCACTCTGGCAACGGGGTAGTCCTCGACGTCCCCGTTGATACACCGGATGCCCAGGTGTTTCCCTGGAGTCAACTGGTGGGGGAGTGTGGACCTTATCAGGGTCACCAGACGAGTCCTGACACCAGCACTCCATTTATTGTCACGGGACATGCGTGCAGCACCTCACCGGGCTGATAGTCCACACTGCAGGCGGGATAGGCATAGCATGAACATTGTCTCCCTACATGCAGTCCATCTTTTCAAAGGAAATAGGACACTGGGTGGCTATGTGTGCAGGACCGTGACATCTCCAGCAGATCAAGTCTTTACCTGCGGCCTTTGGCAACCCTTCAGCAACCAATTGGGACCTTGGACTCCCACCCCCCAATGGTGGCTCTACTACCCCTCTTTTGATATTCTGGCTTCTTCTGGGTATCCCAGTATGGGGATAGAACACCACCCAGCTTCCTCAGGGACCTCTCGACCACCTGGTACATTTCTACTAGGCCAAAGAGGTCATCTGCATTTCAAGGGGGCTTTGAAAGGGAGTGGATAAACCTGTCCATTACGACTTGTCGACCATCTGAGCTGGAGTGGAAGACTCTGGCTGCAACCTCTTCTGTACAAAATGCAATAAATCAAACATTTGGGTGCGAGGGTGTTTGTCACCATAATACGCCCAGTAGTGAACACTTTGTGCACTGACCGACAGTAACTCCCGTGCGTCTCAAAATGTCAGTTTTTAATGTGGCATACTCTTGTGCATCCTGTAACGCCAAATCATAATAAGCCTTTTGTGGCTCGCCAGTTAGATATGGGGCCAACATCTCCTCCCACTGTTCTGGCAGTAGCTTCTCACACTCTGCTACCCACTCAGAAACAGTCAAAAAGCCTTCCACAGCATCAGCCGGGGTCATTTTTTTTTTTGTATCGCTCGTCTTACCGCCTTCCAGACGTATGTGTTATCACCTGGACTTGGGTGAGGGGCTGCCGGCCTTCCATTAAACGCCTCTGTGAGTCAGTCTATCTGCTGCTGCTGTTGCATCTGTTGTATAAGCAGCCGATTGGTCTCTTGTTGCACCAGCTTTTGCTGCTGTAACTTGCTCCTGCTCTTTTATCATATGTTTAATCAAGTAAAACGTGGGGAAGGGCAAAAGAGGAGTAGTCAGCTCACCATAACTTTACTGTTGCCAATGGCACTTTGGATTATGGTTCCTTACATGGAGCCGCCATGGTCCAGAGCGAATATCAACCTGAGTAGGCAGGAAAGAATGTCTCCAGCGTGGAAATCTTAGATACGACTTAACTTTTATTTCTAATAGTCATAAAAAACATTACAAAGGCATACCACTAACTAGCCCAAGACAAACCGACCGCTTATGTCTAAATCATGGTCATGTTTAATCAGGTCCTCAATTTTGCCTGACGTTGTTTGCTGGCTTGTGGCCGCCTTCACCCAGTACATGCAGTACCTCTTGTAGCATTCACAGGTGTTTCCTGGGAACGATGCCCGCACTTCCCGTTCTTAGGGTTGGCTGATTAACCCCTCTCAACACATAGTGTGCTGAAGCAAACTTCTGAGTTTAAGTCACAGAAGCTAATAGCCTCAGTGAAACATATCTCCTCTCCAGCACTTTGCCAGTGACTTTGTCATACTGCCAAAAGGCTAGGATTCATATACTCCGAGGCAGAGAAGTACTCCTCTAGGAGCGAAGATATCCTGAAAGTTGGGTATCTCATAATCTTCTAAAAGACCTAGTACATCCCACAACCAGCCCTCATATAAGCTCACCAAGGAGATGTATGTGGGTGTAACCTTGATCTCATAAAAAGCAGAGTTGGTGTTTCTGTCATTTCTCAGTCCTGGAACGTACAGCTTGCTATCGTTCTGTCTATTTTTATAATGAATATCTCCCTCTGTTAAGCTCAGAGCCATGTCCGTGACACAGGTTTAGTACATTTCTTTTGTTATTTTAATGTCTGAGGAAGGCCATAGGTTCAAAAGGCTGCCTCGGACAGATTTGGTACAAGCCACTCCGTCTGGCAGACTCCTGAGAAATTCCAATATTCCAATTGAGAATCTGTGGTCAGACTTGACGATTGCTATTCACCAGAGGAAACCATCTAAGCTAAACGGGCTAGAGCAGTTTTTCCTTGAGGTTTGGGCAAAAATTCCAGTGAAAAGCTCATAGACTTATCCAAAGAGACTTTCAGCTGTAATTGCCACAAAAGGAGGCTCTACAAAGTACTGACTTTAGGGGGGTGAATAGAGATGCACACTGAAGTTTCCAGTTATTTTGTAATATTTGTTTGCTTCACAATAAAAAGAAAACCAAATGTTCACAGTTGTAGGCATGTTCTTTACATGAACTGATGCAAACTCTAAAAAAAACAAACAAACAAAAACATGAAATTCCAGGTTGTGAGGCAGCAAAACACGAAAAATGCCAAGAGTGTAAATAGATCACGGGATAAATGTGATCCAAAATGTTATGTAAAATGTTCCCAATAAAACATTCAACTCAATCCACAAAAAAGTAAGTCCCCACTCAGGTCGATCATCTCACATTGGAAATATAGAAGGCTTCCACGTTATATCACAAAGGCTCTGGAAAAGTGCTATGGCTTCTCACCCACTGTGATGATACAGCATTTAATCTTAATTATCCAGACGTCTATTTTTAGTAAGCCAGCAGGCACAGACTTTTTTATTTTTATGTTGACTTACTTTATTTTTCAGTTGATCAGATGGAAGATGAAAATCTTAGGCTCTATTTACACTGCATTTCTGTAATACATTCGGTGGTTGCACCTGAATCCCCTAAAAATGGAATTCAGACTAACGCTCAATAGGGCCATCAACTTCAATTACACAAATGGATTGCAAATTATCTCCATTTTTTGTGTTTTGAAAGCGAACCTGTCAGCAGGATTTTGCTAAGTAAACTACAGACACTGTCAGGTTGGTGCTGTTAAACCGATTAAAATGATACCCGGGGTGAAGAAATCCGTCTTGTCGCTCTTGTGTAATCAGTGTTAGAAGTTTTCAGTTAATGAGATGTCCGTGCTCTGGGGCTGGACTGTAGTCAGAGTCTTAGGCCTGAGTCAGACATAACGTAATACGCAGAAATGTTCCCTGAACAGTGATTTCGTATGTGATCCGTTGGCAATGCTAGGCTGCGTTTTTGCGCATGTAAGCATCCATATGACATCTGTATGGCATCCGTATAGCGTTTTTCTTCTCGCAACCTTGCAAAATCGACATTTAACGGTTTTGAGGCCTGCAAATAATTTAAATCATCATCAGCAACCCTATTTATTGGCTTTACAACAGGTGACAGCCTCCAATTCTGGCCATTTTCGTTCCGTGCTTGTGTTGGTGTATTTGTGGTTTCTGTGAAAAATGTCAGACAGACTTAGTATCATCCCAACTGAGCTGGTGCTATACAACTGGGTTTTGTCACGCCGCTTTGGCCAGCCATACCCAGTGATTGTGGATCCGAGGAGGAGGAGACGACTGTGGGTCCATCGCTTTTGAGGCAACACCTCACTAAAGGCCATTTCCACCGTCTCTATGCATCATTGCGGACCCATCCCGACAAGTTTTACCAATATTGTCGCAAGAGCCTTGCCACCTTTGATATTTTGTTGGAGACAGTGCGCCCTGGGATCACGTTTCAGGACACCAGGATGCGCAAATGTGTTTCTGCTGAGGAGCGCCTTATCCTTACGTTACGGTATGTATTTCTCCTCCTCATACTGTATGTTGATGATGTTTCCAAATTTAGTATATAGTTCTGTTTAAAATTTTAGTTTGTTTTAGTCGTAATATATATATCCAAAATCAAAACTCGCATTATTAATAATAATATGTATTTGTTTCTAAAATCACATAGCCATTGGAACTCTTTTTATGTTGGTATTGCATGGCTTGTTAGTTAGACACTGTAACTTTCATTAATGTGATTTGTTTTTAACCTTCAACATGTTTGCTAATTTTAGTTTATATTTTCTTTTCTTGTAGCTTCTTCACAACTGGTCATTCATCATGAATTTTTGATCGGAATATCAGGTGTTGTCCGGTCTACTTGTTCCGAAATCTGGTCACAACTTCATCAAGTGGTCATGCCTGAGCCAAAGATGGAAGACTGGCTGCGGATTTTCAGGGGATTTGAGGAGCACTACCAGTTTCCCAATTGTTTTGGAGCCCTGAATGGGAAGCACATCCGTGTTCGTAAGCCGCCAAACTCAGGGTCCCAATTCTATAATTATAAACAATTTTTTCTGTAGTTTTGTTGGCCCGGGTCAACAGTCACTACCGATTTATAATTGTAGATATTGGGGCCTATGGAAGAACTGGAGACTCTAGAGTCTTCAATTCTTCCATTATGGGTTGGCAGCTGACAATATTCAGTTGGACCTACCACCACCTCGTCCGCTTCCAGGCTCCAATGTTGAACCTGTGCCTTATGTCCGTGTTAACAACAAACGAAAAAATACGATCACATAGTCCAGAGTATATTCAAAATATGAAACTTTTTATTAATAAATAGACATACAGGTTACAGAGGTGAGAGAAACCACAGTGTAACTACAATTCAAAAAGCATAGGGACGCAAATGTGGTAACATGTCCACTCCATTAATAGTATTATTAAAACATCATGTGAAAAAACGCTACCACTTATCAAAGAAAATCACTGGCAAAATATAGCCCACCACACATATGGCACTATGTGCTAGATAAAGATATGGTGACTCACAGTATGACCCTCTACATCTAGCAGCCGGCTAGATTATCATGCAAAGAATACAAGTGATCAGATAGCCATAGTACATACCAAAAATGTCACGATGTCACACTATTGCCAGGTGTGTGGAGCGGAGAGGAACGTCCACCACGCCGAGCGTCACCCGACGCGCGTTTCGGCAGAAGCCTTCGTCAGGGGGCGTGATTATAGAATGCTGTAGATAAGCCCTGATGGTGGTGGCTGCAGCTTATATACGAAAAATGGGGTGACAGATTCCCTTTAATACTAAAATATCTTCAAAACACACACACACATATTATATATTATTAATATATACACACACACATATTAATATATATATAAATATATATGTCAGTGACAAATACAATTAGTATAGTATTTGCGCAAAATTATGGACATGTATTTAATTAATAAATGATTATTTCATGTAAAAATGGTGTGGGGTCCCCTATAATTTTATAGCAGCAATAGCTATGCAGACAGCTGAGAGATATATTTACAGCTAGGAAGGGGCCATGGATAGTCCTCCCCTGGCTACAAAACCAGCTCTCAGCCACCCAGAAAAGGCGCATCTGTAAGATGCGCCAATTCTGGCACATAGCCTTGCTCTTCCCACTGCCCTGTAGTGGCAGCATATGGGGTAATAGTTGGGGGGTTAGTAATGAAGATGCATCAATTAGAAGCCCCATTACTAATCCCATAGTCAAATTGTAAATAAAACACAGACACACTGAAAAAATTCATTTTATTGAAATAAAGACACACTCCTTCGTTATTCTAAATTCAACCATACTTACAACCTCTGCATATTTACAGTAGCCAAACTTGAATTGCTGGCTTTTCAAAGGACACTGATGCGTAAAAATCAGACAGCACTTGCATGGTGCTAGTGCTGTGCGATTTTTTTTTTTTTCTTTTTTTCTCGCATCCATTGAATTGTATTGGCGAGTCTCGTCCGAGATACGCTGCATGCTGCGATTTTTTTCTCAGTCCGATTTCAGCTGAGGAAAAAAACAAAAGATGTCACCCATTGAATACCATGGGTCCGAGTGCAATCCAATTTTTTTATCGGCTTGCACTCGTCCGTATTTCTCACATATGGGTATGAGCCCTAATGCTCTATGCCAGAGAGACCTGCCCAGAAGCACAAACATGTTCCTCATCATAGAGACAAAGAGAGAAACAGACTGTTTGTGCTTTGGGTTGGCCTGTGGGCAGGCCTTTCCTTGGTTTCTCTGGCTTAAAGCATTAAGATAAGGCCGGAGTCACACTAGCGAAAAATACGGACGAGTGCGAAGCGCAAAAACATCGCATAGCACTCGGACTAATGTTAATCTATGGGGCAGCTCCCATCAGCCGATTTTTTTTTTTTTCTCGGCCATATTAGGCTAGTTTCACACCAGCGTCTGACCGACCTGCGTCGGGCAGCACACGGCTGCCGCTAAGCTCCGCCCAGGCCACGCCTCCTCCTGATCGCTCCGCCTATGGGCGCATGACGCTGCATGCGACCTGCGTACCCTATCTTTAGCATTGGGTTCTCAGGCCGTACGCAGGTATGCGTTTGCCGGCGCATGCGTCCTTTTGACAGTGCACCGAGCGCACCAAAATGCAACACGGTGAGTTGGGCGCAGGTCGGCACACCGTCAAAAGGACGCATGCGCCGGCAAACACATACCTGCGTACTGCATGCGAACCCAATGCTAAAGATAGGGTGCGCAGGTCGCATGCAGCGTCATGCGCCCATAGGCGGAGCGATCGGGAGGAGGCGTGGCCGGGGCGGAGCTTAGCGGCGGCCGTGCGCTGACCGATGCAGGTCGGTCAGACGCTGGTGTGAAACTAGCCTTATACGGGCTGACAAAATCGCAGCATGCTGCGATTGTCAGCGTATTACAGCCGTAATACTCCAATGCAAGTCTAAGGGGGCGAGAAAACTACGGATTACACACAGACCAGACATGTGATTTGTGAGAAATACGCAAGATTTGTCCAGGTGACAGGAAATTGACATGCTAATTAGCTTATAAAGCGTTCCAGACATCCCAGAAGAATGCCTCCATGGAGTCCACCGTCATGTCCACATACATCAACGTGGAAATGCTTATCGTTCTGGTCCAAGAGAGGCCAGAACTGTGGGACCAGAGGGACGCACATTATTCTGACCGGGCCCGAAAAGAGGCGGCATGGAGGAGGATCTGTGTCCAAATGTTTACTAATTATGAGGACCGGCCATGTGAGAGCCAGCAACAAATTAGTAAGTTCTGTCCTATTTTAAAAATCATATTAATGCGCAAAATAACCTGTTTTTGTGAGGGCAGAGCAAAGTACTGCAGTGCACAGGCGCCGGGAAAGGTCAAAGACTGCGCACTGTAGTACTTTACTCTTCCCTCAACAGGGCAGATACAGTACGCCTGTGCAGGAGCGCGACAGAAGGAGGAGGACGTCATCGCTAGAAGATGGGAGGTGATGGACCCGGACCGCATTGGACCGCCCCCCGAGTGAGTATAATAATAACTCGTTTTTCTTATCTTTCAGGTGACATCGGGGGCTTGTTTACAGCATTACAGAATGCTGTAGATAAGCCCCTGATGGCGGTGGCTTCAGCTTATATACGAAAAAATAGGTGACAGATTCCCTTTAAAACGATGTGCACAGTTGTGTATTACAATGCGATTTTAACATGAGCTTTTACAATAGAGAGAACTGCTGTATGTAAAAGCTCATGTTAAAATCGCACTGCATACGCATGTCATATGGATGTTCCGTTTAAAAATCGCATAACACTCGCATGACAATCGTCATGGCCTTTGTCCGTTTTTTTCGGTCCGGAAATCGAACAATTTTTTTTTTCTCACATATGGGTTGTACCCTTAGGCTAAGTGCACACGTTCAGGAATATTTGCGTTTTTTTTCGCGTTTTTTCCGCGATTTTCCGCTGTAAAAACGCAAAAAAACCGCAAGCATTAAGCATCCTATACATGTTAATTGATTCCGCATGTTTTGGCCGCATGTTTTGGCCGGAAGGTGAGAATATCATTATTTATTATTTTTTTTTATTATTTTTACATTAGATCTTTTTACTATTGATGCGGCATCAATAGTAAAAAGTTGGTCACAGTGTCAAACACTATGTTTGACTCGTGTGACCAACCTGTCAATCAGTTTTCCAAGCGATGCTACAGATCGCTAGGAAAACGCTAGCATTCTGCAAGCTAATTACGCTTGCAAAACGCTAGTTTCTGGCGGGAATACGCATACAAAAAAAATGCGTATTTCCCGCGGGAGAAGTGCGGGATTGCCGCGGAAATTTCCTCGGCAGTTCCGCAACGTGTGAACTTAGCCTTAAGATAAGATTCTGCCGACAGTTCCTCCCCGGAGCACGGGCATCTCATTAACTGAAAACTTCTAACACTGATTACACAAGAGCCACAAGACGGATTTCTTCACCCCAGGTATCATTTTAATTAGTTCACCACTGCCAACCTGACAATGCCTGTGGTTTACTTAGCAAAATCCTGCAGACAAGATCGCTTTAAGGGCTCATACCCACTTGCGAGAAATACGGACGAGTGCAATCCCATAAAAAATCGTATTGCACTCGGACTAATGTTATTCAATAGGTGACATCTCATTTGCTGAAATCGGACTGAGAAAAAAAATTGCAGCATGCTGCGTATTGCTGTGATTCTCGGACGAGACTCGCCAATACAAGTCAATGGGTGCGAGTGCTGTCCGTTTTTTTTTCTCGCACCCATTGAATTGTATTGGCGAGCGTCGTCCGAGAATCACAGCAATACGCAGCATGTCCATTTTTTCGGTCCTGAAATTGGACCGTTGTTTTTCTCGCAAATGGGTATGAGCCCTAACTGAAAGTGTCTGTTTTCAGACAAGAAAAGAAACTTTTCAGACCACAAGTCTGTGCCAATCAGCAAAGACAACACTTTCAAAGAAAAAAAAAAACACAAACAGAGTTCCCTAGAACTGTTTGTGACACTGCCGTCAGGGGTTCACCAGCCATTTTTAGGAGGATTCAGGCACAAACCCAGATGCATCGTAAAAATACAGTTTGAACAAGGCCTTACATATGTCAGAAATTATTATCCTTCATAAACGTATTTGGGCAGATATTAACAGATGGCATATTCTGTTTTGTGCGTTGCTAGTATAATAGAAGAGAAACACCCCTTAGTCTAATATATGCTGGGGAAAAGTAACATCCTTTAGAGCAGTTCCCTAGGTAACGTGGTACATGTGCTGCTACAGTATACAATAGGTGAAATGTATGCATGCAATAATTAGGATCTGAATGTCATCCAAGCTGGTGATTCAGGATGCCAATGAAGTAAAAATAACACAAGTGCAGCACTAATGGAATTAACAGCTTCAGGAACACAGAAGATGAGCAAATCTCACAATGAACACTTTTACTTTGCAGTATTTAGAATATTTATTCTACAAAATAAATATACACCGAACAAATGACTGAATATTGATGCAGTGATGACAACTAGTCGCTACCTTGGATGCTTTCCTCATTGATGCAGATGTGAATACTTAAATATATTTAGTTTAAAGAAGCACTCCCATCAAAATTGTTTTCCTCTTAATATATTACAAGCATCATATTATATAGCACGGTGTACTTAGAATTGCTCATTTTGCCTTTCTACCCAGCAAATTCTACTCTTTTCCATTAGGTCTATGACATCACGTAATTAAATACTGTCTAGCTGAATCCTTCTAAGCTTTTTGTAGTAACAGGAGGTCAATTTTCTCTCCACAAGTCATGAGTCACTGTCAAAGTCTATGGGGAAGAGGAGCAACTGAGTCTCTGGTCCCTGCATGACTCATTACTCTCTTCAACTCCTGACTGTTTCTACATAGAGGAGAGAAAAGAGATTAACTATCTGGGTAGAAAGGCAAAATGAGCAATTCTAAATACATAGTGTTATACAATATGATGAGTGCAATATATTAAAGGGAATCTGTCACCAAAATTGACCCATTTAACTCCTTCATGACATGCGCCGTAGTAGTACTGCCGGCGGAGAGCCCACATTTTTTCGGGCACATGTCAGCTGTTTTGAACAGCTGACATGTGTCCAGTACAGCCGCTAAATGCCGCTGTCAAGCTCTGACAGCGGCATTTAACGCACACTTCCGACCTTCGAGCCAGAAATCCGCCCATCGGTGACCCCGTCACATGATTGCGGGTCACCGATAGGTTGGCATGACAACCAGAGGTCTCCTGGAGACCTCTATGGTTGTCACTGCTGGCTTGCTGTGAGTGCCATCCGGTGGTCAGCGCTCATAGCAAGTGAGGTATTCTGCTACATACAGGTGATCTATCATTGCCTGTATGCTTCTAGTCTCCCAAGGAGACTATTGAAGCATGCCCAAAGTAAAAAAAAAAAAAAAATTAAAAAAGTATAAAAGGTTAAATCACACCCTTTGGCCCAATTCAAAATAAAACAATAAAAAAAAAATCAAACGTACATATATTTGTTATTGCCGCTTTCAGAATCGGCCGACCCATCAATAAGCAAAAAAGGATTAACCTGATCACTAAACAGCGTAGTGACAAAAAAGTAAAAATGCCAGAATTAGGCTGGTTTCACATTAGCGTTTTTTTTAAGCGCAGCGCATCGTGCTCATCCGATCGCATGCGCCCCTATGTTTAACATGGGGGTGCATGGTTTAGCGTTAGCATGCAATCATCAGCGTTTTCATGCGCTTGCGTTATTTCGACGTGAGCGACTTGGCGCGCACAACGCAACATGTTGCATTTTTGGGTCCGCCCAAAGTCGTTAAGAAGGCGCATGCGCTCGCATCACTCACGGAATGCGCCAAAACAACACATTATAGTCTATGTGATCGCTGACGTGCGCTAGGTCAGGCGCAGGTCAGCGTTCTACATGCGTTGTTAGAGATAACACATGTCTAGACACTGGTTTAAACCACCCACTAAACAAAGAACCATTGTATGGGGGTAGTGTATATAAAAGAAGGTGTTGGCACTTCAGTCCACTACTCTACAGCCAGATACAGAGACAGCAGCTATTCCGACATTTGAAAACTTTGGACAGCTTTCAACAACTGGGATAATGTGAGTATAAAACCTAATGTTTTTCTCTCCTTTTTTCTCAATTTATTATGTACTAATGTCTCTTTTTTTTATTGCAGCATGTCTTTCGGGGATGAATATGTTCCTGGCCCTGGTGAACTGGCCTGTTACGCATCCCACGGCTGCGGGGCGTTGGGACATGGCATAGCTTGCCTAACTAGCCAATGCTCCCACGCCGCCAGTCCACGACGACGTGAGCATGCGTCCCAGATGGTAAGAGAATGTGGACCCACTGGACCACGGAGGGAGACCCGGGTCTGCCCGGACTAGGGGAGGGCAGCGACCGGGATCCGTGGCAGCTGAGCATGTGGGCAAGATGGCGACCTGCAGGACTAGACAACACCGCACAACTTCAGGTATGAAGAAACATAAAGTTTACTTAAAGACACACACAGTACATAAACAGAACATAATGCCGGGCTCTCGATTCCGCACATCAGAGAAGGGTACACGTCTCAGGATCAGACGAGTGCAGGAGGACATCACGGGTAGATGCAGTCCAAGGTTATCTGGCACGGACATACTAGGGCGGCCTCTCTCTCAGGCCTCAGGCGTAGCACAGGCTCAGCAGGAGAACATCAGACACCGACCTCAGACAGACTTCAGACGATGGCAGGGTCATCACGGGTAGATGCAGTCCAGGATCATCTGGCACAGGCATACTAGTATGGCCTCTCTCAGGCCTCAGGCGTAGCACAGGCTCAGCAGGAGAACATCAGACACCGGCCCAGGACGAACGTCAGACGATGGCGGGGTCATCACGGGTTGATGCAGTCCAGGGTCATCTGGCACGGGCATACTAGGACGGCCTCTCTCTTAGGCCTCAGGCTTAGCACAGGCTGAGCAGGAGAACATCAGACACTGACCCAGGACAGACGTCATCACAGGGTAGACCACGGAGGAACCGGCAGGACATCGGGACATCAGGAACACGGACTGGATCTCAGATACTCAGGAACACAGACAGGATATCAGGAACACGGATTGGATCTCAGGGACACAGGAACATGGACAGGATATCAGGAACATGGACAGGAACTCAGGAACACGGACTGGAACTCAGGAACATCAGAACACTGGCGTCAGACTCCGGACATCTGGCAACGATCGGCAGGCTCCGGACATCTGGCAACGATCGGCAGGATAGAATCCGGACATCTGGAAGTGGTCATCGGACATCAGGCCATGGTTAGCATCTGGCAGCGACCTGAAAAGGAACCCCAGCGGTCTGGTGCAAGCCCCGCCAGGCTCAACGGGAGCTGGCCGGGAATTGCACAGAAGCTGAGCACAGAGTAACAGAAACTCAGCACACATACCGGACTCCTCCTTCCAAGATGAACTCAGGTTATATAGCAAAGATTCACAGTCACTGGCATAGGGTTCAGGACACAGAAGGACTTCAGGAACATAACACAGAGGACACAGTTCAGACAGTCAGGTACAGGATAGATCCAGGATCAGGGATCAAGGCACAGCAGGAACAGGCCTGGATATGCAGCCTCCAGGAAGGGCGATCTGGGTACTCAGCCCCCAGAACAGGCGGAAACACAAGACAGGACAAAGGGAATCAGCTCTCCAGAACTGATCGCACTCAGAGCAGGAGCTGAACACACAAACACACATGGCTAGGTTCAGGAACTCAATGCAGACTCAATGCAAAGCTCTGGCAACGCCCCACAGGGCTGGGGAACTTTATATATGAGCTGCTTCACAGCGATAGGATGGAGCAGCAATTCTAGTGCACACCCAATCCTCATAAAAGCAGGACAGGTGTGGACCGCGCCCCCTATGCAGAGCCAGACAACTCAGCACAGAAGGACACCTGACAGTGGCTGCAGCCACACACGTAGTAAGTCATGCACCACTGCAGAGGACTTTGCAACCTACGGGTGGCTTCTACAGCAGGCCAGGGACCGCACATGCGGGTGGTCATGCAACGCAGCGGAGACACGCAAGTACGGCTACGCAGCAAGCTGGGAACTGAGCAGCATCCATACAGGTAACAGACAACAGTATCCCAGCTGGTTAGGGGGAAAGGAGCAAAAGGGTTAAAGCAAAGACATGCAAAGTAACGCTGGAAAACAAAGTACAGACAATACCAGCGTTACATGGCCCAAGCAGAGGGTGAAGTGAGTACCTTCCTTCCATACTGATTGGTAAGTATTTGCTGTTCCATGGACACATGTGGCAAATAATTTTTTTTTCTTTTTCAGACCACATCGTCCATGGCAGCGGAGGAAGAACGGGAGCAGCCAGTCCGTGTGCAGGCGGGGAGACGTCCTGTAAGTATAGACTGACAAATTGTACCCTTATTTTTTGCCCCTGACTTTTTTATTGCCTGTTTTTCCTATTCAATCTTGCTTCTATTCTCAACCTTTCTTCTATTCTGTCTTGTTTTCTATCTTTTTCATTTCCAAATCTTTCCAAGATTAATGTTTTGCTTTCTTTTCTAGGCTCCACAACGGGATGAGGAACTCGCCCTGGACAATGACGCCCTCATACAGTTGTTCCAGGAGGAATTTCGTAAGTATTTCAATGCTGTGTGATGCGGCAGTGACCTTGGCCAGGATCACACAACTGTGTGTGATGGTAGTAACTCCAGTGAGTTTCTATCATCACACACAGTTGTGTTATCCCGACCTGCAGTGCATTGTCTAAATTCTATTTTTGGTTTTCCACAGTGAACAAGGTCAGAACCCGTTGGCGCTCAATGAAGGACCACTTCAACAGGGACCTTAAACTGGAGAACCAGGTTGCCAGTGGTGCTGCGGCAAGGACCACCCGAAAATACCGTTACCATCGGGCGTTGGCGTTCTTAAGACCGGTCCTTGCCACCAGAGCGTAAGTATTTAGTTGTTGTATTGTGTTTACTCTGTGTTTTTCTAGTCCACAGGAGTTGGCGTTTTTACTATTGTAAATGCATGATACAAATTTTTTTTTTTTCACAGCGCCTGGAGCAGCACCCTGCAACCTGGTCCTCGAGCGGTCCTTCAGAGAGCTGCCTCGAGCCCGTCCCAGCCATCCCCAGCCAAAAAGCACTTTGTGGGTCGGCAACACAGCCAGCAGGAGATCAGGAAGCTGTTCAACCAGGTGTTCCCCTGTCACAGGTCTCTGCCACTGGTTTTGCGGGCACTTCCCGCCAGTGGCAGAAGGCCTCGGACAGGAATCTCATTCCCGAGTTCATTCACTTGAGCACGGTTCTTCAAAATGGCCTCAAGGCGTTGGGCGACAGAATGGATAGCGGTTTTGCACTAATGGAACACCGCTCCCAGTCTGTTGAGCGTCGCTTTGACCATCTTGAAGCCGACCTCAACAGACCAGCGCACCATTTTTTTAATAAAATTGAACAGGGCATGGCGGAACACTTTAGTCCAGATCTCCAGCTGACTGTGATGCAGGCCTGCAACACTGCTTACACGCAGGCTATGCAGCAGAGCCGGTACGTGCAGCAGCCAGTGGTGCCTTTCCCACCCGTGCCACCACTGACTCGCTTCACCTCACTACCGACTTCTGCTGCATACCACTGCATGGCCACCAGCATTCCAAGCCATGCTGGACACCACTACACCACACGAAGTCACAGTGCAGCTGGACACTCCCCCGCCACCACCATGCCAAGCGCTGCTCCTGTTTGGACATCCTCCACCCCTGCTTGGACCTCCACCCCTGCTTGGACCTCCTTCACCTCCAGGGACGCCACCACCACCGAGCAGCAGCTGGGGGACCCTCACTCAGTCTTCAGGACCACGGACCCTGGCAGGAGATCCCCCAGTTTGAGGTGAACCAGTTCCCGGATTGAACAGAGTTCATTGAGGTCACCCAGTTCCCGGACTAAACAGAGTTCCCGGTGGTCACCCAGTTCCCTGACTGAACAGAGTTCCCGGAGGTCACCCAGTTCCCGGACTGAACAGAGTTCCCGGAGGTCACCCAGTTCCCGGAAAAAAACACACCAAAAAGACTGGACGACGACTCCATAAAAAGTTGAAAACTTTTGTCCTCCCTCACCTCCCACTGTGTCTGACCCGCTGCCTTCCCCCACAACTTTCGTCGCCCACCCTAAGTCCTTCCTCATTCCTCTACACCCCCAAGTTCCCACCATCTTCCCCCAAACGTCGGTCCCGATAATTTTTTTATTGTAAGTTTTGTCTAAAATAAGTGTGCTTTTTTTTTCCCCAACTGTTTGGTTTAATTGTGTCTTTCGCCGCCTACACACACAGCACCGTGCACACACTGCGCCATACACTTTGTGATTTTGCCACCACATAGCTCCAGTACCGACACATGCTTCTTGTGTCAGTCCTGGAGCTATGTGTTGTCAAAAATACAAATATATGACTTGTATTTTCACCACCAGTCTCTTCAGTCAACAAATAGAATTAGACTGAATAGAGGATGTTGCTGAGTGCAAGGCATATCTATTCTCACCTTGGCAGGAATCATAAAGAGTGAATTGAGGATGGTGTGTTTTGCCCATCAACATTTCACTCGTGACACAATGCCAGGGGATTGTAGATATAGCTTGTAATTAACTACATCCTCTATTCAGTGTGTGGTGAATAAACTGAAGAGATGATGGTGAAAATACACTCCATATCTACAATACCCTGGCCTGGTATCATAACTATCACACCTGGCCAGGTGACTATACCTATGAGTTGTCATCTGCAGCGTCGCTTCAGTCTGCATCATCTATTGCACGCAGACTTGAGAGATGCTGGTGGTTACTCATATGTGTATTCATCTGCCCAGGTGTCATTAAATTCTGAAGTCAGGATGTTTTTTTCATGGCATCCTGACTTCAGCATGACACCAGGCCAGGAGATTGTAGAAGTTGTCTATACTTTATCATCTTTCCAGTCTGCGTGCATACTGAAACCACAGTGGAGATACTACTACTAAGGCCGGCGTCACACTGGCGACAGAATCGGACGACTGCAATACGATGAAATATCGCATTGCAGTCTGCCCTATGTTAATCTATGGAGCAGCTCCCAGTATCAGATTTTTTGTGGTCCGTTTTAAACGTCCGAGTGCAATCGCAGCATGCTGCGATTGTCACCGATTGTGGGTCGACTATCGCCAATGCAAGTCTATGGGAGCGATGAAAAATCGGATTACAAACGGACCGCATGTGTGACTTGCGATTAAATCGCATCGGTGTCCTTTAGAAAAGCCGGCAATTCATCCCCGGCTATACTGTAAAATCACACTGACAGCTTTAATAAAGAATAGAAAGAATAGATATACACACATAGAATACATATATATATATATATATATATATATGTCATTGTGACACATACATATACATATATTTATAGTTCTTACACTTCTACATACTGTAATAGCCGCTAATTCAATTGCCGGCTTTTGTGAAATCACAGAAGCCGACATGAAATGATACATTGTTTAGACACAGTTAACCATGTCATTTCCTGTATTTTGATATATGGTTTGAACTTACAATTACTTAAGTGTATGTGTGCCAAATTTCAGACATGTAGGGGTTAATTAAAGGTGTAAATTTGTTGAAAAAAAATGCGTGGGCTCCCGCTGTATTTTCTCCACCAGACAGACAAAGCCAGCGAGTGGGGGCAGATAATAATAGCCTAGGGAGGGTACATATTTTTTGTGCCCCCCTGGCTACTAACATCTGCCCCCAGACACCCCAGAAAGGGCAAATCTCTAATTAGATTCGCCCTTTCTGGCACTTTGCCCGTCTATTCCCATTGCCCTGTAGCGGTGGCGAATGGGTTAATAAGGGGTTAAACCCACCTTGCTATTGAAAGGTGAGTTTAAGCCAGGTTAATAATTGAGAGCTGTCAATTAGACAACTATCAATTATTAATCCTATTGTATGAAAGAAAAATCAAACACACACAGTTTAATAAAAAAGAAGTTTAATGAAATAATCACACAGTTTTTGACCATATTTTATTTTCCTGCTAAAACCATTTCCTGTAATAAAAATAAAATAAAAAAGCAAAATTATTCTTACCAATCCGATGTACAGTCAGGTCCCACGGTGTAATCCATCAGAAAGGGTTAACAGGTTACAGTAAGCAGACAGCTAATAATGCTGTCTCCGAGCTGTAACCCCCTGAATGAATAAGTTACTCTCCCAGGGAAAGGAGAGGAATAGATGAATGAATGAAGCTTAATTGATTTATTGCCACTTTCACTTCAGTGACCTGACCTAACGTGAAAGTGGGACACAATCAATTAAACTTCATTCATTAATCACATCCTCTCCTGTCGGCAGGAGATAAGCTCATTCATTCAGGAGCTATCAGTTTAGCACGCAGGATTACTTGCGCTGCTTATCTGATTGCTAGTTAACCCTTTGTGAAGGATTACATCGTGGGACGTGACAGATCGCCAGATAGGTAAGAATAATGTTGTTTTATTATTTTATATTTATTTTAGAAGATCAAGGGTTTCGAAAGGATTAAGAGTTAAATAAAATATGGTCAAAAATATGTGTTTTTATTTCATTAAAATTATTTAATCTTAAAGTGTGTTTGTGTTTTTTTATTTACTTCAATAGGATTAATAATTGATAGTTGTCTAATTGACAGCTCTCAATTATTAACCTGCCTTAAGGTCACCTTTCAATTCTAAGGTGACATTAACGCTTATTAACCCATTCGCCACCGCTACAGGGCAATGGGAATAGACGGGCAAAGTGCCAGAAAGGGCGAATCTAATTAGAGATTTGCCCTTTCTGGGGTGTCTGGGGGCAGATGTTAGTAGCCAGGGGGGGCAAAAAAAAAAAGTACCCTCCCTAGGCTATTATTATCTGCCCCCACTCGCTTGCTTTGTCTGTCTGGCGGAGAAAATACAGCGGGAGCCCACGCTTTTTTTCTCAACGAATTTACACCTTTAATTAACCCCTACATGTCTGAAATTTTGCACAAATACACTCATGTAATTGTAACTTCAAACCATATATCAAAATACAGGAAATGACATGGTTAACTGTGTGGAAACAATGTATCATTTCATGTCGGCTTCTGTGATTTCACAAAAGCCGGCAATTGAATTAGCGGCTATTACAGTATGTAGAAGTCTAGGAACTATAAATATATATATATATATATATATACATGTCACAATGACATGTGTGTATATATATATATATATATATATATATGTGTGTTATATGTGTATAAATCTATTCTTTCTTTTGTGATTTAAATACTATTCTTTTGGATCCATTATATGTCAGTTTTGCAAGCCTGCGAGAAATTCTCGCAAGTCGGATGAAAATCGGATGTTACAAGGTACACACACATGCGACTAAATCGCATCTTTGAAGGAAAATCGGATGCCAGAAGGATGTGTGATGTTTGCATTTTGATCCGACAATCGACCGACTAAAACGGTCCGATTTTTTGTAGTTGTGTCTGACGCCAGCCTAATATTTATACTCATGTGGTCAGGTGTCAAAGAATGAAGGATGCTAGTGCATCCCAAAATCACTATTTGTAACATCAGGCCAGGTGATAAATATTTGTTGTATCTCCACCGTCGCTGCAATCTGTTTGAACACAGACTGGAGAGATGATGACGGTCATACAACTTTTCTCTGCAGTCTCACCTGGTGGAGTCCTATGAAAGTCAGGATGCAAAAAACACAGCATACTGACTTCACTGGGACACCTGGGCAGGTGATTATTGTATTGGAGTGTATAAAGACAGAGTGCACTCGGTACAGGTATCAAAACTTGTTTTTTTATTAACATACAATAAAAATTTTTTAGACCATTTGATCTTGCCATGCCACACGTCTCTCATTTGGCCAACTTCAACTGATGACCTGAGAGGGTGCTGAGTGAAATCAGGCAATGGGTTGGCAGCTGGTTCATCAAGTTCATAGTTAGGGCGCTCTTTAGCCATAACAAAATTGTGAAGAACCACACAGGCTTTCACCACCTCATCCACTGTTTCTAGTTTAAGATTAATAGCTGTGCCAAGAATCCGCCATCTGGACACAAGAATACCAAAGGCACACTCTATAGTTCTTCTGGCCCTGGTCAGTCTGTAATTTAAATATTTTTCTTGTGTGGTCCAAGTCCCGGCTAGAGTAGGGTTTCAACAGGTTTGTGCACATTTGAAAGGCCTCACCCCCAACCATTACAAATGGCAGTGGCGGACCTTCGGTGTGGGGAAGACGCCGTGGCAGTGGGAAATTAAAATGGTTGCCATACAACCTACGGCCCATGTCCGAGTTCTTAAAAGTCTGAGAGTCATTGCCCCGGCCAAATGCCCCAATGTCCACTGCAATAAACCGACAGTCTGCATCCGCAATGGCTATGAGTACTGTAGAAAAGTACTTTTTATAATTGTAGTACTCAGAGCCACTTTTTGGGGGTTTTGTTATCCTGATGTGTTTCCCATCCACCGCACCCAAACAGTTGGTGAAATTGCAGACTGTCAGGAATTGATCAGATATTTCAATCCACTTTTCCGCTGTGGGCAGAGGCATAAATTGAGGACAGAGAACGTCCCACAAAGCCCCGGCAGGTGTCCGCAACTATTCCGGACAAGGTGGAGATTCCAAGCCGGTACTGGAAGTGGAGTGAAGAGAGGGTCTCTCCAGAAGCCAGGAAGCTGCAAAACAGAGGAAGAAAAATTGTGATTGTCTAGGCTTTGGCAAAACACTGACATGAAAAAAATTACTGTACATGGTAGAACTATAATTCTACAGGCTTTTAGTCAATGGCAGAACAAAAAAAATTATGCACACATTGGTTTTTAAATATTACGTACCGTAATGTGACCAGGAACCGTTCCTCAGGAGGAATGGCTCGACGGAGCTGTGTGTCCTGTTTCCGGATGGCTCCTTCAACACGACTAAGCAAATACATGAAGCTTTCTTGGGACATCCAGGTATAATCATTAAATTTTGCCGGGTTTACCTGTGGCTCGCTGAAGAGGGTGTGGTACGCTCCACGGCTCTCCCAGACTTCAGTAATCGGATGTCGCCAAAAACTGTGCCGCTGCCGTCTTCGCTCTCTCTCTCCCTTTGTAGGCTAGCAAGCAAATGCAAAAGCAAGAAACAGTGCGATGTCCAGATCCAAGTTGAAGCGAAAACTCTCCCAACGCAGATCCATTGTGACACAGGAAACAGCAGCAAAATCTGAAGAATTCAGCTGTTTAAGGGTCTATATAAGAAGTCCCATGACACTCGCTCACTGGTGTCCCATTGGTTGAGTCTGTTTCAAGGATTTTCCTCCTGTGGAAATATGACACTTTCAGAAAGCCTGCGCCTAAATAATGCAAACGCATGCAAAACGCTTGATATACGTATGCAAACGCTACGTTATTTTGTCGTTATGCGTATATTAATGCGTTAAAAAAGCCTTGTGCTTGCAAGCGCTGCTAAGTGTTTTTGCACTCGTTTTTAAGCGCACGATGCGCTGCGCACAACAACGCAAATGTGAAACTAGCCTTATGTGTTTTTGTTCGCCGCTACATTGCATTAAAATGCAATAACGGGAGATCAAAAGATCGTATCTGCACCAATATGGTATCAATAAAAACATCAGTTCGGCGCACAAAAAATAATTCCTGACCCAACCTGATATCACAAAAAAAGGAGACGCTACAGGTTTTTCTTTTCTGACAAACTTTGGATTTTTTTTGACCATTTAAATTAAAAAGAACCTAGACATGTGTCTCTTAACTCATAATGACCTGGAGAATCATAAATGTGAGCTATTTTAGCATTTCATGAACATGGTAAAAAAAAATTCAAAAAACTTTTATGGAATTGCTCTTTTTTTTGGAAATTTCACCGCACTTGGAATTTTTCTTCACATTTTTGAGTACCTGATATGGTAAAACCAATGGTGTCAATCAAAAGTACAACTCATCCCGCAAAAAACAAGCCCTCACATGGCCATATTGACGGAAAAGTAAAAAAGTTACGGCTCTGGGAAAAAGGGTAATGAAAAACAAACGCAAAAACTAAAAAGGGCTTCGTCTCAAAGGGGTTAAACTACTAATATGGGCATACAGGTTATAGACTATGAGGCATACAGGTAGGTCTTTTTCAACAGATGCCTGGTTGTTGATAAATTCTCTTTTATCACTTTATATAAACTACCTCTTTCAGGCTCTGGCAAGGATGGTGCCTGAAAGATAACTCTGCCTACAGAGATTATTGTACATGAAGTAGGAGTTACCAGTGTGATGTGTAATGACCACTCTCTGCCCTCCTGATCTCACTGCAGAGCTGTGTGTGATTTATATCTGACACATCTGCAGGCTCCGCTCAGCTTCCATCTCACAGGCAGACAGGGCTGCAATATTGTTGCAATATAGCAGAGCTGAGAGAGAAACAAAAAATGTGTTTGCAAGATGACCCATTTAATTTCTCCTGTTCTGTGTTAGTTACTTGTCTCACACTGGTACCTCTCCCTTCATGTAAAATAATCTCTGGAGGCAGAGTTATCTTCCAGGCAGCGTCCTCCTCATAGCCTGGAAGAAGTCTTATAAAGTGATAAAAGATGATTTCTCAACAACAAGGCATCTGAAATGAGACGCACAGGATTCCTTTTAACCCCTTCGTTACCGATGACGGAATAGTACGTCATCATTAAGTATCTCATGCTTTGAGGTGGGCTCCGGCGGTGAGCCCCTCAAAGCCGCAACATGTGACATGTGCCCGCAATAGGCGCGAGCAGAATCACTGACAGCAGGCATTTAACTAGCGATTCCCGCTGCCGTTCCGGAAGTGAACGCATCGCCGACCCCCATCACGTGATCGGGGGTCGGTGATGCATTGCTTTGACAACCAGTGGTCTCATAGAGACCTCTATAGTTGTTGCAGGCACATTGCTATGAGCGTTGCCCGGTGGTCGGCGCTCATAGCAATTCAGTAAATCTGCTACATATTTTTTTGCGATCTGCTCATCGCCCATATGTAGCAGAGCCGATCAAGTGTGGCATGCTTCTAGCCTCCCATAGAGGCTATTGAAGCATGGCAAAAAAAAAAAAGTGTTTAAAAATTAAAAAAAATAAATAAATAAAAGTTCAAATCACCCCCCTTTCGCCCCAATCAAAGTAAAACAATAAAAGCAAAATCACACATAAACATATTAGGTATTGCTGTGTTCAGAATCGCCCGATCTATAATGAAAAAAAAGGATTAACCCGATCTCTAAACTGCATAGCGAGAAAAAAATTCAAAACGCCAGAATTACGTTTTTTTTGGTTGCCGTGACATTGCATTAAAATGCAATAACGGGCGATCAAAAGAACGTATTTGCACAAAGGTGGTATCATTAAAAACGTCAGCTCGGTACGCAAGAAATAAGCCCTTACCCGACCCCAGATCACGAAAAATGGAGACGCTATGGGTCTCGGAAAATTACACTTTTTTTTTTTGCTTTTTTTTTTTTAGCAAACTTTGGAATTTTTTTTCACCACTTAGATAAAAGAGAACCTAGACATGTTTGGTGTCCATGAACTCCTAATGACCTGGAGAATCATAATGGCAGGTCAGTTTTAGTGAACATAGCAAAAAAGCCAAGCAAAAAACAAGTGTGGGATTGCACTTTTTTGCAATTTCACCGCGCTTGGAATTTTTTTTCCCGTTTTCGAGTACACGACATGGTAAAACCAATGGTGTCGTTCAAAAGTACAACTCATCTCGCAAAAAATAAGCCCTCACATGGCCATATAGACGGTAAAAATAAAAAAGTTATGGTTCTGGAAAGAAGGGGAGCGAAAAACGAAAAATCGAAAAAAGCTGTCGGAGTGAAGGGATTAAGAGGATAAAAACTTTGATCGGAGCACTTCCTTAAATGCTGGCTGATTTATAAACGGGAAAAAAAAAACGTTTTTCACCAAAAATATAATATCATTGGAAACAAAATTTCTTATTTAGAAAATCACATTCCTTCCTCCTGGTTTTATGCACATGGTTTGGACCACAAGCAAATGGTTGTCCTTGGTCAGATCAGCCTCTTCCACTTGAATGGGTTCAGCTACAATACCAGACGTGGTCTCATGGACATCATAGTGTCAGGTAATACAAGAATGGAGTTATGGCACACCATGGCATCAGCGTAAAATTCCAGCAACTCTTTTTAAGCGTAGTGTTGCTTGCTTATGATTGGATTCATCATTTAGATTTCACCCCTCCAGGAGCGTTTTTTTTTTCTTTTCTTCACTCTCGTGTTCCTGGAGCCATACTTTTTTTTTTTTTTTCTCATCAATATAGCCATTTTAGGGATTGATTTTTGCAAACATGCACTACACACCTTGACATCCCATCAGTGAGGTTATTAATTTGTTGCCGAGGAATGTTCTGCCATGCTGAATGCTTTTGGGCATTGCTGGTGGCATCTCCCCTGACCAATGATTTCCCAGATGTGCTCAATGGGAGTCAAGTCCTGAGATGCCTTGGTTAGGCCGCAGAGACTGCTCACCATAGCACGAGCAACATGTGTTCTGGCGTTGTGTTGAAAAAATGGCTCCTGAGACACTTTGGAGAAATAGTGTAACTAGAATGAAGACTAAAGGGTTACGACTACAGTTCATTATGCCACCTCACACCATAATTCCAGGAGTAGGAACAGTGTGACATTCTCTCGTGAAGGCCTCTGCATGGCGTTACCCACATGGTCAGATTTGAACAATAGAAAAAAAACTAGGAGGAAAAAGACAGCGCAATAGGGTTTTATCCAAGGGAGATAAAGCTATTTAAATAAGGTTATACTAACCTGATTTAGTTGTGTATACACAACATTTCAATCACTTATACATCCAGCTACTGCAGGTCCGTTAGGTCTTCAGATCGGGAAAACACACTTGTTAATCCTTATGTTTTGTAATTTTTTTTGTTATTTCTTTATTTTCACTTGAGGCTATGAATTCTTCTTGTTATCTTCATTTAACAGGACATTCTTGAATTCAGTGCAACATAAGATTAGAACATTTTCAAATCCATTTTATCTACACATAAATATATATTTTTACCTTTTAAATACCGTACATATAATTTTTATTTTCTTTTTTTGTGTCTTCTTCGGCTAAAAATAAATACAAACGAAAGTAATAAGTCTATACTACCAACCTATAAATAATTCTTTTTTTCTCTTTTTTTTTTCCCCTGGTGAACTTTGACACATCAGGTGTCCATCATGTGTCTTTGGCTCAAAGATTTGAACTTTTATTACTATAAGGCCGGCGTCAGACACAACTACAAAAAATCGGTCCGTTTTAGTCGGTCGATTGTCGTATCAAAATGCAAACATCACACATCCTTCTGGCATCCGATTTTCCTTCAAAGATGCGATTTAATCGCATGTGTGTGTACCTTGTAACCTTGGGCAGCACGGTGGCTCAGTGGATAGCACTACAGCCTTGCAGCGCTGGAGTCCTGGGTTCGAATCCCACCTAGGACAACATCTGCAAGGAGTTTGTATGTTCTCCCCGTGTTTGCGTGGGTTTCCTCCGGGTTCTCCGGTTTCCTCCCACACTCCAAAAACATACTGATAGGGAATCTAGATTGTGAGCCCCATCGGGGACAGCTACGAATGTGTGCAAAACTGTAAAGCGCTGCGGAATCTGTTAGCGCTATATAAAAATAAAGATTAATATATTATTATCCGATTTTCATCCGACTTGCGAGAATTTCTCGCAGGCTTGCAAAACTGACATATAATGGATCCAAAAGAATAGTATTTCAATCACAAAAGAAAGAATAGATATATACACATAGAACACATATATATATATATATATATATATATACATGTCATTGTGACATGTATATATATATATATATATTTTATAGTTCCTAGACTTCTACATACTGTAATAGCCGCTAATTCAATTGCCGGCTTTTGTGAAATCACAGAAGCCGACATGAAATGATACATTGTTTCCACACAGTTAACCATGTCATTTCCTGTATTTTGATATATGGTTTGAAGTTACAATTACATGAGTGTATTTGTGCAAAATTTCAGACATGTAGGGGTTAATTAAAGGTGTAAATTCGTTGAGAAAAAAAGCGTGGGCTCCCGCTGTATTTTCTCCGCCAGACAGACAAAGCAAGCGAGTGGGGCAGATAATAATAGCCTAGGGAGGGTACATTTTTTTTTTGCCCCCCTGGCTACTAACATCTGCCCCCAGACACCCCAGAAAGGGCAAATCTCTAATTAGATTCGCCCTTTCTGGCACTTTGCCCGTCTATTCCCATTGCCCTGTAGCGGTGGCGAATGGGTTAATAAGGCATTAATGTCACCTTAGAATTGAAAGGTGACCTTAAGGCAGGTTAATAATTGAGAGCTGTCAATTAGACAACTATCAATTATTAATCCTATTGAAGTAAATAAAAAAACACAAACACACTTTAAGAATAAATAATTTTAATGAAATCAAAACACATTTTTTGACCATCTTTTATTTCACTTTTAATCCGTTCGAAGCCCTTGTTCTTCTAAAATAAATATAAAATAATAAAACAACATTATTCTTACCTATCTGGCGATCTGTCACGTCCCACGATGTAATCCTTCACAAAGGGTTAACTAGCAATCAGATAAGCAGCGCAAGTAATCCTGAGTGCTCATCTGATAGCTCCTGAATGAATGAGCTTATCTCCTGCCGACAGGAGAGGATGTGATTAATGAATGAAGCTTAATTGATTGTATCCCACTTTCACCTTAGGTCAGGTCACTGAAGTGAAAGTGGCAATAAATCAATTAAGCTCCATTCATGAATCTCTTCCTCTCCTTTCGCTGGGAGAGTAACTGATTCATTCATGGGGTTACAACTCGGAGAGAGCATTAGCTTTCTGCAAGCTGTAACCTGTTAACCCTTTCTGATGGATTACACCGTGGGACCTGACTGTACATCAGATTGGTAAGAATAATTTTGCTTTTTTATTTTATTTTTATTACAGGAAATGGTTTTAGCAGGAAAATAAAATATGGTCAAAAAATGTGTGATTATTTCATTAAACTTCTTTTTTATTAAACTGTGTGTGTTTGATTTTTCTTTCATACAGTAGGATTAATAATTGATAGTTGTCTAATTGACAGCTCTCAATTATTAACCTGGCTTAAACTCACCTTTCAATAGCAAGGTGGGTTTAACCCCTTATTAACCCATTCGCCACCGCTACAGGGCAATGGGAATAGACAGGCAAAGTGCCAGAAAGGGCGAATCTAATTATAGATTCGCCCTTTCTGGGGTGTCTGGGGGCAGATGTTAGTAGCCAGGGGGGGCACAAAAAAAATGTACCCTCCCTAGGCTATTATTATCTGCCCCCACTCGCTTGCTTTGTCTGTCTGGCGGAGAAAATACAGCGGGAGCCCACGCTTTTTTTCTCAACGAATTTACACCTTTAATTAACCCCTACATGTCTGAAATTTTGCACAAATACACATATGTAATTGTAAGTTCAAACCATATATCAAAATACAGGAAATGACATGGTTAACTGTGTGGAAACAATGTATAATTTCATGTCGGCTTCTGTGATTTCACAAAAGCCGGCAATTGAATTAGCGGCTATTACAGTATGTAGAAGTGTAAGAACTATAAATATATGTATATGTATGTGTCACAATGACATATATATATATATATATATGTATTCTATGTGTGTATATCTATTCTTTCTATTCTTTATTAAAGCTGTCAGTGTGATTTTACAGTATAGCCGGGGATGAATTGCCGGCTTTTCTAAAGGACACCGGTGCGATTTAATCGCAAGTCACACGTGCGGTCCGTTTGTAATCCGATTTTTCATCGCTCCCATAGACTTGCATTGGCGATAGTCGACCCACAATCGGTGACAATCGCAGCATGCTGCGATTGCACACGGACGTTTAAAACGGACCACAAAAAATCTCATACTAGGAGCTGCTCCATAGATTAACATAGGGCAGACTGCAATACGATATCTCATCGTATTGCAGTCGTCCGATTCTGTCGCCAGTGTGACGCTGGCCTAAGGCTGTGCCCATGCTGCGTATTTTTCCAGAGCGTAATCGCATCGCGGTAAAATAAGCAGCATGTTCATTAATTTAGCGGAATCATGGCGATTTCTGCCGCCATAGAATTGCATTGAAACGCTCACTTTACACATGTGGCTATGCCCACCATGCGTAAAGTGAGCGCTTCATGTGCGGATGGTACCCAGGGTCTGGAGGAGAGGAGACTCTCCTCCAGACCCTGGGTACCATATTCTTGTAAAAAATAGAACTAAAATAAAAAATATGGATATACTTACCCTCTGTCGGCCCCCGGAGTTCTTAGCGGTGCACGCAGCGCTACGTCATCAGAGGTCATTCGTGCAATGCATCCCTGGGAACGGAACTTGCCGGCAGCGTCGCTGAGGACCAGGAGGACTCCGGGGGCCGACAGAGGGTAATATATCTCTATTTTTTTTATTATTATTATTTTTAACATTCTATCTGCTGCATAGGCAGCATCAATAGTAAAAAGTTGGTCACACTTGTGAAGCACTATGCTTGACAAGTGTGACCAACCTGTCAATCACTTTTCCAAGCGATGCTTCAAATCGCTCGGAAAAGCGCGAGCATTCTGCAAGCTAAAAACGCTTGTGTTTTGCGGGAAAACGCATGAGAATTCTGCATGCGTTTTACCCGCGGCAGGGAGTACCGGAAATGCTGCGGACCATTCCGGAGCATTTCTGCAAAATGGGCACATAGCCTTAATGTAACTGCATTGTGGTGTGGGCTCTGCTTTTCTTGTTCTGATGAAGTCTGTAGTACTTTGAAACACGTAGACTAAATAAAGAATAACCGCATGTACTTTCTGTCTGGATTTGGATTTATTATATGGGATACCAGCAGCGCAGATTATCCACAAACCGTCCTTATCTGGATTTGAAGAATGACACCTTGTGATCCCTTCTGTAAAGCTAGCGAAATTGGGACGTCACATAAAGTCATGGCTCAAAAAGTTGTCATCCTTGAAATTGTTCCAGAATATGAAATATTTCTCCTAGAAAATTATTGCAATTACACGTTTTGTTATGCATGTGTTTTATTTCCTTTGTGTGTGTTGGAAAAACAAAACACTGAGAAAAGAAGGGCAAATTGGACATAATTTCACACAACCCCAAAAATGGGCCAGACAAAATTGTTGACACCTTTCCAAAATTGTTGGTAAACAACTTTGATTCAAGCATGTTTCAATCTTTGCATTGTGTGGTATGGAGAACAGAACAATATCAGCAATTTCAAGGTTACAAGTCCATCTCCAGAGATCTTGATGTTCCTTTGTCCACAGTGCGCAACAAAATCAAGAAGTTTACAACCTATGGCACTGTAGCTAATCTCCCTGGATGTTGATGCCAGAGTAAAATTTATGAAATTTCATGGCGTATTGTCAAGAGGAAGATGAGACACCAGACCCAACAATACAGACAAGCTGAATGCTGCTCTCAAATCAACCTGGGCTTCCATAACACCTCAGCAGTGCCACAGGCTGATTGCCTCCATGCCACGCCACATTGATGCAGTAATTGATGCAAAAGGAGCCCCGACCAAGTATTGAGTACATTTACTGAACATTCATTTCAGTAGGCCAACATTTTGGATTTTAAAATCATTTTTCAAGCTAGTGTAATAAAGTATTCTAATTTACTGAGATAATGACTTTTGGGTTTTCAGCTTTCCAAATCTTTGTATGGCCTTTTCTTAATCCTTTCAAGACTGCAATTATCACTTTTGCTGGTGCACCTTTTTCTACCACACTTTTTTTCCTTCCACTCAACTTTCCATTAATATGCTTGGATACAGGACTCTTTCTGCAGCCAGTTTCTTTAGAAATGAGCTTTTGTGGCTAAGGGCCCCGTCTCACATAGCAAGATCGCTAGAGAGATCGCTGCTAAACGGCGATCTCATCAGCGATCTCGCTATGTCTGACACGTACCGGCGATCAGGCCCCTGCTGTGAATCGCTGGTCGTGTCAGAAATGCCTGGACATTTTTTTGATCGCTGGTCTCCCGCTGGCCAGCACGCATCGCTGCGTGTGACAGGCAGGAAACCAGCGATCTCCTGGTAACCAAGGTACACATCGGGTTTCCAGGCACCGTGCAGCGCCTGGAAGCCCGACGTGTACCTTGGTTACCAGCTCCCTGCATCAGTACTCTGGTATCCAACGTACACTGCGGGTAACTAGGCGACGTTACCCGCAGTGTCGCTGTCCTGATCGCTGCCTGTTTGACAGCTCAGCATCGATCATGTAGCGACACACCAGCGATCCTGATCATTGTCGGGATCGCTGGTGTGTCGCTATGTGAGACGGGGCCCTTACCTTCCTTGTGGTGTGTGTCAATGACTGCCTTCTGAATATTTGTCAAGTCAGCAGTCTTCCCTGTGATTGTGGAAACAGACTAAGGGACCTTTTTAAACGCTTAGGAAGCCTTTGCAGGTGTTTTTTGTTAATTATTCTAATTTACTAAGATAATGACTTTTGGGTTTTCATTGGCTGTAAGCCATAATCATCAACATTAACAGAAATAAACATTTGAAATGGATCACTCTGTAATGACTGTTGTATTGAAGAACTGAAATTAACTTTTTGATGATATTCTAGTTTTGTAAGAAGCACCTGTATATAATTTCACAACTCCCCTACATATTATAAACTTGCACCTTTTAGTGCCTTTCATGTAGAGTTTATTGCTGAGCTTGTTTAGGCTTGTTTAACCTAATAAATAAAAATAAAAAACAAAGTGGTTTCTCCCTAATTTATGAACCCAGCAAAGGTAAAGCAGACAGCTGTGAGCGGATATCAGGCTGGGAAAGTCCATGGTTATTAGAGAAATCCCAATCTAAATATACCATTCCGCTGCTGCCCCAGAAGTGGTGCATCACATATAATAGGGGGACCCCATTTTACTTTTTTAAATTATTCATTTATTAGTTTAAACAAGCATAGAAAGCTCAACAATACACTCCACGAAATAGTACAAGTTTATTATATGTAGGGGTCTTGTGAAGTTACATATCTGCAGGATATCTATCTATATATCTTTTATATATCTAACTAGCTGAAGAGCCCGGCGTTGCCCGGGCATAGTAGCTAACTGCCATCCCGCTCTCTCCCTCCGCAGCCCCACTCTCCACTCGCCGTCCCCCATTCTCCCTCAGCAGCCCCGCTCTCCATCCACCATCCTGCTCTCTCCCTCCGCAGCCCCTGTCTTCACTGGCCGTCCCACTCTCTCCTTCCGCAGCCCCGCTCTCCACTGGCCATCCCGCTCTGTCCCTTCGCAGCCCCAATCTCCACTCTTCGTCCCGCTCTCCACTCGCCATCCCGCTTTCTCCTTCCACAGCCCCTGTGTCCACTGGCCGTCACACTCTCTCCTTCCGCAGCCCAGCTCTCCACCAACGTCCTGCTCTCTCCCTTAACAGCCCCGCTCTCCATCCTCCATCACGCTCTCTCCTTCCACAGCGCTCTCCCTCCACAGACCCGCTCTCCATGCGCTATCCCGCTCTATCCCTCCGCAGCCCCGCTGTCCATCTATGTCCTGCTCTCTCCCTCCACAGCCCCGCTCTCTCCCTCCACAGCCCCGATCTCTCCCTGCACAGCCCCGCTCGCTCCCTCCACAGCCCCGCTCTCCATGCGCAGTCCCGCTCTATCCCTCCACAGCCCCGCTCTCCATCCATGTGCCGATCTCTCCCTCGCAGCTCCGCTTTCCACCGCGTCCCGCACTTTGCCTCTGCAACACTGCTTTCCAGCCGCCAGTGGGCGGTGCTATGTGGAGTGGGCGGGGCTTGATACACACACACATACATACATACACAGATATATATATATATATATACTGCTCAAAAAAATAAAGGGAACACTTAAACAACAGAATATAGCTCCAAGTAAATCAAACTTCTGTGAAATCAAACTGTCCACTTAGGATGCAACACTGATTGAGAATCAATTTCACATGCTGTTGTGCAAATGGAATAGACAAACAGATGGAAATTATTGGCAATTATCAAGACACACTCAATAAAGGAGTGGTTCTGCAGGTGTGGACCACAGACCACATCTCAGTACCAATGCTTTCTGGCTGATGTTTTGGTCACTTTTGAATGTTGGTTGTGCTTTCACACTCGTGGTAGCATGAGATGGACTCTACAACCACACAAGTGGCTCAGGTAGTGCAGCTCACCCAGGATGGCACATCAATGCGAGCTGTGGCAAGAAGGTTTGCTGTGTCTGTCAGCGTAGTTTCCAAAGGCTGGAGGCGCTACCAGGAGACAGGCCAGTACACCAGGAGACGTGGAGGGGGCCATAGGAGGCCAACCAAACCAGCAGCAGGACCGCTACCTCCGCCTTTGTGCAAGGAGGAACAGAAGGAGCACTGCCAAGAGCCCTGCCAGAGCTTCCCAGCAGCCACAAATGTTCATGTGTCTGCACAAACGGTTAGAAAACCGACTCCATGAGGATGGTCTGAGTGCCGACGTCACAGATGGGGGTTGTGCTCACAGCCCAACACTGTGCAGAACGCTTGGCATTTGCCACAGAACACCAGGATTGGCAAATTTACCACTGGCGCCCTGTGCTCTTTACAGATGAAAGCAGGTTCACACTGAGCACATGTGACAAACGTAACAGAGTCTGGAGACGCCGTGGAGGCGATCTGCTGCCTGCAACATCCTTCAGCATGACCGGTTTGGCAGTGGGTCAGTAATGGTGTGGGGTGGCATTTCTTTGGAGGGCCACACAGCCCTCATGTGCTCGCCAGAAGTAGCCTGACTGCCATTATGTACCAAAGATGAGATCCTCAGAGCCCTTGTAAGACCATATGCTGTGCGGTTAGCCCTGGTTCCTCCTAATGCAGAAAAATGCCAGACCTATGTGGTTGGAGTGTGTCAGCAGTTCCTGCAAGATGAAGGCATTGAAGCTATGGAATGGCCCGCCCGTTCCCCAGACTGAATCAGATTGCTCAATCTGGGACATCATGTCTCGCTCTATCCACCAACGTCACGTTGCACAACAGATGTTCAGGAGTTGGTGGATGCTTAGTCCAGGTCTGGGAGGAGATCCCTCGGGAGACCATCCGCCGCCTCATCGGGAGCGTGCCCAGGCATGGTAGGAGGTCATACAGGCACAGGGAGGTTATACAGGAACGTTGAGGCCACACACTACTGAGCATCATTTTGACCTGTTTTAAGGACATTACATTCCACTGTAATTTTGTAGGTGACAACAAATCCAGGCCTCCATTGGTTAATAAATTTGATTTCCATTGATTATTTTTGTGTGATTCTGTTGTCAGCACATTCAACTTTGTACAGAACAAAGTATTCAATGAGAATATTTCATTCATTCAGATCTAGGATGTGTTATTTGAGTATTCCCTTTATTTTTTTTGAGCAGTGTATGTATATATATTGTGAGACAGTGAAGGGGTGTGTGCTGGACGGCGTGTATATCTCCCCCAGGTTTCTTAGCTGGGCGCATAAAATAGGTTGTCAGTGCGGTGTTCATTCCATTCCTATCTGGGACAGGTTTGCATTGCAACCGGAGTGAACACAGCTGCTTAATTAGGCAGCCATAAGTACCTGCTTGAGAAGTTCAGAGGGGGCTCTATCTCTCAGTCTGGATCTGACTTCAGACGCCATTGGAGCCTCATGTGAGCTGCACGCTGGTAACTACTGAACATATGTGTTGTTTTGGCACAGGCTATTAGAGTCTGGACCGGATAGAAGGGTAATCTATCTAAGTGTAATTAGTGGCGGGACACGCCTAGGCTTTATGTTTATGATTTTGTTTTAATTTATGTTCTGTTTGCTGTGGACTTTAATAAAACTGGTTGCGGCAGTTTTTAACAGAACCACTGTCTGTGAATGGTCTCTTTATGCCACTCGTCTCCCCAAGACGGCGATCCCAGAGCTATATCCCTGAAAAGCTTACAATTGGTGCTTGAATGCTGGGGCAGCACAGTGGCTGAAGACTTTGAAAAAAAAAAAAAAGGTGTCTGCACCGCAAAACTGAACTTATTGTGGAGAGACTGTGGAGTGTATATGTCTTGGGTGAAGGCTGTCAGCCAGCCCAAGATGTCCGGCAGTATGGAGGAGCTCATTAAGCAGCTGGCCCAGAACCAGCAGGCCATGCAGCAGCAACATCAGCAGGCCATGCAGCAACAACAGCAGAGCATGCAGCAGCAACAGCAGGCCATGCAGCAACAACACCTAGAGGCCCAGCAGGCCATGCAGCAACAACAGCAGAGCATGCAGCAGCAACAGCAGGCCATACAGCAACAACACCTAGAGGCCCAGCAGAGCCAGCAGCAACAGCAGGAAACCAACCGGTTGTTACTGGAGCAGCTTGCAGCACTAAAAAAACTTCTAGCACCTCGTCCCCGAATGAAGATGCGGGTTACCGGCATTATCCGCTGTAAAAAAGGCGGTTAAAACAGACTCTGCAGAAGATGACGCCTCATGACAATGTGGAGGCATATCTGGCTATATTTGAGAGACTGGCAGAGAAGGAGAATCTGCCACAATCTGAATGGGCTATGGTGGTTGCGCCCTATTTGACTGGGGAACCCCAAAAAGCCTATTTTGACCTCAGCGAGCAGGACAGCAAAAACTATACTAAGTTGAAAGCGGAGATTCTTGCCCGCCTGGGGTGTGACGAGGGCAGTCCGTGCCAGGAGAGTCCATAACTGGAGATACAGGCGAGACAAGCCTGCTCGCTCACAAATGTATGACTTGATTTCTTTGGTAAAGAAGTGGTTGGAACCTGACGTCAGCACCCCTGCCCAAATGGTTGAAAAGGTGGTGCTGGACCGGTACATCTGGGCCCTTCCCCCTGAGGTCCAGCTCTGGGTCGGACAGGGAGACCCCAAAGATGCCGATCAACTGGTCAGCCTAATAGAAAGGTATTTCGCCACCAAAGACTATCTACGTGACCAGCCGTCCGAGCGATCATCAGTTCGGAATACCGGCCTCCGTCATCTCCGGTAAGAGGGTTCCAGCTGTGGGGGCAAGGGGGGCTGTTGATAGTCCGGGTCAGCCCCGAGGGGACATGTATGAGCGGAAGGGTGATACTTACCTACCAGGAGAACCAGACCTAGGAAGGTCTCCCCGTCTGAACACACTGACCTGAGACAGTGTTGGAGATGCCGTGAACAAGGTCATATTTCAGCCAATTGTCCACTAGTGGGGGAACCTATGGACTGTGACGCTGGACAGTCTCTCTCGTTCCTCGCCGAGCCCGTGTGCGTGGCCACCCTAGTCGAGGAGACTGGCCCACAGCTGTGTCAGGTCGTGATAAATGGGTGCCCAGTACTGGCCCTACTCGACTCAGGAAGTCGAGTGACTCTGATACATGCTAGTCTGGCTGATGGGGACTTCGTCACAGATAGGTACCTAAGCATGGTGTGCATACATGGAGACGTCCAAGTCTACCCAGTAACCTCCTCAGACTTCGTCACAAACTCGGGGAGATCTCATATGAAGTGGGGGTAGTGAAGAACTTGATGCATCCCGCCATATGGGTCGTGACTTTCCCTGTTTTGGGGTCTTTGGAAAAAAAATGTTTCTGCTGGACAGTGTGATGAAGCTCTACTGAGGGTGCGCAGTCCCGAGGGGCGGAACACAGGCTAGTGGGCCGTTAAACTTATGTGATAATGATGACCATGATAATGATGATGATCATGATAATAATGATGACCATGATAATGATGCTGTTGCTGATAGTAATCACGATAATGATATTGATAATGATGATGACTGTAAAAAAAATGATGAATTTCCATTTCAGGTGATGTTGGGGAGGGGGAGGATGTTTCTCTGGAACAGAATGTCCCTGACCTACCGGTGTTCCCGTGGCAATTTTGGGAGTGAGCAATTGCGAGACCCCACTCTTAAACATGCCAGGGAGAATATAACCGTTCTGAGTGAGATCCCACAAGAGCCCGGCTCTGATGAAAAATTTCCCATTTTGCCATGAACAATGACCTGCTATATAGGGTCACTAAAGTAAAGGGAGAAGCCGTGAGTCAGTCTAGTACCTAAGTCATATAGAAGTATGGTGTTAGGTTTGTCCATAACCACGTGCTGGGTGGGCACCTGGGGATGGACAAAACCCAGGAAAGAATTCTTCAGAGGTTTTACTGGCCCGGGGTTTATCGAGATGTAGAGGATTATTGTAAAACCTGCCCCTCGTGTCAGATAAATGCTCCGGTGTCTCACTTCCGGAGTCCATTAATCCCGCTGCCGGTTATAGAAATACCTTGAAAGGGTAGCAATGGACTTGGTAGGTCCTATTGTAAAATCAGCCAGGGGACACCAATACATCTTAGTTGTCCTTGATTATGCAACCCGGTACCCGAGGCGGTCCCTTTAAGAAATATGGCATCTAAAAATATTGCACGGGAACTTTTTCATATGTTTTCCAGGACAGGAATTCCTAAAGAGATCCTCACGGACCAAGGCACACCTTTTATGTCCAAAGTGATGAAGGAACTGTGTAAGTTGCTTAAAATCTCGCACATTCGGACATCTGTGTATCACCCCCAGACGGATGGGTTGGTTGAACGTTTTAATAAAACATTAAAACATATGTTAAAGAAAGCAGTAGAGAAAGATGGGAGGGACTGGGACTACCTGTTACCCTACTTATTGTTTTCGGTCAGAGAGGTTCCCCAGGCCTCTACGGGATTTTCTCCTTTGAGTTGGTGTATGGTCGGCATCCGCGGGGCTTGCTGGACATAGCCAAGGAGGTTTGGGAAACCGAGACAACTCCATACAAGAGTGTTATAGAGCATATTGCCCAGATGCAAGAAAGGATGGCTAAAATTATGCCATTAGTGAAGAATCATCTGCAGAGAGCCCAAGAAGCTCAAAGCAGAGTCTATAATCGGTCAGCAAAAATTAGGTCTTTCAACCCCGGGGATCGAGTCCTAATTCTAATTCCCACAGTGGAAAGTAAGTTTTTGGCCAAGTGGCATGGTCCATACGAGGTCGTACAAAAAGTGAGCGAGGTTACTTACAAAGTACACCAACCCGGGAGACGGAAGCCCTACCAGATATATCATATCAATCTGATCAAGCCCTGGTGGGACAGAGAGGCATTGTTGGCCTCGGGTGAAGTAGAGAAAGGGGTAAAACCATCTCTACCTCCTGTGACCATTGGTGAGACATGTGAGCATCAATAAACTGGAAGTATGGTGTATTATGCAGAAATAATCGCAAGGATTTTCTGCTTGCCCGGTCGGACATCCTAGTAATAACCCCATTTTACTAGTATCATGTAACAACATAAGGTCAACAATACATCACGAATTACAGTATTAAAGGCGCTAGGAAGATTACTATCTCAGGAACTATCAAACTTGCTAATCGGGTACTTAGCTGAGGCCCAAGCGGGATGGTGAAACTGCATCGTTTCTGAGCCCAACCTAATGGAATCCCTGGCAGGTCTCCATCACATGATCTTCCAGCAAGTGTTAACTGCCGTCCAATCTTCTTGCGCAACCCGCCTCCACTGGGCATCGTTGTCCTTCGAGAATTACTCGTGCCCGCTCTTCCACCCATCCGCTTCTGCTCAAAGCTGGTACTGGCCGTCACACCTATCTTCGCAGGCCAAGCATCTAAAAACGTCCTGTTTCCAACCCCGCTTATTATCAGTTCTCTATGCCCAGTCTCTCCAGAGCCCCAGCTCCTTCAAGCGCTATCCCGTATCCTCGCCCGCATGTCCATCAGTCTGCCTACTCCTCGAGCTGCTCTTTCAGGATCTTTGAAGCCCCGCTCGCTCCCTCACAGGTCTCATCGCAGCCGCTCTTCCTAAGCTCATAGTGCGACTGGCTGACATTAACCCAGAGATGCATTGCTTGCAAATGCTTAGCGGCCAAGTAGCTGGGCTATGTGATGGCGGGGCTGATACAACCACAAATCGATATAATATAAGAACGGCTCGAAAAATAGGCACTGTTACCTACAACAGAATAGCTCCAAAACAAACTTTGGAATCAAACTGTCTACTAATCACAGATTCGTCAAATTTCACATTGCTGCCTTGAATGAATAGACAACAATGGGGGAAGTCCAAAAATATAAATGGAGGTTCCGGTGGACACGAATCAAAAGCATTTCTGTGATGTTTGAAATGGCTTTGTTTCAAAGAGCATGGATGGCTCACCCCAAATTCAGGAAGAGTCTCTCGGATGCAAACGATTGGCAAGGTTCTATGTGGGAGTTAGGGAGGCCACGGCACCATCACAGGCGTGAGGGTGGAAGAACAACCCAGCCCGAGTATCTTTGTCAAGGGAAAAAGGAGCCTGACTTCCGCAGGACAAATTATGCCAAGGTTGAGATCGAGATTGAGTGCCCGCGCCCAAGATGGGGGTGGCTCCCAACATGTAGTAACCTTCATTTGAGAAAGATTGCAAATTGACCATCGCCTTGCTCTTACAGATGAAGCAGTACAGACAATGGAAAACGTAAAAGCATGGAGACGACGGTGGCGTCCTTCACTGCAAATTTCAATGATCCGGTTGTGCATGGGTCAGGTAATGGTGTGTCGGTTCACTGTCTCTTCGGAAGTCTACACAGCCTCCTGTCTCGCCAGAAGAGCTGGGCATATGTACAGATGAGATCTAGAGCTTGTAAGATATGCTGGTGGCGTGTTATTCGCCCTGGGTTCTCTATGCGAAAAATGCAGTTGTGTTGGAGTGTGTCATCATTCCTCGATGAAGGTTGACTATGGAACCCGCGTTACACAGCTGCATTGTAATTGGCATCATGCCCCTAATACCAGTCAGTTGAAAGACTTTCAGAGTTGGTGGATGCTTCTAGTCAGGATCTGGAGGAGATCCACATCCCCCCCATGGGAGCGTCCAGGATGGTGGAGTCATAAGTGCACAGGAGGTTAATACTGGAACTGTTGAGGCACACTATTAGATATTTGACCGGTTTAAAGGAATTATCTTACGTGTAATTTGTGGCAACAATCCTAGGCTCCATTAGGTTAATAAGATTTGATTTCATTGATGTATTTTTGTGTGATTCTGTTGCGGCACATTATTTGTACAGAACCAAGTATTCAATGGTATTTCATCATTCAGTCTGAGTGTTGAGTTTTCCCTTATATTTGAAAGTTATCAATATATATATATTTATTTATATATATATATATATATATATATATCATCTATCTATATCTTTATAAAAGATTGATTTATTATTTATGGCAACTAGATTTAATTTACATAGAGTATTATTATACTGTATAAAAGATGATGTTAAAAACGCATTACATACGGATGGTAGGCAAGAAAAAAAAAACATACTCGCATGATATATGGAATCAAATACGCATGACACTTGCTAACTTTTCTGACTGAGAATCTGAGCTATCTTATATACGCAGCTGTGAGTGAACCTTATTTATAGCATTACATACCAAAAAGAGAAAAAAAGTGTCAAGTATCAAATGAGTGCAGAAATGCTTCAAAAAATCTGCAACATCAGAAAGTACCAAATATTCGTAGCGGGAACGTAGCTTAAGAGCATGTAAGACATTATGCTGTAGGAGTGAGGCATTAAATTGCATTCATAGAAGGTTATAAAAGTTTAACACAACACGTATGCTCTTCATGTAATAAACAGTTACAGCCGCCTAAGTAATGTAAGTACTGTAATGATTGTGATTACTAAGTTTTAATACTAAGTAGGATTGTTCCAGTTGGAAATTGCTTCAGTATTAAGTTAGTGTTGGTTAGGCCTCATTCAGACTTCAGTTTTTTATTTCACGTACAAGAAAAATGGACCAGGTTTCACCAGAAATTTTCATCAGATTGACATCCAAGTTTCATCAATTTTTCTCTGATAGGAAAACCCATTTTTTCCCCATCACTGTGTAAAAAATGGGCAGCACACATATAGCATCCAAGTGCTGTCCAATTTTATTTTTTTTTTTTTTATTTCACGGACTCATGTACTTTAATTTCCAATTTTGATCTGAAACAGGGATTATTATCGGATAAGGGGATGAGGAAAAAAAATCTGACGTCAACAGCCCCAGAGAGTTTCATAGGTACGAGTACTATCCTTGAGAAACACTGGTAGCACTCGTACAAGAGGAACTGACGTCTGAATAAGGTCTTATTCTAAACAAAACTTGACTGAAAGTATGCACCGTTTCTTAATTTCGTAGTTCTTTGAGTTGAGAATAGACATACAGTTGTGCTCAAAAGTTTACATACCCAGGCAAAATTTTTGGTTTCTTGGACTTTTTTCAGAGAATATTAATAATAACACCAACATTTTTTCTCCACTCATGGTTAGTGGTTGGGTGAAGCCATTTATTGTCAAACTACTGTGTTTTCTCTTTTTAAATCATAATGACAGCCCAAAAAAAATCCAAATGACCCTGATCAAAACCACAAAAGACTTCAAGCTGTCATTAATGTTAGAGGGGGGCAATACACGGTATTAAGAAATGGGGTATGTGACCTTTTGATCAGGGTCATTTGGCTTTCTTCTGGTGGCCATTTTTCTTCAAGTGCCTCCTTATTGTGCAGATGAGGATGTTACCTTTCTTTAGTAGCCATTCAAACCCATTTGTGTCAACTTCTGTGCATGTTATCAGACCAAAATCACCAGGGCATGTAAACTTGTGATCATGGTCATTTGGATGTTTTGGGTTGTCATTATGATTATGACAATAAATGACTTCACACAACCACTAACCGTGAGTTGAGAAAAAGTTTTGGTGTTCTCATTCCTATTCTCTGAAAAAAGGCCAAGAAAGCAAAAATTCTGCCAGGGTATGTAAACTTTTGAGCACAACTGTTAGTACATCAAGTTCAACCTATAACCTAACATGTTGATCCAGATGAAGGCAAAGCCCCATGAGGCAGAAGCTAATTCCTTCACAACTCCTCATATGACAATCAGACTAGTGATCCCTAACCAAGATCTCCTTCTCTACTCTCCCCTTATCTCTTCTTCCCACAACCGCATACAAGAGTTCTCCCGTGCCTCCCCTATACTCTGGAATTCTCTACCCCAACACATCAGACTCTCGCCTACCATGGAAATCTTCAAAAAGAACCTGAAGACCTACCTGTTCCGACAAGCCTACAACCAGCAGTGATCCTCAGTCTACTGAACTGCCACATGACCAGTTCTACCCTCTCCTAGTGTATCCTCACACATCCCCTGTAGACTGTGAGCCTTCGCGGGCAGGGTCCTCTCTCCTTCTGTACTTATGTGCGTCCTGTATTGCTCATAATTATTGTACTTGCCTATATTCGCCCCCTATCACATGTAAAGCGCCATGGAATAAATGGCGCTATAAAAATGAATATAATAATAATAACCACTGATTCTGTTGATATTTTATTAACTTTTTTACTTTTTTATGTTTATTTGCAGTTGTGATATTCAGTTCTTTGCAGTGAAATGGATATTACAGAATCCGATCATCAACAGGAGACTGCACAAGTTACATCAAGCACTGAGGATCACTAAGCAAGGGTAACTTGTCATGTTCTCTTCATTGTTAGTGAAGAAGTACACATCTGATTGATACATCTTGCTCATTGTTTTCCATAAATACTGCAACCCTTTTGTGGGATCCATCTTGGGTTCTGTTAACACTTTTATATAGGTCACAAGTTTCATCTTCAAAGGATCCAGAGATTCGATCTAGTGATATTGTAACCAATAATATTGATTTGGTTCTTTTTGATTTCTGGGTCGTTTTGATCTCTCCTGGCAGGATAGTACACCAGTTTAATCTATTTTGCGTGTTGGGAAAACCTTACCTGCTGATATTTTATGAGAAATTACAGGATTAGTTTCAACATTGTGTATTATTACAACATAGCATTTTCTAATATTAAAAAGGTTTAGTATAATATAATTGTGATAACCTTACCTTAGGCCATTCTTCTTTTATCACCTCTGGTGGCGGGATGTAAACTGTGTACCGAGCTGGATCACCATAGCTTCGCACACTCTGTAGTGATCAGAAAACGCAGCTCCGATTCCATTCACTTTAATAGGAGCTGAGCTGCAGGACAAAACAATGCATGAATCTGTGCTATTCCGCCTTCTCCGTTTGACTGCCAGAGCTGATAAAAGATGATCGCGGGGGTACCAGGTATCATCAGTATTATAATGGTGAACAACCCCTTTAAGCTAGGTTCATACTGGTGTCGGGGCATTTGCTTTAACTAGATCCTTTACCGATTCTAAAGTTTCTTTTACTTCTCAAAGAATCTGTGACAGAAGTACAAGAAGTATTCTGCCATATATGTGTCAGTAGATCTTCTTGTAGATTATCTCACTTGTCATTCATTTTAGTGTGGATTCCACTTTAAACTATGAGTGTTCTACAGATTATAAAAGTCATAGTGCTCAGATTTTTTTTCCTCTGTATGTGAAATGTCAGGTAATTTGATGAGGACTTGGGTGTGTGAACCTGTAAGGGTTTGCAAAGTATAGCATCCCTCTTGCTACCCCTTTAGGTACGTCCCGGTTTGATATAATTGTGGTTTATTAATGGTGTATGTTACTGTATATTTATGCTCTTTTTCTATGTATATTTGTAAAGTATTTTTGCTGCTACCGTATTGTATATACTGTATTAATATAGGGAAAGTGCAATGTTTCTTTTTGGCCACTAGATGGGTGCATTATTGTAACCTACCTGTAATAGTTAAAATAGGAGGGGCACGGTGGATAAGACAGGAAAAACTTCCTGGTAGAGTTAGTTGGGGCCTGGGTGCCCGTTGAGCTCACAAGGGCTCCGTAGCCCTGGGCATCACCGTGTCAAGCAACGTTCCTTTGACAAGACTAGAGCCTGGCCATCTGTTATCTGGACGGAACATCAGCAGTGGAAGCAGTGCAGCAGTGAGAACTCAGTGTAAACACATTCTAATAGTTTGATGTCAGCTTCTTTTAAAGGGAACTTGTCAGTAGTTTTGTGACATATGGGGAAGCAGAAAGACCAAACACAAAAATGGCGTGGACGCCTAATGCAATAAAACAGCGTATAAATCTTTACTTGCTGCTGGGAGATATAAAAAGATAAAAACATCTAAAAACATGTAACCTACATGGTAGTCATGACACACCTCCAGGTGGTAAATATGGAAGACAATATATGTGCGGAGCTCCAACAATATATAATAGTACAATTAAACAATTAGATGATAGATACAAAATAACAGCTGTAGACATGCATAGTAAAATTGATCACACAATGATTCCACAATATCTCGGAAAAATCAGTGCAAGGGAATCGTATATGTGCAAATGGGCATTATCAATCTATCCACATATATATATTGATCATGAAACACAGAAATATGAACTGTGTAGTATACCCATAGTAAGGATCCTCACACTCCAAAATAATCAGCAAATAACAGTCATATAGGCCTCAGAGTGAGAAAAATATACACATAAACAATAGAAGATTAAGATAGCATGGTATGGAAATAGCCGTCCCTGAATCAGGGGAAAGGATAGGAATTGCAAAGAAGAGATATGTCAATGGACAGCAAACATGGAGACACTTAGCAATCTGAATAGGTATAAGGGAAAAGTGACCAGAGTAGCTACCGTAGCAGCTCCCTAGAGCAGTGATACGCTTGGGGTCTTCCCACACCCCCCTTGTGTGGATTTTTTGCCTATTTTGGCTGATGTCAGGAGCTCCTTCTTTCAGCTGCTATGGTAGCTACTCTGGTCACTGGTCCGAAAAACAGAAGTGTCATGCGCCAACACGCGTACTTCCAGCTCATGTACCAGAACTACGTTTGTCAGCGCATGCGCACTTCTGTTTTTCGGCTTTGCCCAGTTGGGCAAACCATACTACGCAGGCGCAAAACGCAATATTTCTGAGATGTCGCTTGGCGATATGGATCGTTATCAATGTCAGGAGGGAGCGAGCAGAAGCCAGAATGAGGGATGCAGAGGCCCGAAACCATACCCATTGGACCAGACTGAGAAGATTACCATACAGTGTGGAAGAAATTTAAAAAGGTTTTCGGGAGTGTACAAGGGGAGTCAGGGGGTTATATAAGGGTTTAGAGAATGCAGCGCAGACGCTGAATAAGATGATATTTTTAGCTGCTATGTCACAAAATTGGTGACAGGTTCCCTTAATCTGTTGAATGCAGGCGTGTGCACCCTGCAGTGGGTTAACAAGTAGGATTTATGCCCTTTTACTTGCCATTACAATTACTGTTCTTTATTAATGTGGTACTCTGATTGATACATACATTTGTTTCTCAGCATGCAGGAGGCGTAAGGGACACCAATAACCACAATGGATACTGCTACTGTCAAAAAACATGATTCGCCACCTACTGTCAATGAACAGGTAATAATATTACATTCATAATAAATAATAGCAATTCCACACCTTTTAGGATCATTACATACGCCTTGGCTGTTATCAATGAGGTTATTAATGGTTAACAAAAATTCTGCCATGCTGAATGCACTTTAGTACGCAAGATCGATGACGTTCCCTGATATACATGATGGGAGACAAGTCCGGAGACGCTGCAGGCCATGGTGGCATGTTTAGGTCACGCAGGCTTCTTACAGTAACACGAACAGCATGCTGCCCGGCATTACTGACGGCAGACTTTGGAGAGGTAACTTTGGAGGCCATAACTGTGGGTCTATAACCAAATGGATATAACGCCAATTTGTTTGAGTATCTGGAATGAAGACAAGAGCGTTCCAGGTACCATATATTAGGCCACACCATGATCCAAGTTGTAGGACCGATGTGATGTTTGCTCATGAAGGCCTCATTAAAGTGATGCTCAAGTGGTCTCCAGACTGATCACCGGCTATCATTGTGTCCAAGTCAAAAGCGGGACTCCTCACTGAAGACGATAGCCCTCCATTAGCGTTTTGCTCTGCACCATGATCACCTTTGAAATCAGTTGCGTGAATTCAATGGAACACCTGTAACTGAATGTATGGCTTGTAGCCCAATGTCGTGCAACCACCTTTTGATGGTTTGTGTAGATGCTTTAGGCTTAGCATGTGATGTCCAATTTCACTTAAAGTACAGAATGTATCAATCTTGGAACAAACATGTGGTAGAGCCATTTCACCAAAATGTCCCAGGAGCCGTGCACATCTGGAATGTCATTGATCAGCAATTGCAAAAGGAGCTGCCAGCAGCGGATCTTGATGATTTGCCCAAGTGCATTCAACATGGCTGAGCATTCCTCAGACAACCATTAAATAAATCAAGATGTTTTGAAAATTTTGTTACCATTTTTTCATTCTTAGCATATCACTAACATGTCAATAAATCCTGTGTATTCCATAATTCCACAACTTTTCCTTCTTGGTGTTGTAATGCAATCTTCAAGTGTAAGATGTTGTTGTTTTCAGTCATACTTATAACTTAAAGGGTTGCTGTATTACTACAGTCATGGCCAAAAGTTTTGAGAATTACACAAATATTAATTTTTACAAAGTCTACTGCTTCACTTTTTCTAATGGCAATTTGCATATACTCCAGAATGTTATAAAGAGTGATCAGCTTAACAGCAATTACTTGCAAAGTCAATATTTGGCTAGAAAATGAACTTTATCCCCCAAAACACATTTCAACATCATTGCAGCCCTGCCTTAAAAGGACCAGCTAACCTTTTTCAGCGATTGCTCCATTAACACAAGTGTGGGTGTTGATGAGGACATGGCTGGAGATCAATCTGTCATGATTAAGTAAGAATGACACCACTGGACACTTTAAAAGGAGGCTGGTGCTTGGCATCATTGTTTCTCTTCTGTTAACCATGGTTATCTCTAAAGAAACACGTGCAGTCATCATTGCAATGCACAAAAATGGCCTAACAGGGAAGAGTATCGCAGCTAGAAAGATTGCACCTCAGTCAACAATCTATGTCATCATCAAGAACATCAAGGAGAGAGGTTCCATTGTTGCAAAAAAGGCTCCAGGGCGCCCAAGAAAGACCAGCAAGCGCCAGGACGTCTCTTAAAAGTGTTTCAGCTGCGGGATCGGGCTACCAGCAGTGCAGAGCTTGCTCAGGAATGGCAGCAGGCAGGTGTGAGTGCATCTGCACGCACTGTGAGGCGGAGACTCTTGGAGCAAGGCCTGGTCTCAAGGAGGGCAGCAAAGAAGCCACTTCTGTCCAGAAAAAACATCATGGACAGACTGATATTCTGCAAAAGGTACAGGCAGTGGACTGCTGAGGACTGGGGTAAAGTTATTTTCTGTGATGAATCCCCTTTTCGATTGTTTGGGACATCAGGAAAACGCCTCATTCAGAGAAAACAAGGTGAGCGCTACCACCAGTCTTGTCTTATGCCAACTGTTAAGCATCCTGAAACCATTCATGTGTGGGGTTGCTTCTCAGCCAAGGGAATCGGCTCTCTCACAGTCTTGCCTAAAAACACAGCCATGAATAAAGAATGGTACCAGAATGTCCTCCAAGAGCAACTTCTCCCAACCCTCCAAGAGCAGCTTGGCGATCAACAATGCCTTTTCCAGCATGATGGCGCACCTTGCCATAAAGCAAAGGTGATAACTAAATGGCTCAGGGAACAAAACATAGAGATTTTGGGTCCATGGCCTGGAAACTCCCCAGATCTTAATCCCATTGAGAACTTGTGGTCAATCATCAAGAGACGGGTGGACAAACAAAAACCTAAAAATTCTGACAAAATGAAAGCATTGATTGTGCAAGAATGGACTGCTATCAGTCAGCATTTGGTCCAGAAGTTGATTGAGAGCATGCCAGGGAGAATTGCAGAGGTCCTGAAGAAGAAGGGTCAACACTGCAAATATTGACTTGCTGCATTAACTCATTCTAACTGTCAATATGAGCTTTTGTTACTCATATGTTTGCAATTATATTTCTGTCTGTGCTAAAAAATATCTGTCAAATACACACATAAAAACCAGAGGGCAGCAGATCATGTGAAAATATAATATTGTGTCATTCTCAAAACTTTTGACCATGACTGTACTTTTATTATTACCTTTCCTTTAAAATAGCTCAATGATTATAGAAATGTTGATAGCACACAATCCCAATGTATACATGTCTCTCATTGTAGGAGCTAACAAAAAGTGATATAATTTCGGTTCACGATTTTACAAATTCAAATTTTAATCATCCAATATATAGAAAGTTACATTGGAAACATATTGTTATGGCCTATGAATGCACAAGATGTTAGCTGTCAGGAAGGCTGCCTGCATGATGTATGAGAATTATCCGATTATTAATAGCTTGTTGCATTAGGTAATGTCCACGCTCCTCTTTACTTTGCAGGTGATTGTGATGTCCGGTCATGAGACTATTAGGGTGTTAGAAGTAGGTGTGGATAACCCAACACAACCTGAAGAGTCTGGAAAGACCTTGGACCCTCCAGTAACTGAACCTTCAGTCACTAATAATTTGACAAGGGAGACGGTGCTATGCCAAGCGGAGAATTCAAGTGCAGAGTCTGTAGGTATGGATCTAGGGAAATTTGGTAATAGTTTGTCAATCTAAGAACATCACTTTTACAGTAGTATATTAGTTTCCTAATTATGTAGACGACCACAAGAAGACATATGCACTCATCCGGATTTGCAGAGGATCACCATGTGAGACTGTGAAGAAGAGCTATCGCCCTGTTCATGGGGTTAAAAAAAAATAATAATAAAGGACAGTGCGCAGTGTTTACAATGGAGGGAAGAACCTTCATAGCCACAGAGCTATGTTTGCAATTTGCTAAATAGGAGGTCAGGTAGAGAGTGACAAGCCCCGCACTACACATGGGTGGGCAGGTGGAACGTGACAGACCCCGCACTACACATGGGTGGGCAGGTGGAACGTGACAGACCCCGCACTACACATGGGTGGGCAGGTAGAACATGACAGACCCCTCACTACACGTGGGTGGGCAAGTAGAGAGTGACAAACTCCACACTACACGTGGAGGGCAGGTAGAGAGTGACAAACTCCACACTACACGTGGAGGGCAGGTAGAGAGTGACAAACTCCACACTACACGTAGAGGGCAGGTAGAGAGTGACAAACTCCGCACTACACATGGAGGGCAGGTCAAGCATGATAAACCACACACAACTCGTGGAAGGCAGTTAGAGAGTGACACACCCTTCATTACACATGGAGGGCAGATAGAGTGACACATCCCACACTACACATATGTGAGCTGGTAGAGAGTGATGGACCCCGTACTACACATGGAGGGCAGTTAGAGAGTGACAGACCCCGCACTACACATGGAGGGCAGGGAGAGAGCACCAGACCCTGCACTACATATGGAGGGCAGGGAGAGAGCACCAGACCCTGCACTACACATGGAGGGCAGGGAGAGAGCACCAGACCCTGCACTACACATGGAGGGCAGGTAGAGAGCAGCTGACCCTGCATTACACATGGATGGCAGGTAAAGTGTGATAAACCACACACTACACGTGGAGGGCAGGTAGAGAGTGACACACCCTTTACTACACATGGAGGGCAGATAGTGACACATCCCATACTACACATATGTGAGCTGGTAAAGAGTGATGGACCCCGTACTAGACATGGAGGGCAGGTAGAGAGTGACAGACCCTGCACTACACATGGAGGGCAGGGAGAGAGCAGCTGACCCTGCATTACACATGGATGGCAGGTAAAGTGTGATAAACCACACACTACACGTGTAGGGCAGGTAGAGAGTGACAAACCCCGCACTACACATGGGTGGGCAGGTAGAGAGTGACAGACCCCGCACTACACATGGAGGCCAGGTAGAGAGTGACACACCTTGCACTACACATGGAGGGCAGGGAGAGAGCACCAGACCCTGCACTACACATGGAAGGCAGGTAGAGAGCAGCTGACCCTGCATTACACATGTATGGCAGGTAAAGTGTGATAAACCACACACTACACATGGAGGGCAGGTAGAGAGTGACAAACCCCGCACTACACATGGGTGGGCAGGTAGAGAGTGACAGACCCCGCACTACACATGGAGGCCAGGTAGAGAGTGACACACCTTGCACTATACATGGAGGGCAGGTAAAGCGTGATAAACCACACACTACACATGGAGGTCAGGTAGAGAGTGACAAACTCTGCACTACACATGGAGGGCAGGTAGAGAGTGGAAGACCCTGCACTACACATGTAGGGCAGTTATAATGACATGAAGAACAATTGGGAGCTTGAATCCCTGACATATGAAAAAACTAGTGTGTATGAAACATATGTAACCAATCCAAAAATAAAGTAATTACAACAAATATCTCAAAAATACAAATATATACTTTATTCAAAATGCAGTACATAAAAACATAATTACACACCATGTACAAAAACTATATATAAAAAACCAGTGAAAAGATGACATGGCCATGGTGTAGCAACCGCAGACAAAAACATGAATATGTGTTATAATGAAAAAATCCAGTGATTTAGGATGAGAGAAAAAGGTGCACGTTACCAGTGACCAAAGAGTGTATATGTGATAGAGTAAAGCGTATGTTAAATATATATATATGCATGTAAGGCATGAAATTATAATCCTCCAAGTCAGGCAGTACAATGACTAAATCTTGACTGAATAGAAGGCGGAGAGATTAATATATATCCACATACGTCCACAAAGTCTCACACAGGTCACTGACCGACTGCCATGGTAGAAAAAACCGCAGTCACATACATAGTACTTGAAGCACATATAACTGCTCACCCATCATATGAAGTCTGCGTGCTACACCGAGGCCCCGACGCCGTTTCGCGTTTCCGCTTCCTCGGGGGCAGTATGTTAATGTGTCAAATAAATGACCTTTTTATATCCCCAATCCGTGCATCCTGACCAATCACGCCGCTAAGGCAATGAAGAGGCAGAGAAGAAAAGCCTTGTTCCGGTATATGGCGCATGGGGGCGGGACATCCGGTGCTCTGACGTCACATCCGGCGTCCCGGGTGCAACTCGTGTCAGGAACAAGTGTTCCTATCGACGTCAATGAGACGAGCTGCACCACCAGATACCTTAGGCAACGGAAGCATATCGGAAGGACCGGCCACATGCGTCACACCTGAAGGACGAATCTCCTTCCTATGCAGCCACAACACTGAACAAATTTGTAAGTGATCATAAAAAACAGAGAAAGAAGGAGACAAGAAAAAAGGGGAGGATAAGGAAATAGGAAAAATAAATGAATGAATAATAAAAAATAATAAAGAAGGGGAACAGAAGAAAAGAAAAAAGAGGGAGAAAAGAAAAAGAAAAAATTTCTTTGTATAAAGGATAATGTGAAAACACATAAAACATAATAAGTTATATAGAAACGATATCTAGGCTGGTATAGTGGACTACACATGTATATATCTAAAGAGATTAATATAGAAACCCACAATGCCATAATCAGATTTTCACATGTGATATATAGATTTCAAAAATACAATGAAATAACAATACAAAATTATAATAAATATAACGGCAGCATCTTCCATAAGACATGGTCCAGAGGAGGGCACGGAAATGTGTATGGAATCAAAATGGTCCACAGGGGAAAGGTAAAGAGGAGAAGAAGTCATCCACTGTAACTAAGGATACACAAAAAACACACAATTAAAATCAATAAAATGAATCAAAGGAGATGTGACGTCTGAAAGGGCTTCTAAAGAACTATAAGTATGAGGAAAAACTCAGCTGTTCATTAAGACCATAAGGAACCATGGTATTTAGTCTAATGATCCATCTACATTCTAGTTGGGATAGCTTCCGTTTCAAATCTCCCCCCCTAATTCCACCGTGAATTCGATCTATCCCGCGTATCTTCAATAAGTCCGGGTTACACGCATGTTTAATTCTAAAATGGCGGGGATAGTTTTTAATGTCGTCACATCAGGGCCGTTTTAGCTGCCACTATATCTCTAACGTGTTCTCTAGTACGTACCCTAAGTTCACGCGATGTCAGCCCTACGTATATTAGGCCACACGGACATGTGGCGTAATATACAACGAAATCACTTTTACAGGATATATATTCCCTAATTTGGTAAGTATGTTTACCGTCCGAAGAGCAAAAAGTTGCTATACGCTCAATGTTACGGCAAGCCATACAGGATCCACATGGAAAGCTTCCAACACGGGTTTAAGGGCAGAAAAAAAGGTGGATGATGGTTGTCCAATATAGTGACTTCTCACTAACAGGTCCTTCAAGTTACTACTCCTTCTGGCTGTCAGAAGGGGTTTATCAGGAAGCCAATCCCCCAAGATGGGTTCTGTCTTTAAAATGGGCCAATGTTTATTTAGAATGCCCCTAATAGTGTTCCATCTATTGTTGTAAGTGGAGACAAATCTTACATCCTGGGACCGATCTAAAACAGCAGTAGAGCCCGACAATAGGGAGCCACGAACGGACGCCTTAGCACGATTGTATCCCTTTTGTATAGAGCGCTGGCTGTAGCCACGTGCGCGAAATCTATCCCGGAGATCAGCCGCCTGCGCCTCGAAGCTCCCCTCTGTAGAGCAGAGGCGCCTGACGCACAGGAACTGGCCCACGGGAATTGCTCGTACAGTCGAAGGTGTATGGGCTGAGGTAGCATGTAGGAGCGAATTGACGGATGTCTCCTTACGGTGCACATCCGTCTGTATTGCTCCCGTGGAGGTCACCTTGATGCAAATGTCCAAAAATTCCAGCCGCTCATCATAGAGCTTATATGTTAGTTTGATATTGTGAGTATTTTGATTTAGGCAAGATAGGAAACGACATAGGTCATCCCTCGTGCCCTGCCAAATAATCAATAAATCGTCAATATAACGATACCAAGATAAAGCCTGGGAGGCGGCCCTCGCCCCATCACCAAACACCTCCCTCTCCCAGTAACCCAGGAAAAGGTTGGCATAGGACGGGGCACAGGCCGCCCCCATGGCAGTCCCACGTTTTTGCAGATAAAAACGATCCTTAAAAGTAGAAAAATTGTGGGTCAAAATAAATTCCAATAGCTCCATGATAAGCAGCTGCAACGTTGGACATATATCACTAGTTCTTAAATAAAAGTTCACTGCCCTCAGCCCATCCACATGGTCAATGCATGTGTACAAGGACTCTACGTCCTCCGTTGCCAAAACCATGTCTCGCTCAAGAGTGAGACCATCCAATCTGCACAGTGCATCAGTAGTGTCTCTGATGTAGGAGGGCAGCGCACTGACTAGAGGTTGCAAGTAGAAATCAATGAATCTACAGACGGGTTCACACAGCCCTCCTACACCAGAAACAATAGGGCGCCCAGGTGGTACCCTAGGGTCCTTATGCACCTTAGGCAAAAGGTAGAATGTTGGTACAGTGGGATAGCGAGTGGATAGTCCCTCCAAAACCTTTTTGGTAATGGTCCCCTCCAAAAAGGCTTTGTCCAAAATCTTAGCTAATTCTCCCTGAAAAGCTGCCAACGGATTGGAGGGTAATGGCACATAGGCCTCTTTGTCCCGTAACTGACGGAAAACCTCCCGTTCGTACATCTCCACAGGCCATATCACCACATTCCCCCCCTTATCCGCAGGCTTAATTACTATATAAATTAGGGAATATATATCCTGTAAAAGTGATTTCGTTGTATATTACGCCACATGTCCGTGTGGCCTAATATACGTAGGGCTGACATCGCGTGAACTTAGGGTACGTACTAGAGAACACGTTAGAGATATAGTGGCAGCTAAAACGGCCCCTGATGTGACGACATTAAAAACTATCCCCCGCCATTTTAGAATTAAACATGCGTGTAACCCGGACTTATTGAAGATACGCGGGATAGATCGAATTCACGGTGGAATTAGGGGGGGAGATTTGAAACGGAAGCTATCCCAACTAGAATGTAGATGGATCATTAGACTAAATACCATGGTTCCTTATGGTCTTAATGAACAGTTGAGTTTTTCCTCATACTTATAGTTCTTTAGAAGCCCTTTCAGACGTCACATCTCCTTTGATTCATTTTATTGATTTTAATTGTGTGTTTTTTGTGTATCCTTAGTTACAGTGGATGACTTCTTCTCCTCTTTACCTTTCCCCTGTGGACCATTTTGATTCCATACACATTTCCGTGCCCTCCTCTGGACCATGTCTTATGGAAGATGCTGCCGTTATATTTATTATAATTTTTGTATTGTTATTTCATTGTATTTTTGAAATCTATATATCACATGTGAAAATCTGATTATGGCATTGTGGGTTTCTATATTAATCTCTTTAGATATATACATGTGTAGTCCACTATGTTTCTATATAACTTATTATGTTTTATGTGTTTTCACATTATCCTTTATACAAAGAAATTTTTTCTTTTTCTTTTCTCCCTCTTTTTTCTTTTCTTCTGTTCCCCTTCTTTATTATTTTTTTATTATTCATTCATTTATTTTTCCTATTTCCTTATCCTCCCCTTTTTTCTTGTCTCCTTCTTTCTCGTTTTTTATGATCACTTACAAATTTGTTCAGTGTTGTGGCTGCATAGGAAGGAGATTCGTCCTTCAGGTGTGACGCATGTGGCCGGTCCTTCCGATATGCTTCCGTTGCCTAAGGTATCTGGTGGTGCAGCTCGTCTCATTGACGTCGATAGGAACACTTGTTCCTGACACGAGTTGCACCCGGGACGCCGGATGTGATGTCAGAGCACCGGATGTCCCGCCCCCATGCGCCGTATACCGGAACAAGGCTTTTCTTCTCTGCCTCTTCATTGCCTTAGCGGCGTGATTGGTCAGGATGCACGGATTGGGGATATAAAAAGGTCATTTATTTGACACATTAACATACTGCCCCCGAGGAAGCGGAAAAGCGAAACGGCGTCGGGGCCTCGGTGTAGCACGCAGACTTCATATGATGGGTGAGCAGTTATATGTGCTTCAAGTACTATGTATGTGACTGCGGTTTTTTCTACCATGGCAGTCGGTCAGTGACCTGTGTGAGACTTTGTGGACGTATGTGGATATATATTAATCTCTCCGCCTTCTATTCAGTCAAGATTTAGTCATTGTACTGCCTGACTTGGAGGATTATAATTTCATGCCTTACATGCATATATATATATTTAACATACGCTTTACTCTATCACATATACACTCTTTGGTCACTGGTAACGTGCACCTTTTTCTCTCATCCTAAATCACTGGATTTTTTCATTATAACACATATTCATGTTTTTGTCTGCGGTTGCTACACCATGGCCATGTCATCTTTTCACTGTTTTTTTTATATATAGTTTTTGTACATGGTGTGTAATTATGTTTTTATGTACTGCATTTTGAAATAAAGTATATATTTGTATTTTTGAGATATTTGTTGTAATTACTTCATTTTTGGATTGGTTACATATGTTTCATACACACTAGTTTTTTCATATGTCAGGGATTCAAGCTCCCAATTGTTCTTCATGTCATTATGCATTGTTTAGGAGAGCATCTCGCTTTATAAAAATGATTGTCTCAACCTTCTCTGTTCCAGAGTATGTTTTCACATGTAGGGCAGTTATAGTGACACACCTTTCACTACACATGGAGGGCAGGTTGAGTGACACACCCTTTACTATACATGGAGGGCAGATAGTGACACATCCCACACTACACATATGTGAGCAGGTAGATGAGTGATGGACCCCATACTACACATGAAGGGCAGGTAGAGAGTGACAAACCCCGCACTACACATGGGTGGGCAGGTAGAGAGTGACGGACGCCACACTACACATGGAGGGCAGGTAGAGAGTGACAAACCCCGCATTACACATGGGTGAGCAGGCAGAGAGTGACAGACCCTGCACTATACATGGAGGACAGGTAGAAAAAGTGTCAGACCTGGCACTATACATAGACGGAAGTTAGAGAGTGACAGACTCTGCTGCACTATACATGGAGGGATGCAAATTGTGTACACTACCAAAGTGTTTTTACTGTTCCAGAGTGTGACCTTGCGAAAAGTTGTGGTGAGCAATCATTATCTATGTCAAACTGTTCTCTAGGGTCAAATTTAGATTTTCTTTTAGACATTGCAGATTCACTATTATCTGCTTTTATTCTATGTTCACACTAGGCGTTTTTTCAGCGTTTTTTTCTGCAGCAAAACCTCTACTCTTGGCAGTAATAAAGCAGCGTAAAAAACGTAGGCTTTAGTGCGTTTTTTGCTGCATTTTTTTATGTGTTTTTTCACAGGTTACCAATGAAAGACGTGTTCATGAAAAAAATACACATAGAAATGTAACAGCTGTGGGAGGTGAATTTTTCTGGAATAATTTACCTATGGGCTCTTTCAGACTTCAGTGTGTCCGATACGTGTGGTGACAGTTTTCACACGTACCGCAGACACTTATAGACATAGACCCATTCAAGTTAATGGCTCTGTGCACATGTCAGTGTGTTTCTAGGGACTGTGTGTCCGTGGGCAAAATACGCTGACATGTCCGTTTTTAACAGCAGCATGGGCTGCAAAATGTCCCGCACACTGATAACACATGAATGACATCCGTATGGGAATCAGCAGTACAGTTCGCGCTGTTCTCCATTACCGGGTGCTGAAGACAACTCGCATCACTGTCCCCTGCTCACGCTGGAAATTATGTTGTATTCACCTGTTAACAGCGAGAGCAGGCGGCCATACTATAAATAAATACTTTTTTTTTTTTAAAGAACGTGGGTTCCCCTGTATTTGTGAGAACCAGACAGGCAAAACTCACAGCTGTAGGCTGCAACCCTCAGCTGTCAGCTTTAGCAAGGTTGGTTATCAAGAATAGAGAGGTCCCCATGCCATATTTTTGAATTATTTAAATAAATAATTTTATAAAATGGCGTGGGGTACCCACCCATTTTTGACAACCAACCAAGCTAAAGCAGACAGCTGGGGGCTTGCATTCTCAGTCTGGTAAGGGGCCATGGATATTGACCCCCACCAGCCTAAAAATAGCAGCCCGCAGCCACCCTGAAAAGGTGCTTCCATTAAATGCACCAATTTAGCGCTTTGCTCGACTCTTCATATTTGTGGGGTTGATGTCATCTTTGTATCGTCTGGTGATGTCAAGCCCCTGGGTTAGTAGTGGAGAAGCATCTATAAGACACCTATCCATTACAAATCCTATAGTTTGTATTGTAAATAAACACACAGCAAGTATAAAGTCTTTTATTTGAAATTAAAACAAAACACACTTTTTTCCTTTTTTTATTTAAAAGTAGCAAACCCAGTTATACTCACCTAGCGCCCATTCCATTGAAGCCCTCGTCTCCTGTAAGAAAACAAAAATACAAAACAACCGTATCCCCACCTGTCGGTCATTCTGTCCCACACCGTAATCCATGTCTGGGGATAAACAGTTTTCAACCTGGACGGTGCCAAGATGCGAACGTCCAGGCTGAGAACCACTGAGGAATGAGCTACAAGCTCAGCATCAGTGAGCAGCGGTGACATCATCTAGATTACTGCGTTCCCAGCCGAGCAGAACTACGGTGACCTCAGCATCATGAGAAAAAGTCAGTGAGTTCAACACAGTTCACTGTGAGAAATTCTCACAGTGGACTGCGGTGAACTCGGTGACTTTTTCTCACAATGAGGGTTGCAGCCCACAGCTGTGAGTTTTTGCCTGGCTGGTTATCAAAAATACAGGGTAACCCCACATCATTTAAAAAAAAATGTATTTATAGCTTAGGCGGCGGCTGATGAATACTCCTATCAGCCGCCGCCTGCTGTCGCAGTTGAATACAACTCTCAACATTGTTCCCTGCTCGCGGTGATAGCAGCGCGAGCAGGAGACAGTGATATGAGTTGTCTTCAGCACAAGGCGCCGGGGAACAGCGCGAACTGTACCACTGATTCCCAGGCGCCGATATGTGTGAAACTGTTGCCGGACACAGTTGCCACACGTATTAAACACACGGACACTGTTTTTTCCAGTACCGGAAATATCAGGACATGTGAAAGAGCCCTAAGACACTGGCAGTGCATTGAGTTTGTAGGACAACCGTTTACTTTTCAATTTGGTCTGCAATTGAGTTGCTCAGGCATTGTTCAATCTCACACCTTGGTTGGCCAATATTTACTTTTATACGCATCATTAATTTAATAAAACTGCACTAATCCAAACTACCATCTCAGGTGACCAAGACAATATGTTAAACCTGGGAAAAATCGCAAAAATAAATGTGTTTCATATACTGCTGTACTTGCTTTTTTGCACTAAAAATGCAGCAAAACCTGATACCTGTGTTTTTTCAGTGTTTTTTTTTCAACCACCCATTACTTTCAATGGGTGAAAAATGCTGAAATAAGTGACATGCTCTATTGTGAAACAAATCAAGCAAATCACAAAAAAACAAGCTGTGTGCATGAGATTTCTGAAATCTCATAGACTTTGCTGGTACTGGTACTGTAAAACGCAGCTGAAAATTAGTATAAAAAATCCCTTTGTGTAAATATCGGCTTATTCGGGTATATTGTGATTTGGTGTTTCCCCAGGTCGCACTCAGACCCCTGATAATATTTCTGTATCATCAGAACTTGATAGTGGAACAATATTGCAGGCAAATGCATTTCCACTTGAATTTTAAAGGGAGACCTGACAGGACATTCATGTTGCCTGAACTTCTGGCAGCATAAATCAGAGTCAGGTTCTGGGAAGGACTAAACATCTCTGATGACTAATCCAAGGGGCTGGTACATTTTTGTTTCTCCATTCCCTGCTCACCTAGACTTATAGGTTTCTCTATGTGTGTATATACGTAGAGAGAGACCTGTCAGTGTTGGGGAGCGAGTAGGTGAAAAGCCCTTTGGGACTGGTCTTGGACTGGTCAGCCGAGACACATAGTCCCCAGTGGCTATTCTGATCAACAGTTTTTTGTCTTCTAGTTCCACTTTTTCTAAGTGTAAATCTGTCATCAGATTGCTAATGTTTTGTTTTCCTTATTTTTTTTTTTTTTGTTTCCCCCTTTTGGATGTGAAGTGAAATCTTCAGCCGGACTGGTCGCTCCTTCTCTCCCAACACTTTTCACTCATGCCGCAAACCATCCTCAGGCGACCCTTGCATCCTTTGCTTTACAGACTGCACCCCAGGTGAGGTATAAACCTTTTCCCCTAGTAGTTTATATCGAGACTGTTTCTTGTGTATATGGTAACAGTGCAGCCTGATATTGGTAGGTCATAAAACATTATGTTAGGGAACATAGCATCTTTATATATTGATGCACCAAGAGAGGGATTTTATGGACATTATTATTAAGGTTTTCCCACAAGCGGCCATTTTTTGAGGAACTACTGTACCCCTTTATTTATGCTTGAAGATTCTTCTTACTGTTCTAGATCTATTTTGCCTTTAGCATGCGCTGATTGCAGTCAATATCTGAACCTAGCAGTTGTGCTTGAGGTGAGATACGATCGATGTTTCATGCTCATAAACTACACTTCCCGTAAGCACTTGTTGGCCTGTGCTGTGGATGGCGCATGCTCGCTCTGCGCAAGTGTCGAAAGGCAGACCGCGTGTTCAGCACAGTACAGTGATAAGAGTGCAGCCATAGGGAAATAGCGGTGTGCTGCAACGCATGCTCCAGGAGCCGCAAGGGGAAAACATCTGATCTCCAGGTTAGTTGTTTATTTTAGGGAAATAATAAGGGTCCGGGGAACTTCTTCAGCCACTTTATAATAATATGAGTAAACAGGATAGTGTGCAATTTCCTCACCATTATCAAGTCTTCAATAGGGGAATACCTCTAATTGTTTGATGATAGTACATGAGACTATCCAGATTGGTTAAGTTTTTTTATCTAAAAACATTAACAGAGCTTAGAAAAACTTTTTTTTCTCAATAACAGAAAAAAATAGGGTCAATGATGGGGAGAAACCATCTATTTATATAATCGTCTTATCCTGTCTGTCTCTCTTTCTGTCCAGGAAATCCCACGTCGCTGATTGGTCCGGCCGCGGCCAATCAGCGACGCAGGGCTAACTCTGCCCCATGTGACTCACCAACTGCCCATGATGTACTGAACATGTTTTGTCAGTTACAGTGTCTGATGTACTTCTGTCACGTTTACTGAACACGGGTAATACACAGTGACATGAGGTAATGCACAGGTGACATGAGGTAATACATAAGTAACATAAGGTTAATACACAGTAATATGAGGTAATACACAGTAATATGAGTAATACACAGGTAACATGAGGTAATACACAAGTAATATGAGGTAATATACGGTAACATGAGGTAATACACAGTGATATGAGGTAATACACAGCAATATGAGGAAATCACAGTGACATGAGGTAATACACAGGTAACAGGAGGTAATATACAGTAACATGTGGTAATATACAGTAACATGTGGTAATATACAGTAACATGAGGTAATACAACAGTAACATGAGGTAATACACAGTAATATGAGGTAATATAAAGTAACATGAGGTAATACACAGTAATAGGAGTTATACACAGTGACATGAGGTAATACACAGTAAGATCTACTATATAATCGTCTAATTCTGTCTGTAATGGAAATCCGCGTCGCTGTTGGTCGCGCCCAGCCAGACGCGACAGTCAGCGACATGCGCAGTCCCGGCCTCGAATTGACGCAGGATTTGAACCACACACGGCACCGCTACCGACGGTTAGCCGCGGGTCATCTCCTGCCACTGGAGGTCATGTCATGGGTGCATCGCCACGAGGATCGTCGCGATTGCACATTCTGACTTCTCGCAGCTGAGTTGCTGTTTTCTTTGTGTTTGGTGGTGAGGGAGTTAATTTTTACCTAGCTCTTTGCTAAGACTAGGTCCAGCCTTGCCTGGCTGCTTTTGATTATTTACTAATTAGCTTCCTTTATATTCCTGCCAGTCTGTGTGTTAGATGCCGGTGATAGCATTCATACAGACTGCAGTTAGGATCGGTTTCTGAGAAGACTTAAGCTAAGAGTTCCTTTGTTGTTTCTCCTCTCCTTGCTTATAGTTTATCTTCTAGACCTTTGGT